>JAWMRA010000078.1:103005797-103055024 GCA_035584735.1 Pseudotriccus pelzelni | reverse complement strand
CAGCAATTTCCCAGGTAGCCAGTCTGCAGGGGCTGCCAGCATCTCTCCAGAGAGAGATGTCCTTGTCTCCAACAGTGTAGTAGTGAATGAAATGAAACCAACAGTATATGTGGAAATGTTGGGTTTGTGTGGGAGAACCCTCTGCATGTTGTAATGGCTTCCTAGTATGCCTCTTTTTAATTTCATAATAAAGTGGAGAGTTTTAAGTAGATTATGAAATTATTGATGATTTCATTGAACAAATGTGATACAGAAAAGACTGTATCAGAGTGAAGGACACTATAAAGGAAGTTTTTTCCCTGTTCCTTTTCAATCACCTCTGAAATACTGTTGGCATGTAAATGGAAGTCATATGTTTGCTTTTATAAACTAATTTATTTTAGTAATCTAATTTAACTGTTAAAAGGAAAATGTCTGCATAAACCTCAAAGCTAAACAGGAAAATTGCTCTGTAATGACAGAATAAGGTAGAACGTAGCATTAGCTGAAAATACCTGTAAGCCACAGTATGTGTTTCTAAGAAGTACGGAATGTGCTGTATATAAAGAAGATACATACTAAAAATATATGGAGACCATCCAAGTGGGGAAAAAAATCCATCGTAAAAATGAGGCTTTCTTATATTAATAAAACATGTGAAACTATTTGATGTATGGTTGCCTATTATAGTGATGTTTTAGTATCCTTTTTCTTTAAGAGGAGGAGGGTGTGGCTGTTATTGGTCTTGAAGAAAAGATCTTCCTTCCTTTCTGTGTTGGGAAAATAGTCAGGTGACATTGAAAGATTGAGCAAGATGAAATCAAGAAAGCTGAGAGATGAGTTGTCTCTGCAGCCATTGACAATAATGATCATGTCTCTTTTCATTTGGCCTTTACCCTTTTTCTCCTAGCCATTATAGCTTCAACTCCCTGCATATTCCTGTCTCTGACTTGCACCACTTTCAACCAGCATTGCCTTCTCACTGTTGAGCTTGTGCACTTCTCCCTGTTTGTTCATCAGTGATACCACTTAAAATAGCCATGCTTCTCTATTTCCCTTTGTGCTGGGACAGCTTGTAGCGTGCACAAGTTCTTCTGCTTTAGCTAATATAAGTGAAATAGAAAGGCTGTTTCATTTTAAACACTAGGTATCCCAAATATTTTGCTTCCATTATTGACAACTCTATAAAATTACCTTAAGCTTAGTCTTGTATTTGCAGTCCATCTCTAAAATACTGTGCTATTTTTTCTTCAGAAACATACTTCAGTTGAAGAAATTAATTATTTTGACAGTTGAGGATTTACAAGTCTCTTAATTATTATAGGGACACCACCCACCCTTACTGTTTTTAATGAAAGTTTTGAACTGCGGTAGTTTATTCTCCGGAAACTGTAGTGAAGGGGAGCTGATTATTGTGCTGATTATTGAAGAGCCTTTTAAATAAGCAACTCTTGGCATGGGGCTTCCTTAGATATTGTTAGCATGATCTTGAAATGTGATTTGAAATGAATGTGAGATCAATAGCTTAAATCTGTATTTCAGAGGTTTTTAGTTAAGTGTTTTACTTGATAGAGTTCATGTGTAAGATCTGAAAGGTGAAGAACAGAACAGGAAACATTGTATATGGTGAATTCTGAATTAAACCGTACTGAAATTTGCTTTTGTCTGTTAAAAGTGAATTTGTATACTACTTTCCATCTTTATTTTAGAACTTTCAAAAAGAAACACAGTAAAATACCTAGCATGCTTGAGAGACCAAGGAAACCATGACGCTTTCTGTACTTCATGCTTCTTTTGGCATGGGCTTATATTTTAGCATTTTGAAAGAAAAAGTATGATACAAATGAAGGATTGATGTTAAAAATCTGTATGTATTCCCGTTTTTACTGTATTTTTGTATTCGGTGTTTAAAACCTCCCCTCCTATAAAGAAAAAGATGGAATTTTGGCTTTTGAAGCAAGCCCTGAATTGAAGCAGGTAATTGCACAGCACCAGGGCAGACCAGGGTTTTGAGAATTTAGTGCTTCTGCTTGACGTGTGTGTTTTCTGTGTTAGCCATGTCCATGGACAAATTGATTGACTCTACAGATTTGAAGGCTTCAGAGCAGATTGGACCTCAAATTTTGACGGTTCATCACCATCACTAATCTACTTTTAAAAATCCCTGGATGTGGCCCAACACTCTTGTGGATGTTCTTTGCCTGCTGCTTCTCACAGCATGGAGATAAATGCACAGAAGCTACCCGTGTACTTTGTACTGCTGTGCAAGCAGTTATGGTTCTGCTGAATTTACCAAAGAATTGAAATTCTTTCCTGCATTCCCTGGATATATACTGTGTATCTTTGGTAAAGGTGTCTTTTAGTAGTTTACAAAGTATTTCCTGCTAAGTTACACTTCCCCTTCATTGCTTTACTTCTACATCCGTCTGGAGCTGTTCTTGCCTTCTTGCTGTCTTATCACTGACCCGTTAAATGTTGTTTCATTGCCATTTGCTTTCATTTTTCATCATCAGTTTCAGTCCAAAAAGACGATCCTTTAATACACTCAAGATGCAAAACCTGACTGTATTTTAGAGCAGTGAAAATATGGTGATGCTTTTCTCGAGTTGTATAATTTTCATTTTAATGTTTCCTAGTTCAAAATGAGCCACTGTATGGAGAGGTAACTTAAAACAGGAATGTTTTTATGAAGTTGACAAATTTAATAATATTCAGCCTTTAAAGTAATTCTGATTATCCTTGTATTTACCCGTTTTCAAATTCTAGCATGGTTTTACTGCTCATTCTCATTATGTCTGGAGTAAATAATTTCTATCTTGCACGAGGACTACAAGCCTGTAAATAATTTTGATTTTGCTAGTATTTGATTTTTTTTAATATAGTCAAAAATCTACTGAAGAGTGGGAGGAGGGGGGGAAAGGTTTGAATTTGAGGTAAGGGATCAAAGACTTATTTCAGTCTGGATCAAATGTGTTCTCAATTATATATTCATGGAAAATAAGCCTGCAAAAAACTTATGCTCTAGCTTTCCTTTAGGCATAGTTACTTGATATATGTAGATGTCAAAGGCTGATGGATCAGCTTTCAATTCTGAAAAAAAAGGATTGAAAAATCCTCTAAGAGCTGAAAACAGTCAAATAAGGTCCAATCAGATCTGATCAGATGAAAGGTATTTCTGATCTAATATCTCGCTGCCAACAAGTTAATGATAGCATAGACACACAGCTATGAATTGGACACGTAAAGAGCAGTACCTCTCTGGCATGCCTTGTTAGCATCCATCAGTTTTTATTTTATGACCTCCTTCTTTATTTTTGCAGGTGTCACTTAAACAATATCTGAGAGCGAAGATTCCCTAATGATCTTTAATTCTTCATTATCTAATCCCCTAGAATACTTGATCATTTTTCGTTAGACACGATATTTGTGATTTTTAGCCAAATGACCAGGTTTAGTTTTTCTCCAAAAAGATGCTATCCACTGAAGAATCATGTATACCTGTTGACAAATTTAGACTTAGCCTTTAAGTTGGGAAGTGTTTGGCATTAGGAAGACCTTAAAACCGTCTTCTTCTCTGTTGTATTTTTCTGTGTGGTTTTTTTTTTTTTCCCCCCGATGGTGTTTGTTTTTTCCCGTAGGGTTATGTTCTGTGGTAGTAATGCCAGATGGGCTTGTGGCTGTTTGTTCCTAGATTTAAGTTAGAAGGTATAAAGCCAATATCTTGTTTATAAAAATTACCACTGATTTCAGTGAATAAAATGTGAGGGGTTGACTCTCCAAAATAAATTACTGTCATGGTCCTATTTGCCAGTTGCCACTTCACCTTCAAGTCCCTACTGTGTCATACTTTGCAACTTTCTAATATTGGTGAGCTGTTTAATATTGCTGAACTTTTTTAAATTGATGAATGCAATTTAATGGCATTAAAACTGCTATTTGTTCTTTTCTGTATTTGGAAAAAATAATTTTTTCGTGGAAGTGTGGAGCTAATTAAGGTAATTAATAATTCATAGAAATATGTTTGTTTTGGTATGGATGGGAACTAAGCTTTGAAGAGTCCAATGGAAATGAAGGAGGAACAGCTGTTTCGTATAACTGCTAACTGAATCATTAAATAAATGTGAATGATTTGTATGGAAAATTACCAGGGACAGCTGTTTTTTTATCTTGGCTCTTCAATTATCAGCATGTGTAATTATTTTTCCAAAAATTCTTAATTTTGCTTGGTTTTTGTTTTTGTTTTGTGTTTTTTTTTCCAGGATGGATTAGATGCTTTGGTATATGACTTGGATTTTCCCGCCTTAAGAAAAAACAAAAACATTGATAACTTCTTAAATAGGTGTAAGTATTTCATGTCTTTAAGTATCAAAAAGAAAAAAGCGGTTCTAGCTTTTCAGAAGACAGCCAGGAATTTGGGGTGCATTAACTTTTGGGGTGCAAGTTGTTTTAAGAGTGATTATTTATTTATTTCCCAGTGAGAACTGACAAACGACCTGTGCAAATCTCATCCCCTGCATTGATTCACTGGACACTGAATGTCCAATCTGTTGCCCCTGTAAATGGCATTGTCTGCAGTGGCACAAAGCCTTTTTAGAGAAAGACGTGTTGTTTTTGTTAGGACAACTCTCTGGATTTCCATAGCTTACGTTCTAATTTCATGGGCTAATATATCATAAGCAATTACCGGTAAAATATCATAATGATGCATAGAGTGTCAAGAAATTGTATTAAAAATTTGTTCACAGACTGGAGCATGTCTTCTGTAAACTTTTTTTTTTTTTTAAAGTATAAAAGGTCTCTTTTCATGAATATCTAAACTGCATAGCTGCTGTATTTACTTGTATATGCAGCTGATGTGTCTGCAGAATTCTCTGTATTTACTCTGTATTTGTCCACTACCAGATTTCCTGCACATTATACTCTATAATAGCATTTTAAACTAATGAAGTTGATGTTTTAGTAAGTCATAGTTCCATATTTTTTTTAATTGAAACAAACAAACCACAAACAAACAAAAACTCAGAAAGACAGTTAAAAATTAAGTCTTTCGTAAAGGCTGCCAAACTGACAAATTCTGGAAATCATGGCAAAGATGTTAGCTGATTCGAGACTTGCTCCTGCCTGTAGACTAAATGGGCAAACCTTGAAATTAAACTAATATTATTAGATTTTTATATTTTTTGTTGCAAATGTAAAGTAGTTTGGCTAAAATAATGTTTGTCTTTGCTTCACTGAAACAGTTTTTGTTCTGTTTCCAAGGAGTTTTCAAATAGTTTATTCTGTGAAACTGAAAGCTATGATAGTGAATTTGTGGGGTTTATTTTATATTATTCTCCATTTGTGGGAATTTATGAGTCCACTAAATCCAGCTGATGGCTCGGGTGCACGTAAGCTGGTTGTTGAAAAGCCTAAGCTCAAATGTTCTGTTTAACTTTTCACAGTTCAAACTGTATTTGATACCATACACTGAGTTACATGCACATTTGTATACTCAGTTATTTACTGAGAAGGTGTGGTGAAACTCTTGGAGAAAAGAGAAGTTGTATTAGGCAAAGGAAATACTCATTGCAACAGATAATTTGAATGTAATTTTTATGAATAGTGAAATTGCTAGTGAGTCTCAGACAGCTTCACTTTTGCAATTCAGTGAAAGAAAACTTGTATTTACGGTCTGATAATAAATATCTGTAGGTGTAAATTATATACTGTGTTGTAAGATGTGACCTGAAGTAATATGAAGGTGGAGACCAGAACATCTTATTTTGCTTAAAACTGCCTATAGAACATTAATCTTACAGTGTTTGCTGAAATATGAAAGTGAGCTATGAATGTGCAAGTAGCTGCCTTACAGGGAGCTGTCAAGTGTAGTTTGCCTTGAATTTCTGTTAAAAAAAAAAAAAAAAGACATTTTCATGTTCTTTTAATTGTAATAGAAGACTGTTTAAAATGTCTTTTTGCAGTACTAGCAGTCCAGTTTGCACCATTATTGTGGAAGTTTAAAATAAATTTCTAGGTGGCAAATAAAATGGGAGTTTGTTTCCTTTATTTTATAGACTGATTGACTTTATCCCCTCTTACTTGTCTCTAATTTACGTTGTATATTTGTGGAACCTCCAAAATCTGCTTCTATTGGCAGAGGTTTTGAGGATGATTTTTCCAGATATAGAACCTTACTAATTTTCTACCATATAGAATTAAAAGAATAAGGAAATCAGTATTAAAGATAGCTGAGAGCCCTACTTTGCAGCAGATACTCAGTTTATTTCAGCACGGAATCCAGGGTTGTAACCAAACTTCAGAGCAAGCTGGAGAAAGTGATTTCTTTTGCCACGGGAGCCACCCTGCCTCTCAGTACGGCATAAGCTGCCTGGGTCCTCCACTGTTCCTGGGAAATAAGGAACTGCCTATTTAAATGTGTTGCAGTCTGATAAACCTTGTTTAACAGATCTTAGAATGGGGAGGTCAAATTTCCAACACTGTTGTTACAGTAGCATATTGTCTGAGGATAACTGACTGTTAGTATATATACATATATATATCAAACAAGAAATTTCAGGTTGCAACTGCTCACAAGCCTGGTTTACATTATTTAAAAATCCTTAGCTTAGATTGCCCTTCCGATGTATTTTCCTAAGTTCTATTTTGTCCATAGGCAAGGCTTGTGATCGAATATCACTGAAAGGACTCATATTGTGCTTGGCTTTCTTTTGCACCGATGTCAGGCTGTTCATTCAGAAGTAGTGAACCTGCTGTTGTGAGATTACTAGGCAGTAAGTTAACAATAGCTAGAAAATTGCTGCCATGGGAGTTGCTGCATTTTGGTTTTGTGCAGTCTTGCTCCTCCTCTACTATAGGTCAGTTTTCACCAGGGCAAATAAGGCAATCCATTATTTGTTTGAATAACTAAATATTTTGATCCTTGCGTGAAAGAATTTGTCAGAATTTGCAATTTTACTATAATTTATTGAAATGAGCTGCGTTGTAAAGGGTTGGCTTTACCTTAGACCGTGACGCCAGAGTGTATTTGGTCAAACAAAACTATGTTTGCTCCTGTTGCGGTAATAAAATCTTACTGAATTTTTATCGTACACGTGCTGCTTTTGTTTTAAATTGTGGCCTGTGTAGATAGAAATCTAATGGTAATTTTCTATCTGCTGCCTCGTGATTTTTAATAATTTAAAAAAATTAGATTTCTCCTCCTTTCTCTTCCCATATTTTTATTTCTTTCTAAACTTTACTTTTAGGCCTAGAATGTTATTTTTGAAAATAAAATATAATTGCATGACTTATTTTATTAGAAGCATATCGGTTTTAGTAGAACTTCCTTGCTTTTAGAAATACTGAAGCATGAAGCTTTTCTACGTAATCTCATGCCAGTGCTGACCCACATGGATTAAAATAGACTGTTTTAATCTTTGACCAAATTTGGAATTAGAATATCTGCCCACTGGGAGTTTGGAAATTATTGTAGTTTATAGAATGACAGGTTTATATAAATAATTGCAATGATTCCCACTGCATGTTTTAAATTAAAATCTATTTTTTTTTTAGTATTAGGAATCATGGAAGTGCAGAAAAGTGAAAGCTTTGATTTTAAAAAAAAAAGTAATATTTTTTCCAAGTTTCTTGTAGTGTACTTTCTGATACTTTCCCAAATGTGTTGCGTATTTACTCAGAAATAATCTTTTTACGCTGATGAGCTTATAGCAGGGTCATGCTGGATATGAAATTGTTGTATAGCTTTTTTTTTCTTTTTTTTTTTTGCAGGTAATTATTTTAAAAGAAATTCCTAAATTAAGATCTGTAATGTGATTGTACGGTAGAGTCCTTGCATTATGTTTATGTCAGGTTTTGGTTACTGTGGTAATGAGAATTGAGGTCATGCATTCTGCAGAGAATTTTTCAATAGGAAGGGAGGTTCTTTGAGCAGCACTTCTCCTAAAAAACTATGAAAAAATTAAATTAGATGACTGGGTTTAATTATGTTGATTATATAAGAAATGTGAATTTTGTTCTATGTAGATAAAGACACGGTAAATAAAATGAGAGATCTGCGCATGAAAGCTGAGGATTATGAAGTGGTGAAGGTGATCGGTAGAGGGGCATTTGGGGAGGTTCAGTTGGTAAGTTAAGTTTCTATTTGTGCATTTGACTGTATTCTGTAGTATTTGCTCATGCATCTGTTTCTGAGTAGAGAGTTCAGAAGATGCAGTCTTACGATATTAAAGCCTTTAGGCCAGTGAAATTTTATTTCTTAATAACTCATGGAAATGCTTTTGAAAATTATGTATTTCAGTACTGTCCAAGTCCACAAGTACTTCCTCTGCATTGTAGTCATTCTTTGTTAAAATAAAATGGAATGTATATTCCTCATAATCAAGAAAATTAGACTTTACCACTCTTTACATGGACACTTGAAGAAATCTTAAGGACTAGAAAAGTTTCTGCCAGTTCAGGGAGTACACTGGATTTTTGTGGACGTAGTTCTCACAGATGAGAGATGTGTGTTGTTTGTGATACGTTAGCAGCCAGGCTTGTTCATCCTGCTTTATTTAATTGAGAGCTGGTGGAAGAAACTGGAAATATGGCAGCAATTATGCACATCTACTAATGAACTCTGGAAAATGCTTGTAGTTTTAACTTTGTAGTATTTAACAGGTGCCGATATTTGTCCTTTTAAAGGCACGTGCAAATTACATAAGCGACTGTTATGCTTGTGGACTTCTATGATGAATAGTTCCAGCAAGTATTTTGGAAGTAATGCTTTGTCAGATAATGGCATGTAATTATTTTGTAGGCCTACAGTATATAATCCTTTATAAAAATGTGAAGAAAAACATGTTGAATAGTGAAGCAGGAAAAGTGATGTTTTCGGTGACCTTCTTCATATGGCAAACTAATGTGTTCCGTATGTCACATTTGTCTTCTTAGGTAAGGCATAAATCCTCAAGGAGAGTGTATGCTATGAAGCTTCTGAGCAAATTTGAGATGATAAAAAGATCAGATTCTGCATTCTTCTGGGAAGAAAGGGATATTATGGCTTTTGCCAATAGTCCCTGGGTTGTTCAGGTATAGTGATACTCTTTTTCAAATACTTTCATTATAGAATAGTTTGGTTACAACACTGCATGACTTGGAATTGCATTTATTGGTCTGTTAGGGAAATACATTCTTGACATCAGGAATGCTGTACCAAACAGCAGATACTACACTTCCTTCAAAACTATGTTTTGTCACAACATTTACAAGATATTAAGCTGTTTATTATTAAAGCTCTTTGCCAGATATATATTGGTGAGTCTGCTCTGTAGTAATTCTCTGAGGGATCCAGCATACCAGAAAGATATGCTTAAGACACAGCTTCCGTATATTCTGATTTCTTTGTGTATCTTTGATTGCAAATTGTGCCCACTCTTATTATTTTTCCCTTATTTCAGTATAATCACTGACAGTTTTTCAACTGTCAGTTCACTGCTGCCTTTGAGGTTCTAAGGAGTGTGTCTGAACCAATCACGCATTGTCTGCACACGTCAACTTGTTAATTTAAACTGTTCATACCCTTAAGCATATAAATTCTTTTGTTAGGTTGGAATTACACAAACTCATTGAAGATTTATCTAAGTCAAATGGGTAACTACATTACTGTCTCTCTGGGTATGATTGTTCAGAATAAAACTTCTATGAATTTCATAAAATTTTAAGTTAAGAGACTTAAATCTGCTCTGTTGAACAGAGCATTGAGAACTGTAAGGGAAATTTAATTTTAGAAAATTTAGGCTCAATTTCTATACAATAAATATATTGTATAGATAATAGAAAAATAAACATTTAGTGATAATACAAATAGAATCAGACAGATGTTTGCACCACAGTAATTTCACGTTTGTGTATTTGTCAAGTAGCATCCTAATGAGAAAGAAGCATTTTTTTCTTCTTATGTAATAAACATTCTTTGAATTGATCTCAAGATTTATTGCATCCAATTGACTAACCTTAACTTGTAACCAGCACTCTGCTTCTCCCATTGTAATATAAAGGGATGGAAGATCTGTCTGAAATGCGCTCTAGAGATTAATTTATTTATAGGAGGTCCACAAGATGATGCAAAGTTGATGCAGTAGTTGTAGCAATTCTGCTGCTTTGTAAATCAGTTTGTGCAGAAATGCCTTTGATTTCCAACAAGAAAAACATTAAAGATAGCTGGAATATTCAGTGACTTATTTTTTATTTGCTTTTTACAGTTATTTTATGCATTCCAAGATGACCGTTACCTTTACATGGTGATGGAATACATGCCTGGTGGGGACCTTGTGAATTTAATGAGTAACTACGATGTTCCGGAGAAATGGGCCAGGTTTTACACTGCTGAAGTTGTACTTGCATTAGATGCAATTCACTCAATGGGTTTTATACACAGGTGAGAAACTATAAAGTTTTGTTATGTGGTGAGGTTTTATTCATGGTGCTGCCAGAATGACTTCAGTTTGTTTAGGCAGTTTTAATATTTATGATGTTACTACTTTGTTGTTATTTCATAATTATTCCATCTTACAGCTTCAAAAGTTCTTGCCATCAGAAACTATTACGTCTGAGGAGATAAAGTCAAAGTAAAAGCTTTCAGCAGGCCAGTGTTGGGGAGTAATAAAATTGTTCCACTGTACCAAGAGATACAAGAATAAAAATGGTACAAGCATGTTGACCCCAAAATGGTTCTTCTCTTTTGATTAGAAAAAGCTGTTTTGGGAATTCGATCACGGTAGTATCCACTGTTAGGAATTATTAATTCTCTGCTAGGCGTTTGAAGCATCAGTGACCCATGAAACAAGAATCTGTGAACAGTGTGAGGAAAATCTCCCAGCCATATGTTTTCTTGTAAGGGGCAAGATGGAAAATTGAGATGCAGAGCAAAGGGACTTAGCTTTGTTTCATTTGCACTTACCTTGAAGTGAAATGTAGTCACTTCTCGGATAGGTAGAGAAGTTTCCTTTTTGATATTTGAAATTGTATCTGTTGTTACCTTTTAATTGCATTAACTGGGAGCAGAAGAATAATTTTTTCAACAGAAAATACAGGAAGAACTTGAGTAACCATATAGGATACTCTATAGTATATGAATTTTCAATTTGTAATTTGGTCACAGATCAGTGTTAACATATAAGCTCTTACAAAAAAGCAAACAGAAAGCAAAACAAACTTCTAATCCGTTGCTTGGGTAGGATCTAGAGCATCATTAATTATGTAGCTATGCTGCATCTAATGGATAAATTATCTGGCTGAATGAACCATTTGTGCATGTGTATTGCAAGCTTCAGAAAGCATGCAGTAGAAGTTGCCTGCAGCACAGCAAGCTTTTTTCGTGAAAATTTGGATTATTTTGAAACCAGCAGAGTTTTTTGAATTTGTTTTTCACTGGAGTTAATCTGTTCAACTCTGAGGAACGAAAAGAAACTAATGAAAATGTGGGCCCAACTGCTCAAGGGATCAGGGACAGAGTGACAGAGGACATGGAAATTACTTTTCCACCTTTGCCTTGGCCTTCATTGGTAAGATCTGCCTTCAGGCCTGTCAGAGCCATGTGCCTAATGGCATTTCTCTGGCAGAGGAAGATCAGTCTGAGTCCAGTTATGCAAACTGGACACGCACATGCCGAAGGCAGCAGGTGGGATGTGCCAAAGGTCGTGAGGGAGCTGCCCATGAGCCTTATGATACTCTCTGTCACCTTTGGAGGGCTGCGGTGATTGAGAGATTCTTGATGACTGGAAGGAAGCAAATGGCACACCTGTCTTGCCCCAAAAAGGACCAGGAGCAGAGGGTCAGGGGAGCTGCAGGCTAGTCAGTGTAAGGGCAGTTGGATTGAATTCTCAGGAAACCATCCAAGCATGTGGACGGGAAGGTGATTGGAAACAGTCATGGATTTATGTAGGGTAAAGCATGCTTTACCAACCCAATTGCCTTCTGTGATGATGGGTTTCACTGGTGAGGGGAGAGCAGTGTGTGTTGTTTGTCTCGACTTCAGCAGGGTTGTAGATGTAGCCAGACTAGAAAGGTGCCATTTGAATAGGAAGAACAAAGGATTATACTGTCCAGCCAACAGTCAGCTACCACTGATTCCGCAGAAGTTTGATACCACGGATTAACACTATGTTTTCATTCACAACATGAGCAGTGCTCAGGCAAGACAGAAAACCTTAGTCATGAGCTGCCCAGCAGGACTTCATGGAAAAGGTGGAGCCAGACTGTACTTGCATGCCAAAAATATGAAAGGCAATGGATGACACAAGTTGCAGCAAAGGAATATCTAGCTATTCTCTAGGAATTGTTTTCTCCCCTATGAGGGAGGTCAAGCAGTGGAAGAGAGCCCTGAAGATGTTGTGGAATCTCTATCCTCGGAAAAGAATCAAAACTTGTCTGGATTTTACCCTGAGTAACCTAATATAACTTTGACGTTGAACCTAACGTGGTAGCTATACTTCCATCAGGCAGTTAACTGAGAGTCTTACAAAAATCCCTCACAACCAAAATTATTCTGTGAGTACACTGGTACATTTGCACCACATTTCATTCGAGGGTTATGTCCGGAGTTGTTCTTTGAGGTCTCTGAAATATACTTTCTCCTGAAACTCATGTTATGATGTCTTGATAATCGTTTCCTACTACTATTCTGCTTCAGTATATTCAGTAACATCACCATGCTGCACTTTACCAGTTACTTTATGAAAACTTCTGTTCTATGATGGAAGTACTTTATGGAAAAGGGTATAAGGCAATACTCTTTTTCAGTGACAGAAAAATAGTTGTTCACATTAATAGAATTCTGAAAATGACATCCCTTAAGTTATTCCCTTAAAATAGAAGTGGTACAGAGAAGAAGTTATGTTTTCAATGTTTGTTAGAGATAGCTCACTCATAATTCAACCAGTGAGTAGTTTTTTTAGGAACTTGAGGTTCAGGATTGATGTCCAGATTTATTAAATTTGGAGACTTAAGGCTGTGTTCTCACATCCGTTAGACTTTTTTAAAATGCTGTTGTTCAGCAGTGTGTATGTTGGACATGATACTTAGAGAAAGCAGAAAAAAATGGAGGGAGGCAGTGGTGGTGCTTTAATATTGCTGGTTTTCCTTGCAATGTTGCATCTGAAAGACTTCTAGTGTTTTAATAAGTTAAATTGATTTATTTACTTTTTAAAATATATATGTTTCTCCTTTCAGAGATGTGAAGCCTGATAATATGCTGCTAGATAAAGCTGGTCATTTAAAATTAGCTGATTTTGGTACTTGTATGAAGATGAACAAGGTAAACATATGTTTGTAATTTCGCTTTTCTGTTTGTGAAAGGAAAACGTACTTAAAAGTGAAAAGAAAATATACTGAAAACTTTTCAACTAGATGAGCACAGTTGAAAGTTCCACTCTGTTCCCATTACTGCTCTTCATGATCATAGTGGAAGGTGTCCCTGCCCATGGCAGGGGTTGGAACGAGATGATCTTTAACATACCTTCCAGCCCAAACCATTCTGTGATCCTATGATTCATGCATCTTATTCAACGACAAGGTAAAATGCAGAAACGGTTCTTTGAGTACTGTTTTCTAGAGAAACTTTCTGAAGTCAAGCCTTTGATTGTCTCTAGACCCTCAGGGTTATTTCTCTAAGTCTTTGGTTATGAAAAGTTAATGCGGAGAAGTGAGATCATTTTAACATAGTGTGTCGGTAATGAGAGAATCAAAACTGACGTTCAAGTCGCTGAATACCAGTTGTACTTATTAGCCACGTGCTGACATAGCGCAAGGAAAAATCTGAAGGAAACAGGTGTCATAGAATTATTTCTTTTTAAAAAATATATCCTGAGGTCATTAAAAAAATATTTTGCAACAGTATTTCACATACCACGAAGCACTGTTGTTCCCTACACCAAATGGACTGGTTTGTGTTAGCCCGCACGTATATTTGAGGAAAACAATCTGAAATATGTGGTACTTTGTAGAGTCAGTGTAACATGTACATTGTGTTCTCATCATATTCCAGGAGCTTTGAATAAATTACTGTGCTTGGCTGCTTTGCCATAAATAAAAGGCCACAGTGAAAACCAAATGCAGGTTACATGTACAAATTCAAGGAGTTTTCTCACTAACAGCCCACTTCAGTAGAATAGCTGACACAAAATTTGGCTTTATTTTGACTTAATGTAGAGTTATTCTTGACTGATTATGTTCCTAACAAATAGGAATTTTTAAATACAGAAAAGCATTATTCTGCTGCTTAAGCTGTATGTGGGAAAAAAAAAAGAAAAAAGTGTTGCAAAACTTTGCAGTACATTAGCATCACTGAAGTAAACTTGTGTCAACAACACCTTACATTTTGTACTGCTCTAAACAAAGCTGTCCTATGAGTCTGGAGCCTAGTCTTGCGTCCTCTAGTCTTTTGAAAGAGAAAGGTTAATCTGTAGAAGAAAAGCTGCTCAGCACAGGAGTTTAATTTAGGTGCATTCTGGCTTTGCTGCACATGCAACACTGGATTAATATTTGTTTTATTTACTTAGTTATATATTTTAATTCAAGTTTTTCTACTGATCCATTTCTAGGAACGGCTTAAGATTATTTCAGAAGTACCTGAAAAGGGTGTGTGGTTGCAATTTCAGCATTCTGGGTGACAGCTCCAGTGTGTCTGATCTCAGATCTGCCAGCTTTCTCAGGGGTGTGAGGAACGTCAAATGTTCTCCTCACCTGTTTCAAAGTCTGTCTGCTTGGAGTTTCAAAGCCCTGTTTACATTTAGTCTTCCTGGCATTAAGTATATTGAGTCAGAGGCAAAAAATTTGTACTTCATCTGTTCCTGTTATCAAAATCCCTGATGTTGACCCATTTTTGCTAAGAGAGGAACTTTCACTATTTGTGGTACTTCCTGTCAGTATATGACACATTTATATTGGCATGAACAGTGTATGCAGGGCCTAGGTGCAATTCTCATTATTTCTGTTTTAAAAACAGAAGTTTTTAAAGTAACTTTCACTGTGTTTGACAGATCTGGTGCTTTGTTCTGGATGTAGCAGTTTAGACTTTAAAAATACTAAATACCCATTCAAAAAAGAATGTTGACACAAGTTGATGTGGATCTGTTGATGTTGCTTAGGGTGCATAAACTCTTGGAAATGATTTGCAATTTTGGATCTTATATTTGGGCCTGGGTGTTTTGCTGCTCTTTGTAGGAAGGTATGGTACGATGTGATACGGCTGTGGGAACACCAGACTATATCTCTCCTGAAGTACTGAAGTCCCAGGGAGGTGATGGTTACTATGGGCGAGAATGTGACTGGTGGTCAGTTGGAGTCTTCTTGTATGAGATGCTTGTAGGTGAGTAGTAAGATAACCAGAACTGACTACGCTGCTTAACCAGACTCCATGTTAAAATCACTGTTGTTTTCCACTTTATTACTCTTCTGACATAAACTGTGGTTTACTGATCCTGATGTTTACAGAATATGTTCTAGAAAGTTCTGTCACAGTTCTTAAACATTTGGCCTTGCCTTTTGTTCAGTTAGTTGCTGTCATTGTTGCATGTGTAGTTCATATATTAAAAAACAAATCTATAATACTTTTGCTTTGCTTTTTAACTTTTGTGGTTTTGCTTTTTCAGGGGATACACCTTTTTATGCAGATTCTTTGGTTGGAACATACAGCAAGATTATGAACCATAAGAACTCGCTTACTTTCCCTGATGACAATGACATTTCTAAAGAGGCAAAAAACCTTATTTGTGCCTTTTTAACTGATAGGTAAGAGTTAAATTTTATTCACAACAAAAATAAGCCTTTATTAAGACAGTTTCTTCTCACATTGAAAGAAAATACATATTTGTTTCATATGGGTTTTTAAACTGCTCAAGAGAAGTGAAATTCTTATTGTCTTGGCATGAATGGAGTGTAACAACTTGGCAGCTGTGACCAGTCCATGATGCAGAGCTTCTTATGAACAAGAGTTAAAATCAGACTGTGTTCTGAAACGTAGCTGTAGTGCTGATGTAGTTATCTTCTTAGGAAAACTTTTGAGTTATGTCTACTTCTTACCATAGTTGGAGGGGTGTTTTTGCCTTTGTTCTTATATTATGCCTTAAAATGAGTCTTGCCTTCAGAATAATTTATGTAATCTCACATGTTTAACCAAAACTGTCTTTAACAGGGAAGTGAGGCTGGGACGAAATGGTGTAGAAGAAATTAAACGGCACCTTTTCTTCAAAAATGATCAGTGGGCTTGGGAAACACTCAGAGACAGTAAGTACAACGCTCTTCTCAGAGATGGTGATCTGGATTACTTATGTATCACGTTAGCAAAAGGACCTCTGTATTTTGTTCAAAGGAATTTAAAGTTTTATTTACCCTGTACCAAGGAAATAGATTTCTTAGTCACCTGAGTAATATAATGATTATTATCATACTATTTTGCTTTTTTTCCCAGCTGTAGCACCAGTCGTGCCTGACTTAAGTAGTGACATTGACACCAGTAATTTTGATGATCTGGAAGAAGACAAAGGAGAGGAAGAAACATTTCCCATACCGAAAGCATTTGTGGGCAACCAGCTTCCTTTTGTAGGATTTACGTATTACAGCAACCGTCGGTACGTGTGCAGAGAGCAAGCTCATGGTGTATTCTTTTGTCATCAGTCTCTCTGACTCTGACCAACCTGTATTTAGATATAAGTCTATTGGGATGCTTAATAACAATTCAGAATACTAATAAATTACACTCTTTTGACACTTTGATGGCAAACTCTACTGCTAGGCATCAGCTCCTTAAAATATCACACTGCGTTTTTGAATGTCCTATTCTGCTATGAGAAGATCATATAGTAGTGCTGCAGAAGCTAAGCAAGAAAAATCCACTAGGCAGAGTTACTTGCAGAGCACTGAATTGTATATGTAGAGTCATGAATCAGAGGTAGGAATGTCCATTTGTTTTACTGCAAATTACTGCTCCGGAGCTGTAGATGAAGTTTCTGTACTTTACGTCAGCGTTTTAGCATGTAATAAATTAAATCTCAGCTTTCTAGAAATAAAGTATTTCCTACTTGCCTGCTTTCTGCTTTAAAATTTTTTTTAAAGTACCCATCCACTATGGAGTGAGACTGTTGTACTTTACAGTTTTCACTATTGCTTGAAAGACTTGAAAGTTAAAATTGTATTAATTCATACTTTCAACTGTCATTACTTTTGTAGGCCCTGTGGATAGCTATACCTACATTCAAAAATCTCAACTTTTTCTTACTTTGAAAGCTGCTTTTAATTGCAGTGGGTGTCAGTGAGGTCTAAAACGGACTAAAACTTCCATTAGACCATGTCAGATAGAGACTATTAGTTTTAATAGCATTTCTGCATAGGAAAACCTTAAAGGAAATAAATCTGGTTTTCATGCTTGCATGGAAGAGGAAACACTTTTCCAAGCCTGTGGTGAAATTCTTTCCATCTCTGCAAAGAGTTGGATTTGTTGTTGCTTTCTGCATAGTGAGGCACAGAAGGACTTGCAGGCATTTCATACAGGTTGTGAGCTCAGCAGTTCAAGAGTCTTAATGTTTGCCTTGCAGAAAGATTTTGGAATATGTTGTCAAGAAGGTGAAGTAGCATACAGAAGCTTGTTAATAGCAGAATTTCTTCTCTTCCCATCTTCTCTTTTGGAGGACAGTATCAGGGATTTGGAGAACTAAGTGACTGTGGTTTTGGTTTCATGGAAGAGCTCTGCTGCTAAATACTATCATAACTTTGTAGGCTTACTTAGAACTATAATGCTGGCCTAGAATTGAATTTTGTCCTGTAATATTCTGCTGGTGTGGTTGTCTTGAAAAGTCTGAAATGACTATCTTTCACAGTTCATGTGTTGAAGAGTTCTTCCTCACATAATCTGATGCACTTAAGAGATGGTTTGCTCTCTACAGTTCAAATCAAATATCAAAGGAATTTGAAGATAGTGATTTGTATTTATTTACCTGACTTTTCAGAATCGTCACGAATAGAAATTTGTAGTATTTTTAGAAAACACTTACGTAAAATAAGAACACTGGGACAGGGCAAACTTTTTGCGTGTGGAACTCTTAGTAACTTTGTTGAAAGATACACAAGCTCTGCAGAGTTTGCTTCATTATTGCTACTTGCTGCACAAGTGCCTGAGTAAATATTTATGGGATGGAGGCCAATGAGAGTGTTGTAACCAAGGAAAGCAAAGATTTTTTTTTTAATGGTTATTAAAAAAGAAAAGTGGTTGTATTAGTATTTGGCAGAAATCCTTTTTTCTGCAGGCTTTCTACTGCAGCTTTCTACTTTACCTTTTACAATAAATTGAGTTTTTCATTTAAATGTGCTTAAATGATTATGTTGCTATTTGGTTATCCACATTTTGGAGCAATAAATCTTTTAGGTTATCTTTTAGGTTGATTGTATTATTTTAGGGTTTTTTTCATAGTTTTGCCTTTAAATAAACAACTCTTCCAATATAACTTTTAATATGTTTTTGCAGGTATTTAGCTGCTTCTGCAGAAAATTCCAATGATAACAGAACAGGCTCCACTGTGGACAAAAGTGTGGTATGTCTTACTGATTTTCAGCTTTGTTTTGTCCTAGTAAAGAATCTTTGCATATGTGGACATGAACTGTTTTGAGTTCGAAATGTCATAAATTATTTTAGTGTTTGAAATATGAGAAATCAGTGAATAACTTTTAGATGTTTAGTATGGTCTCCCTAATAAAATTATTGGAAAAACAGCATTTCACTTCTTCATATGACATTGGTTTTCCTGGATTTGATAAAATAGCTGAAACTCCACGTTCTTTTTGTGGAAAAGGATTCACAGTTTTTATCTTTAGAAACATCAAGGTGTTTGTGCAGCATATTTAGAGTGCTTTGTCTATCTCAGATATGTATGCCAGCTTTGCAGCAACCATGGAGTCTGGACATGAGTGGCATAGGAAGCTTGGGCTTTCCAGCAACCCACCAGTTTAACTCTGGAGCTGGGCTTCCTATGAATCCAAGTGGGAGATGACAGATAATGTGCCGGGCTTGGGTGTTCTGCTTCTTCCCAAGGGTGCCCCACAAGCTATTGGGAGTTGGGGCAATGAGAACGGTCATTCTTGCAGTTCACCTTCCAAGAAATGTTCAGGAATTCTTTCAGTTACTGCTTCCCAAGCTCCCTGGCAGTCAGGTTTCTAGGAAGGTACCCTAAGGTGTTTGAAACAGGGCCTGCTTGGATTCTGTGTAAGTTCTGATGTAAATCAAGCTATTCTCTTAGAATGGTTTCATGTTTTAAAAAATCCATTCTTTCCAGAAAAAAAACTTGTCAAATTATTGATAATTAACTAAAATAAGTCTTGGCTTTGACTAGGATTTGCTTTGTTAGTATTTTGTTCTGCTGTGTTTTCCGTTGAGAGTAGAAAAGAAGCAGATATCAATCTATGTTCCCTTTTCTCTTAAACTTGCAATGAAAAGGTTTTAATGATATATGGCACTATCCAGAGAAAATTTGAAAGGGCAGAGAAACTGATTGTGCCCATTTTTGAGCACAGTATTAATTAATCATTGTAGTGTCTTGATTCTTTGTGTATGTTGATGCATTCCACACATTTTGCTTTCCTCATAACCATTTAACTGTTGATATAGTAAAATTTAAAAACAGAGCCAGACTTTCAAATATTTGAAGATACATAAAACTGTGTGTTGACCTGGAAGAGGGTTACTGAATGGACTTGGCATGATTAGTGGGATACAGGCAACTGTGTGTAGTTAAAGAACCCTCAGTAGCCTGCCCATATTGTCAGATATATTTGAATGTCTTGTCATTTCCCAGTTTTGGGAAGTGAAGCTCTGGAAGGATCTGAGTGGTATAGGGAGGTTTAAATAAATGTTAAATTTTTACTACAAGGTATTTTTACCCCACAGTTCTTTCTCAGCTGTTTTTCTTTCATTACATGCTGCAATGAAAACGGTAATGTTGACACATGGTTAGCAAATTAATTAGTTTTGGAAATATAACACAAGATGTTACCTGGTCTATCTGATTTTGAAGTGGTACTGAGTGTCTTCTGGGAGAGACAGAGTGCTACAAATTTCCAAGAAATTCGTTGTGTTTTGCGAGTGTGTAAAAGTTCACAGAATTAGACCATGAAGTTAAACAGAAATGGAATTCAACATCCTTTTACTGGATTTCAAACCTTTTTGAAGATCTTATTGTTTACTTTGGTTTAGTGCTATCTTAACCACCTGTCGACAGTTTAGATATTAAGAAAGAGGAGATTAACAGATTCTTTTGCACTGGATCTTAGCTTTTCTTCATTGCTCAGGGTGCAGAACCAGATGCACTATGCTGTGGTGATTGGGGGGGGGGGGGGAGAAAAAAGTATGACAGTTCCAAAGGGATTTTTCTTGACTTCTCTGCTGTACACAGGCTTTTCTATAGTACTTTACTCCCCTGCTTCCTGCTCAAAATGGAAACTGAGAACAAACAAAAACTTAAAGGAACGCTTTTATACTGAGTTAATTGTAAGTCAGGATTTTCTTAAGGTATTATTTAGTCTGTTGATATCAGATTGTGCAAAACTAGTCCGGAAGCCTGTTGTCTTGTACTGATATAATTAGACTGCTCAGCAAGCTTAGATAGGCCCCTTGGGGTACAGCCCTCTGTGAGAACATCCAGAGACAGAAAGAAGCAAGAGGATGCAATAGCTGTCCAAACTAGTAGGAGCCAGTACAGAAATGCCTCGGTTGCCAGATGGCTTTTTGAACCTGTTCCTCATCCATCCCATTTAGTTCCTCTCTGCATCCTGTCTGGAAGGGCTATAACGTGAATAACCAAGAAATGGAAGAGCAATTACATGGAAACTTCTTTATCCTCTGTTTTGTCATTTGGCATTTGCTATGGTTCTTTTTTACTAAAGAAAGAGACAGCCTTTAAGTAATCTTGCTTCTTGCTGTATTTGTGATTGGTTCATACCAAGGAGGTAAATGTGTTGTATACTGGTCCTCTTGCCTCAAAGTTTAGATTTGGAGGGCATCTCTGTGGTTTTTGATTGCAACCATTGCCTGATGCATATAGTGTTATGTTCTATGTCACAGCAGTAATTCATTTTCTGGAGCTGCTCTGTAAGTGCTGAGATGTCTAATTTTTGGAGTTTTCTTGAGTTTTTGGAGTTAAACCAGGAAACAAGAAAGCAAAAGATCAGAACCACTTGAATATGTTGCTTTGAAGAGAGTCTAGATTAGAAATATAGTTCTTCTTTATGCAGTTCCAAGAGTGTTGAGGGAAAAGTGGAAGAACTAGATAGGCTGAAATCCTGACAAGATCAGTGTAAAGGTTTGTAGTGAATCAACACAAGATTGACTTAACGAGCTTCCTCAAAGTTGAAACCATCTTGTGAACTGAGGATTTTGGTGATATTGGATTGGCATTATTGCGCCCAGAGATTCAGTAGAAGGTAGATATTTTAAGACGACATGAAAAGGCTGAATTTCTAAATTTATCCTGCTGGCAAGCAGTACATGCTATACAGTAATGTTCTTTATTAGCATCTAAAGTTTGTTATGATTTTTCAAACCTTAGTACAGTTCTAGCTGTAAGTGTTCTCTGTCTAAATAGATGTTAAGAACATTTTCTCCCTATTGCTAGTAACTGACAAGCCTGGTTCTGCTTCCTGAACTTGCTGGGAGCTTGAAGATACATTGCAAAATACTTGTGGTGATTCATGCTAGAAGAAGAAATTTTGAGACTAACTAAAATGCTTTCTTATATCATTGCAGTAATATCTTTAGTCGGATTCTGAAGACGCATAACAAGGAGAATTTGATTTAGCTTAGCCCTGTGAATTTTGATGATACCCTAACATTTTATGTGCATGCAAATGACAAAACAGTGTTGTTTCTTGCAATTAAATTTCTTAGCATTTGGGGTGGGGGGGCATCACAGTTTAATAAGGTAAAAAATTAGTGTTTTGATAGGAGAGAGTAAGCTGTGATACAATGTAAGCAGAATTGAATATTCTGAAATGCTTTTTTAAGGTTTCTAAATTTAATGCATGTTCTTTCATGTACAAATATATATTTAAAGCTGGAAAATATGCAGAAGATGATCTATGAGTTGGAAGAACAGCTACATAATGAAATGCAGTTGAAAGATGAAATGGAGCAAAAGTGCAGGTGAGACTTTGAACTTTATTGTTTACATAATTTAATACATCTAACACTTCAGTTCTGTGTTACTGCTTTGGGGGTTACCAGAATAACACTAAGAATGGTATTGTAGTTCTCCAAGGGAGTTCCAGGCACAGGTTTAAGTAATTCCAAAATTTTCTTGAGTATAGTATGAAGAAAATGTTTTCGTTGACACCCATGTAACACACATTCTTTCTGAACGCTTGAGTGTTTGAGTTTATCTGATATCTCTGTAGTCAGATGTTTTATTTCACTGAGGTACATACTGATCATGCTGATTTTTTTTGAAGATAAGATACTGTATATATGGCATATATTAGATTATTAAAATTAACTAGCTGGTTTCTAAATACAGGGTACTTGTTGGAAAACCTTTTTTTTTTTCTGTGATTGACAGACAAGAACAGCTATTTGCTTTCTAAAGTTGTTTCTACCATGTTGAAAGAAGTAGCTGTGTGAGAATTTGCATTTTTCTTGCAGCTACACTTATGAACAAACATTTGGGATTTTTACTTTCTGATAACCAGGCATTTTTACTTAGATGCATGCAAACTAAATTCCCCTTTAGTCAGTTCTCTTTTTGAAGTCTTTTCCTGAAGGACTAAATAATGCCAGGAGGCAACATAGGTATAGGATACAGGAAGAATTTAGTCTTGTGAGTTAGGACGTAAGTGTGTAGCTGTACAAGCTACACATGTGTAAACTGGTAAGCCAAGTGGTCTGGTGGGAATTCAGGCTGCGTGACACTGTTGCTTACTTCAACACAACCCCACTGTTCCGCACGTTCTGCTTGCCTTCCACAAGCAGGACGTACCTTGCTAGAAGGATATTCAGTAACTGTCTTCCTGCAGTACTACTGAAGTTGCCAGAACACAACAGTGTGTCTTCTGGTATGTCATACCAGTCACTGCAGAGTTAGTAGATAGGGTATATTGCTGTAACCGCTCCTTTTTATACCTGCCAGCTAGCATTATCTGGGTCCTTTCTGTTACCTCTCTGAAGAGGGCTGCCTAGCTATGAAAATGCAGTGGGTGTTGTCAATGTTATTGCCAGATAGCCTCACTCTGTAGTCCACTCTAATACATTGTTTCAAAAGAGAGACTTTCAAATAATATTATTCAGATATCTTTATCTATAGTGAGGAGCTGCTTACTGTTGAATAATGAACTGTTTTAGGTATTTGGACAGTCACAAGTAGAGGAAGTTTTAGCAGTTTACCAGGGTATTCTAATTTTGAGGATAACCTGTTGTGTACATACTTTATTTTACATTTGCAGATTTAGGAACAAAATGTGGCACCTAAAGTTTTGCATATTTAATCTGCAACGAAGTTGATCAATACTTAATATATGTTACAAGTTGTTTCCAATGGTTGATTGTCTTCTTCAGTTTTACATGTTCATTACAAAATACCATTAGTCACAATGTGAATGTTCACTTCAGTAACGGTCACAAATTGTTTCACTAGAAAAACGATGTATAATGTATCTTGTTCAATGAGCTTGTTTTTTTTTTTAGATCTTCAAATATAAAACTAGACAAGATAATGAAAGAACTGGATGAAGAGGTAATTTTTTTCCTCACTGAAGCCACCTTACTTGGGTAGAGAGTGGAGTAAAGAATAGTACTGTCATGATATTGAGATATTTCCTCTGTGACTAAAAACTGTGACTGAGTTTAAGCTGGAGACCAAACCATCATATTTCAATATGTTGCATCTGGAGATACATTTTTATTTGTACACATATTAAAAGCTTTTGCTTTCTCTAAATCATGCTGATTTATGTTTCCTCTGCTAAATATTTTGCTTAGTGTTGCTCATCGCAATTTCTCTGGAGTTTATAAAAATCAATTACTATAAAAATTAATATACAGATGATTTTCTACTGGGTCCTTATGTTGTCTCTTAGTATTAATTTTAATGGTTACTTTATATTTAATCATATTAACAACAATTTTTCTAGTAATTTCATAAATTTGTCATGCAGAAGTTAAAAAAGACACAGTTTCTCAAAACATTTTCAAGAAAGCCAGGAACTCATTCATTGGAAACAATGCATCAGTTTCCTTGATTAATTAGTTGCAGAGACACTGGTTTAGGGATCATTCCTTAAAATGTAAGTAGAAAATACAATTGCTTCTAATTTTAGGGAAATCAGAGGAAGAACTTGGAAACAACAGTGTCTCAGATTGAGAAGGAAAAGATGTTATTGCAACATAAGATAAATGAGTATCAAAGAAAATTTGAACAAGAGAATGAAAGAAGACGAAATGTGGAAAATGAAGGTATGCCATACTGTCCAAACATTGACACTGATGAGAGGTATATGATTTGTTTTGGGGCATAATATACTACTGTGATGTCCTAGGTGCTGTCCAACTTAAAAGGTATCTTTTCAAATAACGAACACAAATTTTGAGTTTATTTTTGTCTGAACCCAATATTTTTGTTCTTACTTTCAAATTCTATTCTCTGCAGCATGCGTTGTTTGTCTGCAAGCATAAAATTTGACATAAAAATATATGTAAGAAATAAAAAGCCAACAAAAAGACCTATTATATGTCTGGAGTCTTTTAGAGCATATTTGTGAAAAAAGAAAACAACCCAAGAACCAAACCCTAAGGATGTTTTTTAATCTGCTGTGTTAATGGTGCCATTTCTCTTTAGTGTCCACACTAAAAGATCAGATGGAAGACTTGAAAAAAATCAGCCAACATTCACAAATTTCAAATGAGAAGATAATACAATTGCAAAAACAAGTACGTTGCTTTTGTTTTTTGTCTTCATTATTTCTTAGTTTTCAGCATTCAAATGTATTGAGCATTCAAGTGTAACAAAACTGGACCCAGTAATTTTTATATCTGAGAATCCTTTCTGGTTTATTTTAACAGCTAGAAGAAGCGAATGATTTGCTGAGGACAGAATCTGATACAGCAGCAAGACTGAGGAAGGGTAACACAGAAATGAGCAAGTCATTAAGTCAGTTAGAATCACTGAATAGAGAACTGCAGGAAAGGTGCAGAGTCCTGGAAAGCACAAAACTGCAGGTAGAGAAAGATTATTACCAACTACAAGCAGCTTTGGAGTCGGAACGAAGGGACAAAAGTCATGGATCTGAAATGATTGGAGAGCTACAGGGTAATTCTTCTGTATTTATGCTTTACAAAAAAAGTTGTGATAACCCTACTTATTTAATAAAGTACAGTTAGATAAAGGAAGGAAAGCCAATCTGCAAACCAGCTGTGACTTAAAACTTTCTGAAGATTGGATCTTATTTCCTGGATTATGTCTGAGCAGCTCTTGGGAGGGAGAGAGAGTATCAAAACCGAAGAGTGGCAAATGGTGATTGTGAATCTGGGGCTTCCCTGGCTAAAAGTCTGAGTCCAGTGGTCCAAAAATATAAACAGCTGATACAGTGCTAGAGAGTACACACCACTCTATCTTACTGCCTTGTTCAGTTGCCACATTGAAGTATCCTGCACTTTCTCTCGTTTCATTTGTGGAGAAAGCAATCTTGCTATTAAATCACATTGTTTTCTTTTATTGTGATTCTACATTACTTTATATGTTCTTTATAAGATGAAGGGCATAGTAAGGGATGCAGATGTGGAATCCCTTTTTTCAGGATGCTTGGAACTTCCTACCACTTGTACTGATTCTTCATACCAGAAACTGTTCAGATACATTAGTTCATGACTGTGCCTGTGCTAATGGATCCTGTCTCTTAACTTGTCATTTTAAATCATCTGTCTGGAGTACTGAGTTTCCATGAGTCACAGTCTTTGGATGAGGACTTTTCCTTTCCATACTAAAAGGAATCTTACAAGACGGAGACTTTTTACCAGGGCCTGTAGTTTCAGAACAAGGGGGAATGGTTTAAATGGAAAGCTAATAGATTTACATTAGATATAGGAAGAAACTTTTTACAGTAAGGATGGTGAGTCCCTGGGACAGATTGCCCAGAGAAATTATTGTTGCCCTGTCCTAGAAGTGTTCCAGGCTCGGTCAGATGAGGCTTTGAGCAATGTGGTCTAGTGAAAGATGATCCTGCATATGGCAGGGAATTTGAACTCTATGGTCTTCAAAGGTGTTTTCCAACCTGTGTGGAAGTGATTCTACTTAGTATTTCATGTAAACTTCTGATGCCTCACAGGGGCTTGTGGTAGATGCTGTGCAGTACACGGAATAGTTCCTTTAGCTGTGTCAGAGCACTTAAAATCATAGAGTGGTTTCAGCTGGAAAAGACCTCCACGATCATTGAGTCCAACTGTCAACCCAGTGCTGCCAAGTCCACTGCTACCTCATGTTCCTAAGTGCCACATTCACATGGTTTTTGAACACTTCTAGGAACAGTGGTTCCACCACTTCCCTGACAGCCTGTTCCAATGCCTGACCACCCTTTCTGTGAAGAACTTTTTCCTAATACCCAAACTAAACCTCCCCTGGCGCCATCTTGTAGGTGGGTGTCACATTTGCTCACCTCCCATCAACTGAGACCTCCTCATGATCTGAGTCACGGTTGGGTAAATACATACTGTGTCAGTACCTGTAGATCTATTTGAGACTAACTTTCTGTGTAATGTGCCTTATCTACGTATTGGTGAAGTTAGCATGGCATAGCAGAATTTGGATTAATGGAAGACATTTTGGACATTAGATATGGGAAGTGATGGAAGGCAGGTACCAATTTTTGGCATGTGACTGGTTTTTGTGAATTGTTACTGATGGCATGCATAGAGTGGCAAAAAAGGTCAGTTTCTTCTACAATCTACAGCCTTTGTGTGGCTGAAAATTTTGAAGCTGTAAATATTTGATGGGCCCAGAAATCAGTAAAGGTTAAAAAGCCAATTGATCTAAGTCAAGTAACTAATATTGAGTGGTATTTAATTTCTTGTGGCAGTTCGGATTACAACTTTACAAGAAGAAGTAAAAAACATTAAAAACAATCTCGAAAGAGTGGAAGCGGAAAGAAAACAAGTACAGGATATGCTTAATCATTCAGAAAAGGTATGGTAAAATGGTGTTGAGACTGATGTTCTTTGTCAACTTTTGACTATATTTTCACGTAGTGTTTATTGATGTTTCCAATTCCTGTGTTATATACTCTAAATTAGCCTTATATTAAAATTATTAAGTAAATAGTGCTAATTTACAGTCTCATGAGGGATGGTCTCTCAAGTCCTTGGGTAGTTCTTACTTGTAGCATTTCGCATAAAAATCTCATTTGTTGTTCACTATCAC
Organism: Pseudotriccus pelzelni; assembly: GCA_035584735.1. NCBI lineage: Eukaryota > Metazoa > Chordata > Aves > Passeriformes > Tyrannidae > Pseudotriccus > Pseudotriccus pelzelni. The sequence goes on along the minus strand of JAWMRA010000078.1, from coordinate 103,027,626 downwards.
TGATTCAAGGATCCAGCCCTTCTGCCACTAGCAAGGAAATTTTTTCTGCCTGTCCAACTATCGCTGAAGAGAGTTGCCTCTGAAACTCTATGAACTTGTAAAAATCTGAAATTTAAATTTCTGCTTTTATTGGATTTTAATTTGATTGGAACAGTGCCAGGCCTTTTGATCAACTTTGGAGCTGAAGCATTTCAATTTTTCTGTCCTTCAGTCTTTCCTTCTGAATGGTAGCAGCATGTTCCTCTGTTGTCTGATCCCCTCCACAAAGTGGAGGAACAAGTAAAGAAGAGTAAAAGGAAATCCTACACCCTTTCTTCAGTTGGACTATGTAGTTAGCTCTGTGTTTTGAGGTCAGGTAAAGCCTTACTGTGCTGTGCAGTCTATGCAAATAAACCAGAGAGGTGTGACTATCTATGAGGGAAGGAGCAAGCAATTCTAATTTGATGTTACATGAAGCAGCTGTTCAAAGGCAAGTCCCTGTCTCTTGAAGCTCATCTCCAGTGCTTGTTTCATGAGTTCCTGTTAGTGGCTGGCAGTTCCAGCGATGAAATAACAAAATGGTATCCAGGTAACAATAAATCAGATTCCTCTGTGCTCCAGCATTTTCAGTGCATTAGTTGTATGTTTCCAGTTTAGATGACCACTTATTATTCAAACAAAGAAGTTGCCATTATCTTAAAAATAGATAGACTACTGAAAAAAGTTTATGAAGTTTTCCCCAGAGCACTGAGTACAGGTTTTGTCTGTTAGCATTTTTTATTAAGCATGGAAAATAACAGCGATCATTTCTTGATAACAAAAAGTTAACACTGAAGAGGGGAATAAAGGAAATGCAATTCCCTCAGGTATTACAGAAATCTGATAACTTTTTTCTTATCCTTAGGAAAAGAATAATTTAGAGATAGATTTGAACTACAAGCTCAAATCATTACAAGACCGATTAGAACAGGAAGTCAATGAGCACAAAGTGACTAAAGCTCGGTTAACTGACAAACATCAGTCAATAGAGGAGGCAAGATCAGTTGCAATGTGTGGTAAGTGTTTCTTGCAGGTTTCAGGTAAATACATAGAAGTTATTTTGGTTATGATACCTCAAAACACATTGTCTTACAATATAGTACTCTTACACAAGTCTTCAACCCCTTGTGTAAAGAAAATGCATATTGAAATCTTAAAACATGAAAACTACATATTTAAAATTATTTTCTCTAGTATGATACTTATTCCATAAAAATTGCATTGTTTCTTAGTGGTTTTGCGTATCTTGCTGCATTTGCACTTCAAAGCCTTCCTTGGCTTCTAAAATGCTACTGATTCTTGAAATTCTGGCTAATGGTGAACAGAACGGAAAGAATGTGTTATCAAGACAGATGTCTTAGAGCAATCATTCCTGTGTAACTGCATTAAAAATATCAGTATTGTATTAGGCTTGTCTGAAGTGAAGTGTGAAGTTTCTTTTATAGATACATATCCATGAATCTTGGTATCTTAATTGAATATTTCAGGTTTTCTCTGTGAAAGTCATCAGTACCTAAATGTGACTTTTCAGAGAGCTAATACGAATGATAGCATTTGTTTTCTTTTGCTCTACTGTCCATTCATGAAAATGAAACTTTACCTTTACTTCATAATGATTACTTCATGAATCTGCACTTTTTTATTTATAGTTCAGTTGTCACGATAACATTCTGATGCTTTGATTGCAGATTGGAATTATATTTCCTTTTTAGTGTCCCTTGTAATAATGCCAGGAACTGCATAGTCAGTAATCAGTCCATCTATCGGCAAAAGAGCTTACAAAGCTGAACAAAAGTGTCTGAAGAATATTTGGATATTTAACACTGTGTTTACAAAAACATGCCTGCAGATGCTATGTATTAATTTTTGCTGTATTTCCTTCCTTAATCTTTTTTAGAAATGGAAAAAAAGGTAAAGGAAGAACGGGCAGCAAGAGAAAAGGCAGAAAACAGGATAGTTCAAACTGAAAAACAGTGTTCCATGTTGGACTTTGACCTGAAGCAATCTCAGCAGAAACTGGAACACCTTCTTGAGCAAAAGGAGAGACTGGAAGATGAAGTAAGCAAAATGTTCATCCTAACAATTTTCTATATAAATAAGAAAATTAGAGTTGCACTCAGAAATAGAAAAGTAAATTCACTTAACTGAGCTCCTTGTGTAATACACGTCTCAGTAGAATTGAAGGTTGTTGTTGGCCAAAATAGGGTTAGGTACTTTATGCTTGTTTCTTAGCTCTTGCATGCCTTACGTATTTAAACCCTCAATTTAATATAAAGCAATTTTTAAAAGAAAAATCTTAGTTGTGAGTTTGACTGTGTAGTCTGATTGGTTTGGATGGTTTGCAGATCTGAGTCTGTATTCTCTAGAGATGGTTTTGTTCAAGGAATTGCAATTAGACTGTTGGGGGTGAAGACTAGGTTCTAAGAATAATAGTTTAATTCTTGCATTTTCTTGACAGGACACTGGGAATGAAGGTTTTAGCACCTTTTTTACGGGTCATAACTCATGTAAATTAGTTTTTATATAGCTGGTAGGCTGCAGTTTTTTCCTAGGGTGAGAAGTTTTTAAGATGTGAAATCCACAGAATGATTTGCAAGACCTTTCAGCAGATGATTTGGGTTTCTTCCATTGTTGCCTTTAGGATAAGATAAAATAAATTTGTGACTTTGAAATAAACTAAGCATGAGAAAGCTTAATCATCATGCAGCGTCACAGCTATACTTTCTGTAAGGGCACCAGCTTTGTGTAAGATTATTGCACTGAAGTGTTTGGAGATTTAGGAGTATTTTTTTGTACAGTACACTGTGTAGCATCTAGTCAATGGTGTTTAATGTAAAATAATCCAGATATGAAACATCTTCAGTCACATGCAATTGGTTATTTAGCAAGCACTCCTACATTGAAATATGTCTCATTTAGGTAAAGAATCTGACATTTAAGCTAGAACAGGAGACAAATAAGCGAATAATGGCACAGAATGAATTAAAGGCACAAGCTTTCGAAGCTGATAACTTAAAGGGTTCCGAGAAGCAGCTGAAACAGGAAATCAATACGTTGTTGGAAGCAAAGAGGTTACTGGAATTCGAATCAGCTCAACTTACTAAGTAAGTAAAAATCTGAAGTAAAATGGAAAAATTTGCTCAATTATACATGTACTGTTTTGCCTGTTCCTGTTATTGAACAAAGTTACATGGTGCATAGGCATTTTTTCCTAAACTAAGAGAGTATTTTTAGCTGCGTGTTGTGATTTCTGTATGTAGCCTTCAGTGTTGGAATATTTTTGTTATGAGCTATGATGCAGAGCAGTTCTTGACTCATCTTTCTATGTCAGCACATCTGTATGCCATATATATATATATGCCACTTTTATTTGAGTGACTTCTTTATGGGTTGACTGTGATGCTACTTACTAAATCATATGGGATTCTTAGATTTAGTACGTGAGAGCTTTTTTCTCCTTTAATTCACTGATTAATTTTCTTAATATTTCTTAAACTGACCGAAGGCATTTTTCATTAAGTAGATTTCTATTATATATTCCTTCAGGTGACTTAACTTGTGTCCATTTAGAAGACTTGTCATCTGAGATGATTATCAGTTTAGAATAAGAAATGTAATTAAATCAGAATTTTAGGATAAGCAAACTGTTAGTCTTTGTGAAATAATATGTGTGCAAATATAAGATTGTTGTAGGATGCTGTTCTGGTTAGAAATAGTCTTTGTCTTTTGTTAGTAACTGACTTTTTACATATTTTCCGTTTTTATTTCTTCAAAGACAGTACAGAGGAAATGAATGTCAAATGCGTGAGCTTCAGGATCAGCTTGAAGCTGAGCAGTACTTTTCGGTAAGACTTGCCAAGAATTGTACGTGCTACATTTTGACGTAAAATCATTTAACAGTTAATAGTTAATAGATACTAAAATTTTTAAAATGTAAATAGCAGCCTGGGATAAATCAGCCATTCAGAAAATCCTGCTTGAAATATGAAAAATGGAGAAATATTGGAGAACATTAGGTAGTGTATCTAAAACGTTGCTGTGTGTTTTTTTGTCAAAACTTTTATATTACATTGAGTTATTCTTATCTGAAGTATTCATCAGGTAGATACTTTTTTGACATAATAGCAAACTTTGCAGAGAGTATAAAGTTTCCATACTTACTGGAAAATAATGCATGCTATTGATCTGCCTTAAGTATGTTTAAGAACCATAGATCCAGTAGCATTCTGCATCTCCTAAAAAGATACCTTCTCTGCATCTGAATCACTGAAGAGCCTTATTTGGTATTCCAGGTAGCCAAAATGTCTGTTTCATAGATGTAGTTTGATCTGTTTCGTTTCAGTGAAAAAAACCCCAATAGCATGAGATTCTCTGTAACACCTGAACTTCAGATGCATTTGTGAATATGGACAGTCTCATTTCAGTTTGGGAATTAGTTTCAAATTCAGTTCTTCCTTTGGGGGGCAATAAAAATGTTTATGTTTACTAAACTGCATATGATTGTCATTTCACAATGTGTTACAGGGTTTTTTTGGTGCATTTTTTCATGACATAAGAAGATCCAGAACATTGTATTTAATTCGCAGTTTTCCCTTTTTTCACTAGCATGTAGTTTAAATGAGACATTCATAATTCAGCCTGAGTATTTAGCAAAAGTAGTTTACTGTAGAAGATCAAATTTTAACTTTCAGAATGATGGGTGGTGTTAATAGCAATATAGTAATTAAGAACAGAAGTCATTCATGGAAGTCGTTCACTTAAATCAGGCCCCAGCTGAATCACTTATTAAGAGAAAGTCTGCACACAAAAAACTTTAAGAGAAAAGATACATGGACACAAAGAGAATACAACAGGTGAAAGCACAGGGCAGTAGTAGGCTTGTTAGGCTAACATTTTGAGACAGTGATGTTACAAGAGGATACAGCTTTTGTTCTGTTGTATCCTCAAGACTTGCTCTGTTGTGTCTTAGTGCTTTCCTTCGCTTTTGCAAGCACAGTGCAAAGTGTTTGTGCATCTATGTAGGAAAATAGACTAGAAAAAAGAAAACTAACCTGGTCACATCAGTTCCCTACCAAGGAAAACTGAAGAAGCATCTCAGACAGGCAGGAAGGAGGAAATTTCATTGAAGGCAGTATTGTCATGTGTTGTGGTTTGACAGATTCAGACTAACTAGTCTGAAAACAAGGGAAAATTTCAGTATGGAATTTGAATAATGATTCTTTTTTTTAATTCTTTCTTTTACAGACACTTTACAAAACTCAGGTTAAGGAACTGAAAGAGGAAATTGATGAAAAGAATAAAGAAACTCAAAGAAAAATGCAGGAGTTGCAAAATGAAAAGTATGCCTATTGTGTTTCTCAAATACACATAAGTTTTTCCATGTAGTATCATCTCACTCATGAAGATTTTGATTCAGATTTAAGATGTTTTAATTCCTTCAGGAAAAGACAGGTCTTAAAAGTGTTCCATCACATCTTGTAAGATGGCAAATACATAGGATGTTGCCACAAAGCCAAATATGGTTATTCATATTTGCTTTGGACACTGTAGTGTCTGGAAGAAAAAAGATGACTTCTCTGAGAATTTAGTAAGATGCAAAAATTTGAAAAAAAATTACAATTTGTGGTAATCATCTCACTTATGTAACAACTTTTTTTATGTGATTATATTATCCTGATAATCCTCATATATTCCTATAGTCAGTAAAATAATTTGAGAAAAGTTAATGAAAAGTCTTTGAATTCAGAATTTAGTATACAAGTACTATATTCTAAGCTAGCAAATAAGAAAAGTTTTTTAAGCTTGCCTTTCTGATTTCTCAATTTATTTAATATAGATTTATTTAATATATATTTATTCTGAAGGAGACTGTAGCCTCATGCATGAAGTCTTCTGAAGTCCAAGTCTCTTGTTCTGCTAGAGCATCAGCATTGCAAAACCAGAATCTGAAGGGCAGAAGTTATGTACAGTGTTCATGGTGCATTTTGGTGGCCTAGGAAAGGGAGAAAGAAAGGATACTGTGCTAATAAATAGGATGTAGGAGGAAAATACATGACTGTGCAAAGTTATTCAGGAGTAGTATCTAACTTAAAAAGAGAAAAACCGGGGAGGGCAGAAGAGATGGGTGAGGCTTCTTCTTGTTGTTGTTTTTTTTCTTACTTATTTTTATAGACTCTTTGTATTCTATTCCTTCACTGTTCTCTACAATCTTTTGTTCATCATAAACGTTTCTCACTTGGATACTACCGTGGGAATTGTGATAATGGGTGAATGTGGGTTAAGTATATTTTGATGGACTACTCTTTACATGCAAATTAATTTTATTTTTTATTCCTCAAAGACATGAGAATTTGGCTTGGTGTTTCATGGATGATTGAAATTTTAATGAAATCATAATAAGCTTGCTGCTGTCGCTTGTGTAGACCATCAAAAGATACAAGTGTATAGAGCGTGGTTTTGTAAGTCTTGCTTTTCTTAAGAAACTAAGGTAATGACAATTAGCTGAGTAGTGTAATTTAGGTCTGATAGTCTTCCTGAAAAGTTGCAATGTTTTGCTTGGGAGACTGAAATCTTAATGTCCTTTTTTACAGAGAAACGCTCACTACCCAGTTGGATTTAGCTGAAACCAAAGCTGAGTCAGAACGGTTGGCACGAGCACTGCTTGAAGAACAGTACTTTGAACTGAGTCAGGAAAGCAAAAAAGCAGCATCAAGACACAGGCAAGAATTGACTGATATGGACAGCATCATAAGAAGGGTAAACTAACTGTTATTAACGCCTATATATATCTCTTTCAGCTGGAAACATAAATTCATGGGTTTAATTTATAAAATCTTGTTGTGGTCTTAAGTGATAGCTTAAGTCTAGTATCTTAAGTTTGGGGCTCACTTGGAACTTTAGACATTTAAATTTCATCATGTGAACTTCCAAAGAAACATAGAGTTGATTAATGTGAGGTAAAGCCAGAAGGAAAATCAAGTGAATGTCTCTAATTCAGTTACTAGGCTTTTATATTTGCTTCCTGTCATTATTTAAATCTTGTAGATTTGTGGAGCAGTGCATTAGACATTCCTACTGCAAAGTTACTTAGTCTTTAAAATAACCCACTTGAGAGCCTTTAGTAACCCCCAAATTAATTTTTGAAGGTATTTTCTAGCATAGCTTTTGAGTGTTAGTGATCCATAAATGTGTTTAACTGAGGAGTCCCAAACAGCAAGCCATATGTAGGATAGTTATTTTATCATTATTGCTTTTTCCCATTTAACATCAGCTATGCACATTTTCTTAAGAATCCTGGGGATGTAAAACTCTAGGCGTAACTAAACTTGGCTCAGTTTCTCAAAGCTTTCTGTCAGCACTACCGTGGGTATTCCATCTCTGTGTAAAGGTAGTGGAATTAGTGTTTCTTTCATGTGTGTTTTTTTTTTAAGCTTGAAATCTCCAGAATGCCACCATTTCTTAAGAAGCATTTAGAAGATTATCTCTGTGGCTTCTCTGTGGCACCTTCTTGCCAATATGCTTTTTGGTTTCAAATATTCTGGTAATTTTTTCAGACAGCTTGATGCAATCATTTGTATGGGCTTCAAACAAAACCTTTCTTCAGACATACAGTTATTTCTGGGTTTTAATATGTCTTTGTTAGGTGATCTTGGCTGTGGGAGCTAACATATTGACATATCTGAAGAGTCATGGGTTTGCTTACCAGATTTTTTTTTAATCAACCTATGTATGTATTTATTTATGTATACTTTGACATATACCCAATTTAGTTTTATTTTTTCTCCTGATTTATACCTGTTTTTCATGATTTATGACAATTATTTAGCAGTAAATGCCTTGTGTCTGCTCTAGCCTTTAAGGCTGGAGTTGTAGCATCTGTCAGCTGCTTTTCTGTCTGGATTCAAGGAATCAGGTCTCTAGGTACCATTTCTTCCAGAGTACCACAAATGAACTGAAAATTGTCACATTCAATAACTGTCAATCTAACTTGAGTTTTTAATTATATACTACAGTGTTGTCAGTTCTGCAAAGATAATTTAAAAAAAAGTTATCTGGGACAGGTGTATTTTGAGCCTTCTGCTAAATCAAGACAGCACAGAAGAATAGTTTAAAAGTTCATATAGGCAGGAATAGTGTTTGAAGTAAGTGGTTGATATAGATTTAAAGGTAGTTAAAATTATAGTTATAAATATTTTTAGGATTTATGGCAAGTTCTTTATTTTAAAATGTGTTTGTTTTTATATAGCTGGAAGAAACGAATAACACATTAACCAAAGATGTTGATTTGATAACAAAGGAAAACACAGAGATCAGTGAAAAATTTAAGAAACAGGAGGAAGGTATGTCATATTTGGAGTTTTAATTCATCTGTTTTGCAACACAAATGAATTTGAAGCATATGTGGAGAAACGGGAGAAGACATTGCTATTTATCTTCCCTATTATTTTGGGCTTGATGAAAAATAATATAAGTAATTGTTTTAATATTGAAAATATATCTTCTGTGTAAATTGCACCATTTTTAAAAAGGATACAAAGGAGAAGTGTGAACTACTGACTTGTCTGCCTCAGCTCTGCACTTGGAAAGATCCTCCTAGAAGCCCTGCTAAGGCACATGGAGGACAGGGAGATGATAGAGTGACTCCATCAGTGGACAAGGGAAGGGCTACAGATGTCGTTTACTGAACTTCTGTAAAGCCTTTGACATGATCCCCTAAATTGGAGAGATGTGAATTTGGTGGATGGACTGTTTGGTGGATGAGGAATTGGCTGGATTGTTGCATCCAGAGAGTAGGGGACAATGGCTCGGTGTGCCATTGGGCGTCAGTGACGGGGAGTGTCCCTTGGGGATCTGTACTGGGACCAGTACTGTTCAGTATCTTCATCAGTGACACAGACAGTGGGATCAAGTGCACCTTCATCAAGTTTACAGATGGCACCAAGCACTATCTGAGGCATGGGATACCATCCAAAGGGACCTGGACAAGCTCGAGAAGTGGACCCATGGGAATCTCATCAGTCCAACAAAGTCAAATGCAAAGTCCTGCACCTGAGTTGGGGCAACCTCCAGAATCAATATAGGCTGAGGGATGAAGGGATCGAGAGCAGCTCTGCTGAGAAGGACTTGGGGTGCTGGTGGGTGAGGAGTTGGGCATGAGCCAGCAGTGTGTGCTCAGAACCCAGGACAGCCGTGTCCTGGACTGCATCATAGGTAGCATCAGAAGAAGTGTGGTCAGCAGGCTGGGGGAGGTGATTCTGCCCCTCTCCTCCATTCTCGCGGGACCTCACCTGGAGAACTGCATCCAGCTCTGGGGTCCCCACCAAAGGAAGGATGTGGACCTGTTGGAATGAGTCCACAGGAGGGCCACAAAGATGATCAGAGGGATGGAGCACCTCTCCTATGAGAAAAAACAGAGCGTTTGGCTTATTCAGCTTGGAGAAGAGAAGGCTCTAGCAAGAACTTAGAGCAACCTTTCAGTGCTTAAAGGGACTTACAAGAAAGATGGGGATAAGCTTTTAGCAGGGCATGTAGCAATAGGACAAGGGATAATGGTTTTAAACTAAAATAGGTAGACTCAGAGTAGATGCAAGGAAGACATTTTTTCCTGTGAGGGTAGTGAAACACTGCAACAGGTTACCCAAAGAGCTGGTGGATGTCCCATCCCTGGAAGCCATTAAGTTCAGGCTGGACAAGCCTCAGGGCAGCCTGATCTACATGCAGATATCCCTACTTATTGCCAAAGGGTTGAACTAGATGACCTTTAAAGGTCCTCTCCAACCTAAACCATTCTATATTTCTAAATCGTCACTCTGTAGTATATTGTTTCCATTTTCATGTACTGTCTCTGTTGTTGAAAACAATTAAAACCTCAGCTGTACCAGGTAGGAAAAAGTGAGTTTCTGCTCACACTACCTGCTCATTGTATAAAACAAGTTAGCATTAAGTTCCTGATGGCATGAGCAGCAATGCCTGTCCACTACAGCTCATCCATATATTGTCTAACGCCCTTCTTCCAGCCTTGCCATTGTGTGCATAAAGTTATTAAGGTCAGGTATTTTCCGCATTTCATATTGCACACAATGTATTTATTAAAATGTGTCTATCTCCGGTATTTACAGTAAAGCAGTATCAGTATTCCAATTTCCTTAAGATCCTTAAGATTTCCTTTGATACGGAATTTAAGCTGTGATCTTGGATGGGCATTCCATTTATATGCATTCTGACTGTATGGGAAGGTACTTTTTGCTCCCATGGTTTTGCATTTGAGCAAATTGGAATGCGTGCTTTAATATCTGAGGACTAAAAAGGTAAAGGGCTTACTGGTTCTGTTGCCAGTGTCTTTGCAAACACTATGTAGACAGGAAGGCATACTAAAATATTTTCCCTTAGTTCTATATTTCCATAGTAGCAGGAATTGGGTGAGCAAGCATTTTCAGTATTTTTAAGTTTGTTACTTTTGAGTACTTAAAAACTTTTCTTAAACTAGTTTTGGTGGGAAATTCTTATCAGTGAATTGCATAGTTATAGATACTTTAGAAACAAATCATCAGACTGGAGGTGTGATAGAAAGATTGGTAGAATTGAGTAAATGGTGTGTGAGGGGGGTGAGGGGTAAGTAGCAGAATCATTCCTTGTTTAAAGAAAGCCTTTTTCCCTGCGCTCTCTTCATGCCTGATCTGAGAATCTGTACTAAATGTGAGTCCAGTTATGTCGGTCATGTTTTCTGTGGGTACTCAAGTAATTTTTGGTACTGCAGAGACACTTTTGATAGTGCAAACATGAAGGAAGTGGAACAACAAGCTTAGTTATCATCAGGAAATAAAAATACATATGTTGGCTTTAGTGTTTCATCTTGGTGCCTTTCTGATATATCCTTCTTGTAATTTTCTATCATTATAGTAGCATTAAGCTGGTAACCTTTATCTTTGCAAACTGTATTTTACTCAATAAGGGACACAATGGGAAAAGGGAGGGATAAAAAGAAGATGCAATTGTAGAAGCAATTAAGTTTAGAAATATTTATCTTGTCCTAAAATGTCTCAAAGTTGAATATTATTTTAACAGATTACAAAATGAAAAAAGAGGAGGAAATCAATAATATTAGAATGCATTATGAGAAGAGCATAAACAATGAAAGAACTTTGAAGACACAGGTATAACTTTTTATGCATTTAATATCAACAATTACTTTGCATAACAGAAGTATTTTAGATTTATTGCTTTTGTGAACTCACTCCTAGTTCCTTTGAAATTAAGTTTATATTAACCATGATGTACAATATGCATTGTTGATATTTACAGTTGAAAGAATAAGTTTTGATGTTGTATACTGTTCAGTATTACTTTGGTTGTGAGTAAGGGCCATTTATGTTGATGAAGGGTTTTTATTTAATTGAATCCTGTAACTGGAGGAACTAAGAAGTTTTGTGTGAAACATGCTAGCATTTTTCCCACTGGTTCTCCTTTTTCCTAACAGGCTGTCAACAAACTGGCTGAGATAATGAATCGGAAAGATTTTAAAATAGACAGAAAAAAAGCTAACATGCAAGATTTGAGGAAGAAAGAGAAAGAAAACCGAAAGCTGCAATTAGAACTTAATCAAGAAAAAGAGAAATTCAATCAGATGGTAGTGAAATACCAAAAGGAACTTAATGAAATGCAAGCGGTAAAATAATCTAATTTTTTTTTGTTGCGTTGTAGCATTGTCTCTGCAGGAAAAATGTATAGCTCCTAATCCACTTGACATAAGTTCTGTTTCACATGTTTTGGAATTGTATGTGAGGCAGAGAACTTGAAAAGTGCTTGTTCTCAATTCGTTTCCCCTTTCTAAAGTCTTAACAGTGGAATTTACTGGTATATTACGAAGGCTAAAAACGTGAATACTGTTCAGCATACAAACTGGTAGCAAACTATCAATTTCAGTGGTAGACGGTCTCCTGCTCCTAACAAATGGTAATTTAACAGATGAATAGATGAATCTAGAATAGAGTGTTTTGTGCTTGAATACATTGCTGGATCTTTAATATTTTAAGTTTTTTCCTTGCAAGGCTAAACAAAAACTTCTACTATAATAGTTTATGTTGATACTATCAAAAAAATCTAGATATCTTAAAAAAATAGCAATGAGTTTTGTTTTCAGAATACTTTGGAATCCCAGTAACTGTGCATGTGTATATAAATACAGCAACTAGCAGAAGAATCTACATACAGGAATGAACTCCAGATGCAGCTGGATAGTAAAGAGAGTGATATAGAACAACTACGAAGGAAAATTATGGATCTCCAGCAAGGAATGGACTCTACCAGTGTTGCTAGTCTCCCGACAGATGAAACGGATGGAAATCTTTCAGGTAAGAGAAAAACATATTGATCTTGCGCACCCCCATAGTTTTGGAAGGTATCCTTTCAAGCAAGTTACTACCTTTTAAAATCTTCTGTCTTGTCTCTTTCTGTATCACATCTCCGCTTCCTCTGTTTGTTCGGTTTTTCTTGTTTCATAGCTTAGCTGCTTGTATTTAAGTCTTAATTTATTCTCACATCACACTTTCCACTGTATTGCTTGGCATTAGCATAATTTATGTCCACTTTTGTGGAAAGAGAATCTTTACATCTGCTGTTTCTCAGATACAGTGAATACAATGGGCAGTGTTCAGTGAATAGAATACAGGGCCAGCACTTCCTCAACATCATTATATCTTGAATGCAAACTTGTCTGTTCTTATTTACAGTCATGTAGCACCACTGTGACAAGTGACAATAATTGCTGATGTGAAAAATAATTATAGGAATTTCCATTTATGGTTTTATGGTGCTCTGATTTAGCAGGTTAAAATAAGAACAAATAATACAGTGTAGCCAGCCATTTCTATGTGGTGTCAGTTCCAGGCATTATACTTTGGGACCCGCTGTTACATGAGTTAGTGATGTACCTCTCCCCTTCCCCCTTGAAAAGTGTAATCAGTTTGTACTTTCACATGACCCACTTCTGTATCTCTTGATACAGGAAAAGAAAATGCTTAGAGGCAATAAGTTGTGTTTGACCATTTCCATATGTCAGAGCTAGGTTTATTATTTTTTTTTTATAGGTAAGTATTTTTAGAATTCATTGTGAAATTCTTAATAAATAAACATGTCGTACGTGCTTGTCTTACAGATTTATAGCCTGATTTCTATTGTTGAAAAATGTTTTTAAACATAGAAAACCAGAGTACTATTTTGGGTACTTTAACACTTCAGTGGATGAGTAGTCAGATAAAAGTAAATAGAATCATTTTAGGTGTCTCTTTTACTGTTAACGTACTTCATGCTGCTCAAATTGCCACATTCTAGAATTTTTCCAGGGGTCTTAGAGTGATTCAAATTTCAGGTAGGTCATGAGTGTTCGTATGTGTTTTTTTGTGTAGTTGTTCCTTCCTGTGCCTGTTTTTGTGTCCTGTCTTCCCCTAGTGTATTTTTAGATTTTTATTTTTAGTTAGTATTTTAATGAATTTAATTCTAGAATAGATTTTTGTTCAGATAATGTTTGCCGTTTTCTTCACAATTTCCATTCTGTTCAAGAAGCCTTTTGCACTCTTACGTTTGATCTGTAAAACCCTCAGGCAATTGCCATCTTGTAAAGAAAATGTCTATTTTTTGTCTTTTGAAAACATCTTCTAGGTCAAACTCCTACCGAATTCTTGGATATATTAGATTGGTTAAGGAATATTTTTTTTCCTTAGCTAGGAAACTAGGAGTTCCTGTTAGGAACTCCCTCTGGTATTTCTGAACTATCAGTACTTATCCGGAGTTTTTCTTTTAGATACTCATTTGCAGCAGAGGGATTTTTTTTCCCCCTCAAATTACTATTTGGAATCAAGCCTTGTGTTTTTAAGTGTCTCCTAGTTGAAGAACACTGTAGTTTGTGATTTTTAATTGAAAATTTCTGAACTCTTTTAAATTGAGAGCTTTAGGGTTTTTTTTCTGCTACAAAACAGACCTGATTTATTCTACATAAAAAAAATAGTTTTGAACTTCATCACTTCCCTTCTCAGCCATTTTCAATTAATGTCTGTTGTGTATTACACAGAAAACACAAATGCATCCATCTGCTGGGCAAGGATACCTTCCCTGTTTATTTCTTAAGGGCAGTAGTGTGTCAATATAACCCTTTTGTGTCTCAGATCTTGCAAAGACTATAGGAAAAAAGCTCCTTTCTTTGCCTAATTAAGGAAGGCCATTTTCAGTTTTACCTCTGGAGATGTGTAACCAGACTTCTGGCGGCTTGACCTGTCGCTTCAGTTTTGAGGCAGAAATTTCAGTCTATGCAAGAGTTTTTCAAGTCAGCTGTTCATTGTTAATTAGAACGTCACAATTAGTAGAAGTTCTTGTAGTGTTCTTGAGTGAGGGGTCTGTATCTATACTCATGACCCCTCAAACTACTTCTTTTTTGCTATCCTTTCATTTCTCGTCTTCTCTTTTTTGCCCTTTTCTCTACACATGCCTCTGATTTTTACTGCAGTTGTGCTGCTGGTGTTACTGTGTGATACAGGTAGGAAGCCTAATACATATTATTAGGACTTCTCTAGGTCTAGGTCATGCCTAAATGCTGCTTGTTTTTATGTTTTGGCTTGGTTTTGGTGTTTTTTGGGTTTTTTTGAGTGAGTTGATCAGGATCTGAATAAGAAGCAGTTTAGTAATCAAAGAGCCAAGCAAGCACAGAAAAGGAGCGCAGTAGTGTTATAAGGACAAAAACCAGCCAGACTTCAAAGTAGAAATAATAGCCCATGCCACAGAAAAAGGAAATTATCCAGTGCAGTTATTTTCCTGCAAACCAAGTAGTTAGTCTTCAAAACAGAAGGTGACATATCACAGCGGTTCATTTGCTAAAATTTAGTTGTATGACATTGATTGTCTTCAACTATGTGCTAAGTTTCCATCACTTCCATAGCCCAAATATATCTATTCCTTCAGAGCACCTTGAACAGCATCTTGTTTAAGAGCTGGATGTGATGAGTAGTCAGAAGGATTCTCTGGCTGGTGCACCAGTTGTTAAAACAAAGACAGTCCTAAAAAAAATGTAAAGTAAATAAACTGTCAAATTTCAAAATAAGTAATTATAGTATGATTTATTCAGTTTCCTGTCACAGCAAAAACAGCACCAGGGGAAAAAAAATGAATGAAAAAAATAATGTGACCATTTATGAAAGAATGATTCCATCGTCTCAATTCTGGCAGTTGGCAGGCAATCTCTGGTTTAATTGAGGAAAAAAATTGGTATGAAATGGTGTGATAGTAAAGTTGTTGGAATTCCAGAGAGAGCCTGGCTCTTTGGCATTTTCTGCTGTCCTGCATGGCAGAGAGATTCATGTCTTGTCTAATCAGGGAGTTTAGGTTACCAGCCACCAGAAAGGCTACAAAAGTAGAATTCACAATATACAGGAAGAGCATCTTGTAAAATTTTGGGGTCAGAAAGATTTGAATAAACTTAAGGTAATACTAAATGGATTTTTAAAGCTCAGAAAATTTTAAGGAAAAAAATTCTCTATTTAGTGGTGGATACAGAGAAGTCACGTGGTAACATGCCTTTTATGGCTGCATTTCACTTGGAGGTGGTTTCTGTCTGTCATTGAACTAAATACCCCATCAAGTTCTGGTAGGTTTCAGGGCAGCTTATGCTCTCCCAAGGTACGAATTGGCCCCTTTAGACCATCCAGGCTGTTCTCAGGCTTTTGCTTAGTTAGGTGGAAAAATCATGAGATGGAGGAAGGTTTTGCTTGTATTCAATTCTAGGCATGTTTTGTAACTCTCACTCCTGGTAATTGATTCAGATAGCAGCTCATATCTCAGCTGATATCTCCAATGTTAACAGTCCTTGCTGAAACAGCTGAGATATTTGCTTTTGAATGATGCGTCTTCCTCCTGGCTGGACTTAGGAAGTCTTAATACTTGTATGATTGTAAACAGAATTCTTCTTTGTCAAGATAGAAGGTTTTTTCTCCTAGTTGTTATAGGGCATTTAACCTGTTGTGAATTGCTTCTTTTCATCTGATTGGCGAGATAATTTAAGCAGTTGAGCTTAACTGAGGTTTAACTGCAGCACATAATATTTTACAGCATGTGTTATAAATCATGTTTTGTGCAAAGACAGGATGGAATAATAAACATGGAGCATTTAAGCCAACAGTTTTATTGCAATATAGACTCAGCTAGGACTTTCTGAAGTACCTGCAAGTAGCCGTCACCTCAATAAACTTCAAAGCAAGATCCAGTCAGCAGTCCTTGGTGAGATCCACGTGAAATTATAGTAAGACAGTCCAAGGAAGGAAATAATCAAACGGGAAGAGTGGACTGGAAAGAATTACCAAGGTAGTATCTCCACATTTTTGTTAACTGTGGAAGAGTCTTGAGGAGTAGGAATTCTTGAGCACTGGAAAGAGGTGCTCTGCTGCTCATCCAAGTGCCTGTGCTACTTAGCTCCAGAACAACAAAACATCTCATAAATCAGTACAGCCATGGATGTCTTGTGTGATTTTATTGAAGTCTTACTGTTAGAACTCACTGTTATCATACTGAATCCCTATGAATCCTGGCAGTATGAATACTAACCATGAAGACATTTAGAATGAAAATCTCAATTTAAAATATATTCAGAGATAACTATAAGATCTGTAGCCTTTATGGAATTCTTTCTTCATATCCTATTCAGATGCAGCTAGCCATCAGATATTTTTGTAGCCTATCTTAGATTTTCTGGACTGCAAATAAAATATCAATTCTGGGATTCTTTCCAAAATACAGGGATGTTTTCAGGCAATAGTTTTGAGCCTGTTTTTAAAGACAGGAATGGAAGAATCTTTTTCATAGTCTAGCTAGCCCATATTTTCTTAATTACTTAATCAGAACACTCATAAATATTATTCTTCTGGATCAAATATTTGTGAAATGGCCGGATGAGCATTTGCAGTTGTGCTAGCTAACTCATCCAATGAAATTAAAATGCACTATAAATATTACTTGGGAGAAACCTTTGTGGCAAGGTTGGAATGAAAGAGCTCATCTGTCCTTTGAACAGTACATTTGGTTCCAGACAAATGTTAGCTTTGTTGAAAAGGGGTATGTTCAGAAACTTATTTTCAACTGCAAGATGTTATTCACAGCTCAGAAATCATCTCTCATTCAAATAGAATTTGCTCACTAAAATAGGTTTGTAGTAGACAGAAAAGAATGTCAACTGATTAATTTGAAATATCTCATTCACTTCCTATTTCTTTTGAAATTGTTATCAGAATGTGCTGAAATAGAAGTGAACTTGGAACAACTCCTGCTCATACCGTCCCTATAAGCATCTTTTAAAATATATTATTATTGGATCTTTCCAGATTTTCATGTGCTGCAATTTATACAGATGCATACTTACTCTTTTTGAACAACAGTCATCCTTCCCATATCCCTTTTGAACTGCAGTCATTCATATTATGTTCTTTATTAGCAATTAAGCACTTTAGTTTGCAAGGGAGGACTTGAGTTTTAGGGTATTTCTGTAATTTCTAAAAATGGGTGAATCTTCTTCTCGTGTAAGAATTAAAGTGTTCAAAACAAGATAAGCATTATCTGTGATTCCTGTAGACGTGAAGGAAATAGGTTTCCTTTCCCAAAGCTACTGTATCAAGAAGTGGGGAGGGGTTGAGGGCAAAATCACCAAACCCCCAAACCCCACTTTTCTTATGTAGATTGGAGAGGCAGGGAAGTACCAATTCCTTGATTTTTCTGGGATTTTTTTTATTGAAATGAGTTCTACTATCATGCCTTTCTTCCAGGTGATTTCAGTAGTTCAGTGGTCCCATAGTATTTTGAGGCTGTTCTATGTGGAGAAATGTTAGGAAGCAATTCTATATTTCTAAGTGTAGTCATCTTCTAAATATTGTATGCTGTAAGGCTAATATGGAAAAGTCTTTTTAATACCTAATTTTAATACCTTGCTAGACTGTCAATCTCCCTGTAATTTTACATAGCATGTAGACAATAACTTTTAGATATTTGGGTGTATTTTCAGAGCTTGCTGGGATATACTTTACAAAGGTATCCTTCATTCCTGAAGGATAAAAGACCTTCTTACATAAATATTTGTGGAGACTATTTCAGAAAACTTTAACTTAATGTTTTTGAAGTTTTCAGTGCTGCCAGTTAAGATTATTATAAAGAATACATACATTAGCCATTGGTTTTGGTTCTGTTTTCTGACACTTTGTTTTTTTCAGATCACATTTTAACGATCATTTAAAAAACATTTCTTAATTTTGAAATAGATTTATGGACTGAAATTTTGATTACTTCATTCTCACACTTCCAAAATTTGGAAAAAAATTTGGGGACTTTGGAAAAATAAATGGGACTTTACCGTGTCATTTCAGATTAATAGGATAATGATAGCTTCTCACTAACATTATCTGGTTTCATAATTTTAAATTTTAGAAACCAATGTTAGTTAGCTGGAAGGATTTTTAAAATCTACAATTCACATTAGGCAGAATGCCAATTTTCATGTGGCCCTTCTTTGTATCATTGCTAAAATATTTCAGTAGTTTGGTGGGAAAACATGTTATTACATTGCTCTTTGGAGAATTTTTCACTGAAAATTTGAATAAAACGCTTGTCTTTTATTCTTTATATCTAGTTGATTCTTCCTGCATTCCTTATTTAATTATCTCCTATGCTTATCTTCTGTGAGTAATGGGGACACCCTTGTAGCTTTGCCTGCTCTTGTGCTCTCTCTCCCTTTTTTGTTTCCCATGGAAAATGTGGATCTGATTTGTTTTACTTCCTGCATCTTCCTGCTGAGTATTTTCATATAGCCCCTCTGAATGTTAAATTTTGTTTACATTGAAAAATCTCTTAATTTAAACTGTAACATATTTTCAAAGCAAAGTCTTTCCTGCCTGGCTCTTTGCAAACTATTTACATACAGTTAGATGTTGGCATCAAGGAGAACAGCTTTACTTTTATTGTGCAGTAACTGTGTAATCAGATGTTGGCTTGTGATGAAGCATGAATTAAATGCTTATACCTTCATTTTATTTAGCTGTGCCTTTTATTCTGCTCTGCTGAATAGGTAATTGCCTATTACTGCATGTAGTACATCTTCCTTTCTCGTAGTAGTTTGCTTCTGTGTTATCCTGCTTTATTGTTATAAATACATGAAATTATTAAATATGCATTTTTTTAAAACCAGAATCAAGACTTGAAGGTTGGCTTTCAGTACCAAACAAAGGAAATATAAAGCGGCATGGCTGGAAGAAACAGGTACAAATGTCTCTTTTTTTTTTCTTCCTTAATTGGAAAAGATTTTAGGCATGCAATGAATTGGTTTTTACTACTCATATTTAAGAACCAAACAAACTAATTAAGAGTAGCTTAGTGTGTATAAAAAAAGGAAACAAGAAAATTCAAGTTCAGTTTGAAATCTTCAGTAATGATGTTGTGCAAATTTACCGACAGGTGGGTGAGGAAATGCTTTACAGTAGGCATAGTGGAACCATTAAAAATCCCATTTCTTCTTTGAGTGAGCTTCTTTATAATCCTGTTACTGAAAAAGAAGCTCTTTGTGCAACTTGACAGGAGACAGGAGGGAATACTACACCTACATGCTCTGAAAGTCATGGAAGAGTGAGTGCATCACACTATAACTTGCTACACGTGATTTCCAAGGGCTTTTCTATCTTCCCTACCTTTAAAACGGCCAGTGTCTCTTGAAAAGAACTGTTTTACTTTCAGAAACTGGATCTCTTTGCTGGAATTCCCAATCCAAACAAAACAGTACTCTTTTGCCTCTGCAGAGGTTATGATCTGCTTCTTTGAAATGTCAGATGTTCAAATTGAGATGCTTAGAACTAGTTTCTGATTATCTTTTCTTTCTTTTCAGTTCCTCTCTTTGAACATTCTTTGGTATAACTAAATGCCAAAGTGAACATGGTCACTAGAATTCTGTAAATTTGATGAGCAATTTGTATGAAGTAGTTTATTTCCCTGCATCTTCTTGAATTCAAAGATCGCTGTTGGGAATGATTCAGTTTATTCATGATACTTTCAAAGTAACTTTCTGATTCCCATTAAAAGGTCTTTCTCAAATGCTTCTGTTTACATTCACATTCTGCAAGTGTTGGAAGTGGTTCCTACAGAATTTAAAGGAGAAGGAATTAATTCCTGTCAAAGAAGCACTTAAGTGTTTGCATTGGACCTTTAGCTGCTGAACTACTTCTTTCAAGTATTCCTGTTTTTGCTTGGCTAACGTGGCCTTCTTTATACAATCAAAGTGTTTTGAGTTCCAGACCAGCCTATTTTTACATCAATATCAGACCACGTTGATTTATCTGTAAGTTAAACCCACCACCTCTTCTGGCTTGCAGAGAGTGAGTGTTAAGCTCTGCCTCATTTCAGCTAATGGCTGCATAGGGTATTCTCCCAGCTCCTCAGATGAGAGGCAGTGCGAACAATGCCATTTTGAAAATGCTTGGTTGCCACAGTTTGGAACCTGGGGTTTATTTTAGATACCTCAAATTCTGTTCTCTGTGTTTCACTTTGTCTCCCTATTAGCAGAAGTGCAGGAAATCTAGAGAGGACAAGGTTAGAATGTTCTTGGTGCCATATTTGATTCAAATGCCAGTAGTGTTTGAATGTTCTTCAGGTGTCTCATGAAACACACCTATTTGTGAATCTGTTCCACAACTTGTTCTGTTTGATAGCTAAGGCTACTTGATTCCTCTTGTTCCTGAATTGATTTTCCAGGTTGCTGTCAGACTTTTGGCAGTATCCACAAGCAGAAGTAACTGTGCCTAGGCAGAATCATGTAGCTCTGTTCTGTTCTGGATTATCTAAAATACTGCATCATTCTTCTGTCAGGATACCTCCAGCAGCCTTTTATGGTTGTTTTTTAGAAATGGAGATTATTCTTACTTCCCTCTGATGGTTGAAATTGATAAATTAATTAAATTGATAAATAAATTAAATAAACCTGATAAATGCAGATTCTCCAGTGAAAGAGACTATATCTGAGCTTCTTCGGGCATGCCCAGTGTAGGCATATTTACTCCCCTCAAGCTATTTTATGCAGTTACTCCATTCATACTTTCCTAGTTTGAGTAATACTTACCCTTTGAAGGAATTTGAGCTACAGATGGATGCCTCTGTCATAAAATGAGCTGTGCTGATAAGATCCTTTAAACTAGCTGAGGTTCAAATCAGTGACACACAGTAGTGATGGGCCATGCTGATTTACGTGTGTGTCCTGTTGGCTGAACTGTACTACAGCTGAAACAAGCTGGTTGGAGTCAGCCTCTTCAGGTGCTTCTGTTCCAAATTCTCCTGCAAGTTCAATTTTGGGCTTGGTGGGAGGTATGCAACCTCAAATATAATCACACCCAGCTCAACTTAAATGGAAAGCAAAATTACATTAGCAATGCAATTGGGTTGGTGCCCGAGTTGTTACAATTTGAGCTGCTCCATTTCTGACACAAATCAGTATCAGTAGCACTGATCTTTTTGCCCCGTGCTCTCTGAGTCATTTAGCTTAAGTTAGAAAGGGATGAGTGTGAAAAACTTATTTCAGAATAAACACTTGAGTTATACCTCAAGGTTGTAATAAACTGTTTTACCTTTTTGTTCGTAAAGAATTTATGCATAGCTAGTGTATTATAAAGATAAGGATTCCTTTCCCGAGGGAGTCAAGCCGAGAGACACTGAACAGACATTGATGATAAACGATGGAGCTATTTAACAGACAGCCTGAATAACAAACATCGATGATAAACGATGGATCCTAGAGACACTGCTATCTAAC
>JAWMRA010000078.1:102988318-103005697 GCA_035584735.1 Pseudotriccus pelzelni | reverse complement strand
CCCCCCCTAAGGAGTAGAAGTATCTGATCAGAAAGTTACTGCAATGGGAGCTAAGGGAGAAAAATTTGAAGTTTCTGTAGCACCCTCAGTAGCAATATGGGGAAATGGGAAAATACTGGAAAGGGATTTATTGATAGTGCCCCAAGCTGGAACAAATTCGTTTTGGAAAGATTTGATGGGGCCATTGAGGATAGGATTAATACCTCAAGGCGAAGAACTTAAGGTTAAACTTTTTGTATTAATTGAAGGTCTAAATATAAATCCACAAATATGGGCTGAACATGGTAATAGGGGAAGACTGAAAATAAAGCCTTTTTCAATAAAATTATATATATGGAAGCCCCTGTTCGGATTAGACAATATCCCATCTCCCTGGAGGGGAGAAAAGGATTATCCCAAATTATAAAGAAATTGATTCAAGATGGGCTGTTAGAATTTTGCATGTCCCCATATAATACTCCCATCCTACCAGTAAAGAAAAGTGATGGGACATGTAGATTAGTTCAAGATCTACATAAGATCAGTAAAATAGATCAGACATGACACCCAGTTGTTCCCCATCCATACACTGTAATGAATAAGATACCTACAGAATGTGAATGGTTTTCAGTAATTGATCTAAAGGATGCATTTTTGGGTGTGCCCATTAGATGAGGGTTCTCGGGATATTTTTGCATTTGAGTGGGAGGATCCAGACACTGGGAGAAAACAACAGCTAAGATGGACGGTGCTACCCCAGGGGTTCTCTGAAGCACCCAACCTTTTTAGACAAGCACTAGAAAACATAATGATGAAATTCAGTCCAAATGAAGGAACTACCATCTTACAATACGTAGATGATCTACGAGTAGCAGGAAAGACCCAAACAGGAGTGGAAAGGGAGACAATGCAGTTGTTAAATTTTTGGGGGGAACAGGGGCTGAGGGTGCCAAAGAACAAACTTCAGTTAGTAGAAAAAGAGGTGAAATAGTGTAATAAACTGTTTTACCTTTTTGTTCGTAAAGAATTTATGCATAGCTAGTATATTGTAAAGATAAGGATTCCTTTCCCGAGGGAGTCAAGCCGAGAGACACTGAACAGACATTGATGATATATGATGGAGCAATTTAACAGACAGCCTGAATAACAAACATCGATGATAAACGATGGATCCTAGAGACACTGCTATCTAACAGATAAACTGAATAATAAACATTGATTGATAAACGATATAGGAGGATCCCAGGCTGTCATTTAGGAGGACATCTGCCTTCATTCCAAGACCCCCCCCTCAGGCCAGAGCTTCGGTTGCCTGAGACGCCTGCACAGCACGGCGGGAAGAAAAAGGAAGTACAAACCATATAAGAAGGGAGAGGGGGAATCCCTCAGCCCGGGTCTGCGGTGGAATTAACTTCCCCCAGATCGCCCAGCGCTGTTTTTGCTTATCTATTTACTAATAAATTTTGTTAAACATTATTATAAATTGGCCTCCTTAATTTCTCCAGCGTCGTGCTAACTTATAACAAAGGTAACACTAAAATGGGTTAGCCGTGCTTTTATCTGGAGCTTCATTTCATCCCAAGTGGAGATGATAAAGTATCCTTCCAAACCCACTGTAGAACAGAGCTACTGTCATAAGATTTTTTTAATATATATTCACAACAGGATATTGAGGCTGTTGCACAGAACTTTTCCTTTGTGAGGTTAAATTGTTCTTTTACCAAGAATTGTGTATAGTGCAATAACTGAATTCCTTTGCAGTCAGAATTTGCATCTGTGATAGCTGTCATCTTAAGGCCGTGCGCTTGTCTGTGAAAGACAAAAAAAGCATTAGCTTTCTGTTGAAGATGATAGAAGAATTCAAGAAGTCTTTTTCTTCAGTGGAAAAATCACTAGAGGCAAACACCATTACAACTTAGTACCTACTCAAGTTGATCAGGCTTTCCATTAAAGAGTTGTGACTAAAGGGCTGAAAGCTCTTTAAGTCGGGGCCAAAACACCCTTTGTGGGTCTTTAAGACGCATTTCAGCAATTGAGATTTAAAACTGTAGCACGCAGCTTGTGCAATGCATTTCAAAAATGCTATTCTTGTTAAGGTAACTTTCATATTCAGGTTTTGAGGTCAGCTTAAAGTTCTGTGTAATGAGGAGTTTGAAACCTCCTCTTGTAGAAGGAGTAAACACCATTAATTTAAATTATCAGTATCTTCATTGTCCAGAAACCCATTCAGTTACCTACCAGTAATCAGAATTCAAGATAAACTGTTGGTGTATTCACTCTCATGGTTTTCTGTCCTTTCCACTGCTTCTGGGTCATATTATACATGGAGTTCAATATTGACAGAGCAGTCAGTTTGCCTCTTTTTAGTCCTCTTTAGTACCTCATACCATTTAGTTCTTTCTAAAACATTTGAAACTGCAGGGAGGGAACTGCCACTGCTGTCACTGAGCTTATGCTTGTGAACAGTTTCAGCAAAGATGCTGGACTGGCAGCTCCCAGTAAAGAGCAACAGGCAGTGAATTCTAGTCTTGAACTCACTAGGAAATGCTTAGGTTAGAGGTGTTTGATCTTAACTATCTCAGTGTATTCCTAGATTTGGAATGTATACCAGACCTCTGTTTCTGCTGATTCATGTTGTCTCTTTATTTCACCAGTCCTTGAAATTTAAAGTGTAGGAAACAGTTAGCTGGAGCTGTGAGAATCTCCTTTAAACTATCAGTACTTTGGTGCAGGTCTGGAGAACTACAGAAGTTGTTTACAACTTTACCATCAAGTGATAGATTTTGCACTGTATCAGTCTGTGATACATAATTTTCATAGTAACATGCCAATAGCAATTGAAATTTGTGTGTTTGCATGCAGATGGACTTCCAGAGTCATGACAAGCATTTTAGGGTGCTTCAGTGAAAATAGACAGTCAGTGCAGCTATAGCGTTGCCCAGCTGTCAGTAGTGTCGCTGCCTGCATGATGATTTAAATATGTCTTGATAGTAGTTTAAAAATTTTCCTTTACTCAGGCTTTATATGTGTATGTAGGAGAACATTAGGATAAATGTTGCTTTTTAAAATGCGATTTTAACTTCTCTTTATCCTTTCTTTCCACAGTATGTTGTGGTGAGCAGTAAAAAGATACTGTTCTACAATGACGAGAAAGACAAGGACCAGTCTAATCCGTCTATGGTACTAGATATAGAGTAAGTAAAGTTACTGTTAGTTTTGGATACAAATTGGCAAAAGAGCCTTGTGTGTGAGATAACTGATAACAAATCTAAAAGCTTGAAATAAAAATTACATAAATAATTTTTAATTTCCCAGACCAGTTGGAAAATGTCTATCTGTATTTCAGCATGCTGTTAACAGAAGATACTACTTTCTCTTTGTTCTACTATTGCTAAAAGTTAGAGAAAAAAGAAAGTATCATTGCTTGTCTAGTTCAAAGCATTTCTAACTTTTCCAGATGGTTTCTGTTTAAAGTGATAAAATAAATTAATTGTGATCCCTTTACATTTGTTGTACATGAGGAGAATTGTGTCAAATATCACTGAAGCCCATCACTGGTACATAACTGTGATGTTTGAACAGCTGATTGACATTATAGGACCTTATAGAGTAGTAACTGAAAAAAGGTTTTAGAATTCATGAGTAGGTCTGTAAGTGACTAACAAATACAGTGGTCTGGAAGGAATCTCAAACTCAGGAAGTGCTTAAGCTGCCAATTGCCTGTAACCAGGAAAAGAGTTATTTTCTCTTATTCTCTTTTCATAAACATCTGTTACGGCTACTGTTGAAAACAGGATGTTGGGATAGATGGACTTGACTGAGTATAAGATGATGTTTGTTCCAATTTTAATAGCATTTTTGACAGCTGGTGCTCCAGATTTCCTCTTGTGATGTTTTAACATTGATTATCAACTCATAACATGATTTAGTAAAAAAACTAGTTAGTAGTATTCTATGGTTACTTCCATCCAGGTTTGTCACTAGGCTTTTCTAGCAACAATGTTAGGCTTCCTAGTGTTCCGAGGAGGAATTTAAAAGCCTTTTTCACAGGCAAATTTGAGTTCATTGTAAGGTAACCCTCTTTCCATGCTACAGAATATTTCGGTCTTACTTCGGTAGAAAAGGTCTATATGATTTATTAATTAGTTCCTAAAATCATATTACAGCCTTGAAGTACGTTGTATTGCTTGCATAAGCAAAATTTCCAAGAACTTCAAAGCAGTTTGATAACTGTTTTAAAACATATGTAGCCTTTTAGCATTTTCTGATTTATGTTTCTTCTAATTTAGTAAGCTGTTTCATGTCCGGCCTGTAACTCAAGGAGATGTATACAGAGCTGAAACTGAAGAAATTCCTAAAATATTCCAGGTAAAAAGAAGGTTATTCTCATGCCTGTTTAATTCTCTTGGACATTTGGCGGCTTCTTTGAAAAGGGTATAAAAGTATGTAGTGCTTCAACAATAACCCAGCAGTGTTCTTTTTCAGATTCTCTATGCTAATGAGGGGGAATGCAGGAAGGATTTGGAGGTAGAACCAGTACAGCCAGCAGAGAAGACAAATTTTCTAAATCACAAGGGCCATGAATTTATTCCCACATTATACCACTTTCCAGCCAACTGCGAGGCCTGTGCCAAACCTCTTTGGCATGTCTTTAAACCCCCTGCTGCCCTAGAATGTCGAAGATGCCATGTGAAGTGCCACAGAGACCACTTGGATAAAAAGGAGGAATTGATTGCACCATGCAAAGGTATGCTCATGTTTATTTCTGTTCTGTGTTCTCTTCATGGTTTAGCCACACCGGTTAAACTATTGGAGGAAAATAAAAGCACTTTAGTTTAAAACTAAACCTAAAATTAAAGTTTTATCGGTTTAAATGTGGGAGATTAAAACAGTAGGCTGTTACACTGCTTATGAGCAGGTAGCTGTGGCAATCCTCTGTAGCCTTTCATAGTGTAACTGATGGGGCTCTGCTGAGGGCCCTGAGAGCAAAAGGATCCCTGGAGGTTTGTGCCCAAGTACTGGACAGCTCCCCCATATCATTCTCTCTGTACTTACACCTGGCCCACATTAGGGACAATTCCAGTGGCTGCATCACCAAACTCTGCTAAGACCTTGCAGAGTTTCTTTAGACACTTCACAGATCAGAGTAAAAGTTTCTTCTCTGTGCTCCCGTGAAGTGTAGCATTCAGGGTATGTACTATTGAACTCGGCCATAATGCATCCACACAACTTTTTAGCTGATTAAGACTGCAATTGGTGTAAGTTTTCTCATTTCTTGAATATTAATTAGACTCAAGAATCTTAATGCGGAGTGACAAATATTGAAGAACATTATATTAATAATCTTCTCTGCTGTTTGTTATCTTTCAAAAATATATAAACAAATCCAAAACAAGTATGGATATAGGTGTCATTGTTCTTTCCAGTGGCAGTTCTTTCCAGTTAGTATGTCATAATTCTGATTTCAGTAACAAGTCCTGGTTTTCACTGAATCATCTTCCTCCTTTTACAGTGAGTTACGATGTAACTTCAGCAAGAGATATGCTGTTATTGGCATCCTGTCAAGATGAACAGAAGAAGTGGGTGACTCATTTAGTAAAGAAGATCCCTAAGACACCACCATCTACTTTTGTTCGTGCTTCTCCTAGAACTATGTCTACAAGATCCTCAGCAAATCAGTCATTCCGAAAAGTTGTTAAAAATACTTCTGGGAAAACTAGGTGAGAAATAAACAACAAAAACTAAGTATCTTTTTGATTAAAAAAATGTCTGTATATAAATCCTATTTAATGCAGAATTGTGAAATAATTCCACAGTTAACTGTTGAACTGCTGGTCTAAATCTCTGCTCAAATCCCAAAGGAAGGAGCAGACAGAATTCTCTTGCTATCATGGTAAATTTATCGATTCTTCGCATTTGGAAAGGTACCATAGGGTTGGTACCTGGCCTGCCAATACCTGCAAGGGAGCTGGTTGCTTTTTGTCATGTTTAAAGGCAAGACTCAGCAAATATGTCAGCAATTTAACTGCAAGGGTGATCCGTGTAGTCACCTCATCCATGGATTGACTCACAGAGCCTGTGTGAGCTAAAAGTCTTCTGCAAATGGGGGTGAAGTGAAAAACTTAGAGATTCTCAGTCTGTTATTAGGACATTTCTTTTGTTGGAAGGCTGCTTAGGTATTAATTCAACTCTTTCTCCCTGCTTACTCATTCCTGTCTTCTATTCCAGCAGTTGTTTTTGTAAGCTGTTTGTGACCCTGTGCATTAACCGGGGCAAGATGTAAAATGTGTTTTCGTAATGCTAGGTTACTTTAAGCTGATTTCAACCTGCCTTAGCTTCCTCCTGTAGTATGTGTGTCCCTTTCTCCCCAGATAACTGATTGAATTGACAGTGGGAAGTGGAAACTAGTGTCTCAGCAGGGAAAGAGTCTTCCTAGATTGGCCGGGCTACCAAACATTCCTTGCAGGAAGAAAACCCAAACTTTTGCATGTAAAGAGATAGTGGGTGCATCGTGAAACGTCCCACTGCAGAGGAACATATTTTATACAGCATTTCCAGCCAGTATAATTTGCTACCAGATTTACACTTAAATTTTGCTGTCTATTCTCAGCTTTTTTTGCCTCAAGACCTGTCAAAAACAGCCTACAGCGTCTGAAATACTATCCCTGATTTTGCTGAAAACTTTGCAAACAGAAAGATACAAAGGGTGCTGATTTTCTTGTCCCTAAAACTTATGTCCTAAAACATAAGCAGTCATAGAATCACAGAGTGATTTGGGTTGGAAGGCACCTTAAAGATCACCTAGTTCCAGTCCCCTTGCCATGGGGAAGGACACCTTCCACTAGATCAGCTCCATCTAATGTGGCCTTGAACATTCCCGGGGATCATAGTTTTGAGATAGTAATATATTCAGTGAAGTTCCTCAAGATAATTTCGTGAGGACATAAACACTTCTAATGGGGAGATTTCCTGGGAAGTGAGCAGTTTTACCTACAGTCTTCTCTGTCAAAATCTGTTAAAAATAAGGGTGAGGGCAGTGGAAAAGCACACAGTGATAAACCTGAGCTAAGAGTGACTGTAAAAATCAGTGTTTCCTCACTGAAAGTAGCATCTTCAGTATTGTATCAAAAAAAGACAAACTGGAAACTGTTACTTCCCAGGGGTTTCAGTCATGTTTGCAGTGTACTTGTGCAACAGAATCTTGTTAAACTATTTCTCTTGTCTATGAAGTGTCCATTTCTCTCAGCTTCCAGAAAGTTTTATAAAGCTTCATGGTATTTCCAAACTTATTTTTTCCTTCAGTTCTCAATTTTTGAAGATTTACTGAAAAATATTAGACCCTTCCAGAGGCTTTAGCCAGATCCTTTAAGACAAATTCCCTCAAAATCAACCAACCAACCAGACAGTGGGGTTGGAAAGAATTATTTTAATATGTCATTTACTTCCATCTTTAAGGTGTATTAACTGGAATAATCTAAAACAATACTCAGAAGATCCTAATTGTACATTTTAGAAATCCTCTGTTTTTGAGTACACAGATTCCTTTTTCCCCCCTGTCAAGCTTTGCCTTGGTAAAGAAAGTGCATACTGCTTTATTTCACATTTAGGTATTTAGACTTGAAGACTTTCTTTTCCAATAGACTCTTTGAATTGTATTCTGGATATGGTTTCATTTCCATTTATCCTTACAAGGTCCTCTGGTAGCTGTAATAACCAGTTTTCATTCATACTATTTCATGGAAGAAAATCCATTTTCTTAAATCAATTAATTGATTCTTTTTTGCTCTCTCTTAATAGAAATGCTGTCTAGGGCTTGCCTTTAGCAAGGACAGGTTTGCAGCTAATCTATTATAGAATGAACAGATTTGCATATTTGAACATTTGTAGTAGCTTTTAAAGGAATGGCTGTTTGGGGAGATCAATTATCCTGACCATTTTTGTTATTAATCCTGTTTGTCCTGTGAATCATAGAAATACACAAGTAGCGAATAGAGCTTTTTTAAGAAATGAGAAACGCCATCATTAAAGCTCTGGTTTTAAAATCCTAAAGATCCAGTGAGGATCCTAAAGATCCTAAAGATCTAATAGCTCACCAGCACCAGAAGGAGGACAGCTGCACATTCCTGAGCTTTTACCCTGTGTCAGTTCATGATTCGCAGATTACCAGAGTCAACTGATCTGTTTTTCAGCAGAAAATTAATCCAGGAATGTTTTGACTAAAGGAAAGCCAAAAAACCCAAAGCATAGCAACCAAAAAACCCCAACCCTTACGTCACAGAAGAAAAGCATGTGGTTTTCTGTTGGGTTCGGAACAGTTCTGTTGTTGCAGTAGTTTGTGGAAGAGTCTCAAGACTGAAAGGAGGAAGGGTGAAGTCTTGCACTAGTGAAGTATCAGGTCAGATCAGCTGTTTAGAATACTTCAGTCTTGCATTTTCTGTGTCTGCCCCAGTGTATTGCCTTCCCCATCACCCAGGGAGATCTTCCAAGTTCTTGGGGAGAAATAAAGCTCTTAGGTTTTCTGTCAATTCAGAAATTAATACCTGCATGGTATTATCTTATCTCTTTAACTGCTTGGATTTATCTAACAGATGCCACGGATGTGGATCAGACAGAAAACATTTACATCACTCTTTTAGACTGATCCCAAATCCGTCAGTGAGCATGATGACATAACTGATATTTGACCCTAGAATTTTGCTTCTTAATGATGTCAAATGCTGTATGTTTAGAACGAAGAGGCATTGGATTTATTTTAGGAAAATTCACTTCTGAAGTACCAGATGTTTAAATTCAGATTATTAAATAAATTTGCAATGGATCTTATATACTGAACACTTCAGTGGTGATTGCATGGTAGCTGAGCTTATCTGACAGAGGATTTCCCTGTGTCTTCCTTCACTGCTTTTCTGTCAGTGGATCCTGGGGAAGTGCTTGAAATGACCCATTTTGGACCCTTCCAGGAAGGTCCACAATTCAGTTTCTTGACTGTCAGAATTGTGTAGACTTACTTTGCTGAGCTAGTGAGTGGATCAGCATGTCAAGAAGTGCAGCGATTGCCAAAGCTGAGGACAGGTAAGTAGGAGGGTCAGGAAGGTGATAAAGTGAGGAAACAGCAGGAACAGCAGGCTCTTTTCTTTCAGGAAGCAGCAAACTGTTAGATTTCCTTCTCTGAACTCAGGACACTGCACTCTGCAGTTCTCCTCCTCACCTCTTAGGCACAGGAGTAAGAGAGGCAGTGATGATTTTTATGGGATACACGTTTAGCTTTTACTAAGTATCTGAAAATTGTTCTCTTGTCAGGCAGTATAGCAGAACTTGCCCTCGGTGATGGAGTCCTACCATGTAAGCAGGCATTACCTGTTTTGTCGAACAGATACAGACTTTAACACATGCTTGAAGACATTTCAGTCCATTTCATTTGGGGTCTAACCCACCTTTCTCTGCAGTTGGTAGACAGCACTTCCTCGACTTTGTAATAGACAGGTGTCTCAGACCCACTGAAAGAAGCTTCACGTATAAAAGTTCATCTTAAGTTCTATTCCTCATTTTAATAACTTACCACTAATAAATATGAATCAGAACTTCATGATGAACTCACTGGCATTTGCAGCACTGCTTTGAGATCAGAAACTACACTTCGTAATTCATAGATTTATTCACATTGTATCAGCACAGTCGAGGTGTTTTCTTTTGATCTATTTGGACTTGGGCACCTGGTCAAGTTAATGCATGTTTAAAAAAGAAACCAACCAACCAGCCAACCGAACTTCCTGTGCATCAGATGAGCTCTGGCAGCTGCATGCGCGTGCTCTTAGCCTAGAGAGCCTTTCCTTGTCCTGCAAGTGAAAGAGGGTCACCTTGCATTTGCCATGAATACACCCATGATTGTTTACTCTTAATCACTTGTAAAGCTGCAGTTATATTATTATCATCTGTCTAATCTCTGTGTTCGTTTAATGTTGTTTGAAATTAAGAACAGTTTGTGGAAGATCATGTAGGTGTGATCTTAATATTGTACCATTTCAATTGAAAAAAACATTCTGTTAACAGAAAGTATTTTCTTTACAAAGCTCTTGGCACACATGCACTAGTGTTACAAAGCTAATTTTTATATTTGATATTAATTGTCTGTTTTCTCCTTTTTTCCAGCTAACCACATGTACAGTGCTTAATGGAATCTCATGGGATGCAGTCAGAGAAACAGGGCTTTTTTTTAACCACACAGAGCAGTGCAGATGGGCTGTTGTTCCTTTCAACGTAACTATCACAGGCTTCAGGGTTAAGATTGCTATTACTGTCTCCTCCTTGCTTTGGCACAAAAGCACGCTGAGGGTGTTTAATTGCGGGTTTGCCTCAAGGTAGATTAGATTAATTATTACTATGTAATGCAAGTTAAAGCAAATAAAGCTTAGCTAGGTGTATAAAAAAAAAAAAAGAGGTGCTGCCTTTTTGGATTTTTAAAAAAAGCCTGTCAATCACAATGAAATGCAGCCAACTTTCTTCATACCAGTGAAAGAAAAGGACTGTTAACCCTGTGAAGGGGATATTTATGTCAAGATGAGCATATGAAGAGGAAGGTTTCTCAATGAGAAGGACTGCAATTGCTTTCAAGACTCTAAGTTGTGCTCTTGAAGACTGCAGAACTAGCTTAAAATGAAGCCTTATCACTTGAACTTCAGTGCCTTCACTGCAGAGTTCTTTACAGCCTTAATGCTAACCACCCACTATGGAATGGATCCAAGTGTTAAATATTTTGCATTATGCTTTACAAAATACTGATGCAGCAGGTTTGTAAAGGGGGGAAAACAAGTAATTGCCTTTAATCTATGCATTTTTGCCAAGCCATACTGAATTATTTTATTGTTAGAGGCATTAGAAACTAACAGTAAAAAGAACCACCGAGTTTGGAAGCATATTTTGGGGTACATCATTTCTGTAACTGTGTAATGTATTGCCTTACAATTTTAAATGATAACGTACATTAAGTTAACAAACATTTAAGAAATATATGCACTGTTTGAACTGTAAATTATTCTTAGAACACTTTTACTTGGTTTTACGTTGTTCTTTTAGTGCCTTGATTTGAGATAATTGTATTATTGCCATGTCAATAAATGTAGAAAACTAAAGCTAAAGAAACCTCTAAAAAACTGTTGCATATCAGTAGTTTTTACTGAATTTTAATTGGTTGAAGTATTTGTGGATGCTAGATGCATTTTCTAAATTAAGTACAATCTTTGAATGAGAATTCCTCTTACAAAGAAAGACTGATTCTGGTTCATAAGCCAAGAGATGTGTAGGCAATGCAAATAAAAAGCATATGACGCAAAAGCTCTGGATAATTCAGGAATTTCAGTAAATGCTGTCAGACTCTTGCTTTGTAGCAGGAATGCATTCATGGTATGGGCAGTATGGTTTTATTTTATTTTATTTCTTAACCAAATACCTCCTCAGTAATTTATAATGGCTTTGCAGTTATGTATTAAATAAGAAGCACTGGAAAACTGATTCGTCCTTAGGACGATTTGCATGTTTCAAGTGGTATTGAAAGCCGCACTGATGGATATGTAATAATAAACATATCTGTTATTAATATGGTAATGACTCTGTGCTCATTTAATGAGAAATAAAGTAATTTATGGAAAGACCCTTTTGAAAACGACTGGCATGGTGTTTTCTCCTGACTGCAGCTTAAACATCTTTCTAAACATTCAGACATTGCAGCAGCTTCCTGGTACAAGGTGCATTTACAGTGTAACACCTAGGGGACTCTGAAATGTTTTGTTTTTTGTTTGTTTGGTTTTTTTTACTATTCCACATCAGTAAGTAAATACCATATTAAATTTAATTATTTCATTTCCTTATTCTCATGGCCTGCCTAATTTTAAAATTAGTAGCCTAATTTATATTTATTATTCAACCATCACCGTAAGATAGCCTTGTCATTGCTTCATCCTTCATGATGCAGGTTAGAAGCTTCAGACGTCCCACTTATTTGGGGGAGGGAACATTGTTCAAAATACACAGTGGTTTTTGTTGGTGGAGGTTTTTGGGGTTAGGTTTGTTTGAGTTTTTTTGGAACAGCCTGTTCATCCCATGAAGCCACTGTCCCTAAATCTCCTTGGGTAATCTGCCAAGACCTGCAGAACAATAGAGCAGTAAGGACATCATGAATGGTTGTATGTCCTTTGAAGGTCACAGAGCTGGGAAGTATAGATAAATAGAAGCAGTTGATGTGGTAATTTCAGGAAGTTCCTCTGTGTTGAGCTTGCTGTATCAGAAATGTCAGCAATTTCAAAGCTGTGGCTGGACCACACTAAAGACAACCTTCCATATCACCAGTCACGTTGTGAGCTTGTCAAGCAGTATAAGGAATAATTATGACCTGCTTTAATCTACTGTCATATTCTGAGAGGGGAAATAATAAAGTACAATGATTAAACATACCTTACTTAAATGCATACATTATTATAGGAAATTTGGAGCAGTAGGAAAGGCCTATGGTCTCTCCAGACCCAGATTAGACTGTGGATTGCTTTTCTGCTTTCCTCTAGGTGTAACTGGCTACCTCTACAGGGTCAACAACTCTTGCTTGAGTAATTTTATTAATAAAAAAGCAATGCCTTGTAATTTCATATTTCGCTAATCTGAAAAATAGCATAAACTCCATTATGAATAGATAATGACTAGTGGGAAGAGGGTAGGATTGTGAAAAAACAGTTTTGCTCTACAGATTGGCACCTACTGTCACTTTTGCAGTTTTTTAGCCATGCTGGAGTTCTGCAGTTCTTTTTAAATGCTGATTTTGCTTGGGAAACCAGCAGCAGACATAATGAAGTGTAAAATTACATTGACTAGTGTGTCTGGTATAAATTGCAACTAAAATGCTGTAATAATAAAGTCTAGACGTGCAAATTACAGTTTGTGTGTTCGGGTACACTGATGTTGGCACTTGTTTACTGTAAGCAAGGTGCCTGTCTACAGGAGTAGCTATATTTTGAATAAGAAATTCAGCTGAAGGTTTCTACTGCTAGGAAGAGTAACGCTTACAATCTCAACTGTGCAAACAGATATTTCAGGGAAAAAAATATCTGTTACGAAACTTTCAGCAAGCATCAGCTTTACCATCCAGAGAAAAGCAATCCGTGCTGCCATGGTCACTACAGCTCCACTTAATCCAGCTCTTGCCACATTATTTTGCTTTTTCACTCTCGTCACTAATGATTCGTCTTAGAGGGACATTTTACTGACACTCATCTAATACAGCACCAGAAAGTCATCAAGAGACGTGAACATTTAAGCTGTGAGGAGCTGGCGTAAATCAGCCTGGCTTCCTTCATACCGGTGACATTGTAGTTTGATGCCAAACTACAAAAGTAGTTTTACAAAGTAAAATTTACAAAGTAAAATGCCAAAATCTGCTCTTTTTTCATTCACTCTGCAAGCCCCCATATTCCTGCTGAGGGCAATAGGAAATGGTAAGAGTAGCTAACTGTGGCAAAACAGCATGGTAATAAAAAGATTGGGCCTCTTCCGTAGGTAGGATTTAGCCACAGTAGCCACTGAGGCTGTAGCCAGAAGCAAGTTGGGAATTGTTAAGCCAGACAGAGGTGGGGCAGCAGGTGCTGAGCTTTCCTCTGAGCTGGTGAACACTACTGGGATTTTTTTTTTCTTTTAATGTACTAGTTACTAACATAAAAAATGCAAATAGTTTTGGTCTTGTTCCTTCCCCTACATGTGTCCCCAAAATGCAAAAAGTTTGCAAATCGCTGAAATGGAAGAGGTAACACGGAAATGGGGAATGCCGCGTATGTTACTTTAAACACCTCCGGGGTTGCTATGCTTTCTTTACCCTGCCCTTACGTTTTCTATATCATCTCTTATTAGCAGTTGCACTGTTTTAGTCTGTAGCAGCTGTGAGATAGGGACCAAGTGTAGTGGTGGCCTTCAGGTTGGGCATCCCTGGGCTGTGCCATAGCCTGGATCCCTCCTGCATGGGCAGCCACGGTGGTCTCTGTTCGGGACTCGCCCAGCCCTGGACAGTGCTGGGAAGACCGTGAGCACCAGAGTTGTGTTCAAGCATCTGGTTTCTGTTCCTCTTTTTCTGCGCACTCATTTGGAGACAGTCAAGGTTTGCAGCGCAGGGAATTGGAATGCTTACATTTATCACGAAGAAGAACTACTTTTAAACATGTGAAGCACTCTAGCATATCAGGACACTGGAACACTGGACCTAAACCACTTACAACTAGGATTTTTTTGAGTTTAATTTACATGGAAATTATCTGGAAGACAGCAGTTAATAATGTGATTGGATCCTGCCTGTGCTGCGAATACACATACGTTTCAAGCCTGAAGATACACAGAAGGTACACTGAAGCTGGAAGTGTTGGAGGCCAGGTCAGATGGGGCCCTGGGCAACCTGATTTAGTGGATGACTAAATCAGTGGATCCCTGCCCATGGTCCCTTCCACCTCAAACCATTCTATGATACACAGACAGGTTCCCATGAACATTATGTCCCCCACACAAAACAAAATGTTCATTAATAAATGCACCTGTCAATACATCAGATAACACATCTTGCCCTTTAAGGAAACAAGAAATGTAAATGCAGTATTTTAATTCCCAAGTCTGATTATTTAAAATGAATCTTTGTTCTACTACAGGCATCATGAAGGTGCCTAAAGCATGCCTCGGAAAGGGGTTTGCTTCATCACATCTGTTGGCTGTATCACAGCACCTGCTTGTACCGTCTGAGGATACACCTTCCACTTGTGCTCCTCAGAATTGGACCAAGGGAGATTTCACAGTGTAAAAGCCTTTTCTAAATAGATCTGGACTTGTTCTGACCCATCTCCCAGCATTAATAAATCCTGCCAGGCCTGCAGCACAGTATTTTGCTGTAGACACGGTCCCAGTTTTTGGATCCAAGCTGGCTTGCATCCGTCCAGCTCAGGATGGGAAGGAGCCGTGCTCAGATGGGCCTGCAATAGGCCAGAGAGACAGAGCCAGAGCAGGCAGTTGCTGCCAACCAAGGTTTCCTCGGGGCCTGTCTTTACTAAGAAAAAACCCATGCATTTAATAATATTCAACCAATCTTTTTAAGGTCATCAAGGTAATCTGTACTTCATATATATAGATCAGGTTGCTTTTTTTCCCTCTACACTCCTTATGATAGTTTGTGTAAGATTCAGGGAAACCAGCATCTACTGATCCGCTCCTTAAGGAAAAAGGCGTGGTCTCGGAGGGAGGTAGTGTGGTTCTTCACCTTGCAGAGGTTGGGATGGTTTTTCCTGCAGATAGAAACCCCACTGCTTCTCTTTCAGCACAGCACCACCTAGTGCCTTTCTCAAATCCTGGAAATGCATGATCTGTGACTGCCTGGGCCTTGATCCACTAAGGGTTGGTTACTCTAAGGGGAGAATGTGTTCAGTGCCGCTTCAGACAATAGAGCATCCCACTTCCATCTGGCAGTCCCAAATAAACGGCCTCTATGTAGGTCACTGTTGATGTTAAGAGGCTAGACTGGAGATATCCCAGACTCACAGGCAGGCAGCTGGGGTCTGCTCTCACTTGAATAGATGGTCTGCAGGACCTCGCCCTTGAACAGGATTAAAGCTTTTCTAGAAAGCTCCTTTCAGCAAGTCAAGGTAATAGAAAGTTCATCACTATTGCTGGTCAACTTTAACAATAATTAAATTGCCTCAGTAACTGGAAACTCTACCTTAATTCAAGATCTAGCTTAATTTCAGCATAACACCCATTGGAGCTTCTCTGTGAAATGTAACCCTTGGTCCCCCCACACCTCCTTTTCACATCTAGGAGCCTACATTGGATAAAATCCACTTTCTCTCTTCTCCATGATGAACTGAAAAGACTGAAATTTTAAGCCAAGACTGAAATTTCTAAGTCCTCCATTTTAAGGCTTACTTTCAAACCTTGGATTATTTTTTTGGCCTTTTTGTGTATCATTCTTCTTACTGTTTGGAACTGAAACTCATGTTTGGTGAACAGCACATTTACCAAGGAAAAATCCTTCTTTTTTTGGATATCACTTCTATGGCAAAAGCAGGACCAGAAGTGCACATGCAGACAACCGGATGGTGGTATAAGCTATGTCAGAAGCTCTTAAGAGCTGCAGGTGTAAGCAGCAGTGGACTGTCAGATTCCAAGAGGTGGTATCTAGCAAGGGTCTGAGGAAGGGATGTTTCTTTCTGGCATGGTTTCCTTTTTTGTGTTTAAGCACTGTTTCTTTAACCACGGCCTAAGACTGAAAGCTCTTGTAGAAGCAGTTGAGACTCATGTCTCCATATCTACTGGTTTCAGTATCTTTTAAACTTGGGGGCTTTTGTCCTGAAGGCTCCTGGGCATTGCCATCACACTCATGTTTCAGTGCTCCTTATCTATCACCAAGTCTTAAAATCATTGTTGGTAGATTAGTCATCCCCTCTCCCCTCAGTAAAGTTCTTCTGTTTGCAGTTTTATCTCTTACTCCACCTTTTCCAATAAATCAAAAGTATTTCATCCACCACAGCCTTTTTACTTTTTCTGCCTCGACCCCCTGCCTCATGCAATCACAGCAGATTTGGGCAGACCCTCCCCGGGTGTCCATAAGCCCACCTCAGCTCTCACAGAGTCACACAGAATCAGTGAGTTGGAAGGCTCCACAGCGCGTCATCTGGCCCAACCTCCCTGCTCAAGCTGGGTCATCCCAGAGCACACGGCGCAGGATTGTGTCCAGGCAGTTCTGGAATATCTCCAGTAAAGGAGACTCCACAACTCCTCTGGGCATTCTGTTCCAGTGCCCGGTCACCCGCATAGTAAAGAAGTTCTTCTTTATGTTCAGATGGAACTTCCTGTGCATCAGTTTCTGCCCGTTGTCTCTTGTCCTATTGCTTGGCAGCACCGAGCAGAGCCTGGTCCATCCTCTTGGCACCCACCCTTCAGGTACTTGTATACATTGATGAGGTCCCCTCTCAGTCGTCTCTTTGAGAAGCCGAACAGGCCCAAATCTCCCAGCCTTTCCTCGTGAGTGGGATGCTCCAGTCCCCCCGACCATCTCTGCGGTCCTCCTCTGGACCCGCTCCAGTACTGGACACACTGTCCCTCCAGCCCTGCGCTCCCCACAACGACGGTCCCCGTCCGTGGCACCAACACCTGGGCCCGTCCCCGACCCCGCCCGGATCCTACAAGCGGCGGGTCTGCCCACGGCTCGCGCCTTTAACCGGATCGGGATGCAGATGCGGATGCGGATCCGGATGCACATCCCGCCCCCGCCCCGGGCGCGCTCCCGCCGCCGCGCGGGGCCCCGCCCGTTCCGGCGGTGCGCGCGCACCCGCCCCGCCCCGCTTCCGCCGATCGGCCGCGCTTGCAGCGTCATCCCGGGGGCCGGTTTGA
>JAWMRA010000078.1:102906592-102988291 GCA_035584735.1 Pseudotriccus pelzelni | reverse complement strand
GCACCGCCGCCCACACCGCCCGCCCGCCGCCCCCCGCACCGCCACCGCCGCCCCCCGCCGCCCTTCCCGCCTCCCTGCCCGCCCGCCCGGGACGCGCCGCTCCGCCATGCCGCTCTTCTCAGGTGAGCGCGGCCCCGCCGAGCCGCGCACTCCCGGCGGGCCCTTCCCGAGCGGCAGCGGCAGCGGGAGCGGCAGCGGGAGCGGGCGGTGCGGGCCGGGGGCAGCGGGAGCGGGAGGCGCCGCACACGTGAGCGATCCCGGCACACGGGCCGGCGGCGGGAGCGCCCCGGGAGGCGCGGCCCGGCCGGGGAGCAGGGCGGGAGGGAGGGAAGGAGTGCTGGCCTGGCCCTGTGGGTGGGTGGGTGGCCGGGAAGGAGGGAGGGAGGGAGGGCGGATGTCTCGCACGTCCCACGGGTCTCGGCACTGCCCTGCCTCGGCTTGTTTGGGTTTTCTGCTGAAAGAGAAGTGGTGCTGCCCGTCAGGTGAGCCGTAGTTCTGCATCCGTGCCCCCGAATTTATTTAAGTCTGCGTCTGCCTCTGCTCTTTTAAATCCATTATATCCTAAGTAAAAGTGGAAGAATCACAAGCTAAAGTAGGTTGGAAAAGACCTCTGAAGTCATCGAGTCCAACCTATGATGGATCACTAACTTGTCAACTAGACTGTGGTGCTAAGTGCCACATCCAGTCTTTCCTTAAGCACCTCCGGGGATGGTAGCTCCACCACCTCCCTGGGCAATGCATTCCAGTGGATAATCGCCCCTTCTATGGAGAAATTCTTCCCAATGTCCAACCTAAACCTTAAGTTACACCTTACTTAAATTGTACCGCGTTCCACTTGCCCTTCTTGCCATGAGGCAAAGTTTCTATGAAAGACTGCAAGAGCAAAACCTCCAGTGACACTTCCTTGCTTATATCTCACAGGTCTGGCCTACTGGGGCTTTTTAGTTTTTCAGGTTGTAGCTGGCTTCAGTACACACCTTCTCCACTATCTTAATTGTGGTTGTCAAACTGGCATGCTTATGTCAGTGCAACAGAACTTTTCTTGAACTCATCCACGTTTTGTGGAGTCTTCCTCACTGGAAATATTCAAGAACTGTCTGGACATAATCCTGTGCCGTGTGCTCTAGGACGACCCTGCTTAAACAGGGAGATTGGACCAGATGACCCACTCTGGTGCCTTCCGACCTGACCCATTCTGTGATCTGTATGAGCTGTGTTTTCTGATCAGTGGGGAAAATATGTCCTTCCTTTTTCTTACTTTCCATTATTTTCACATTAACAAGTTTCTCTTTTGTTTTGGATGAAGTCTTTGTTGTGTTCTCTCAAGAGAAGACACGCTCTTCAGTTCCTCCTCTTGAGTGCTGCGTTGTCAAAACCAGTGACACTACGGATTAATAATTGCTAACTCTTCTGCGTATTTAGCAGTGGATGCATGACTGTTCAAAAATTCAAAGCCCAAAAGTCTGTGCAGCTGACTTGTTCAGTGACTGAGTGGGTTGTCTTCCTGAAAAATGGGGAAAGCTGTGTGCTTGGTAGGTCTTAAATATGCAAAATAACAAATGTGTTTAAAAAAGCCCAGAACGTTGGGCAAATCAGAAGGTACTTTCCACTAGAAATACTGAAAAACCAGTCATTTGAGTTGCTTTGTAGACTAATTTAGTCTAGCTGGTTTAGACTTGGGATTATTCTGTCATATTACCCATCACAAGCACTGCATGCGTCTGAAATCTGAACCTTTTTGGAAGGTTTTTTTTAAATTATGGCTTCTAATGGCTTTGTGTTTTAAAAAAGGCAGTGTCATGTAAAACTGAAACGCAGAAGAACGTGGCATTCCTAAACTCCAATATTTCATCCATTTACTGTGCATGTGGAATGTTACTGCCTGCTGTATTTTACAGATTTTCAACAAAACTTCAGCTTGCTAAAGAAGGCTTGTGTGCCTGTGATAGTGATAGGAAGTGGTCATAGATGTTCATTAGAAATGCACGGCTTATTCCAGGCTCTTTTTTGTCTGCTCTCGGTCGGTACTCATTTTCCCAAAGTGAAGCTGACATTCCATTGTGCCACTCTGCCTGATGTTTCTGCTTGTGATCCGCTTTCCAGCATCAAGAACTACGCTTTGTGTGACCAAATTTCACTTCACTTCCTAATTCCCATCCTGCACCTTTACTGGGATCAGTAGCCTTGCTTTTAAAGAACGTTGTATTGTTTTCCACTAAAGGAGAACGGAAATGCTATGGAAAACTGAACTGGAATCGCACCCCTGAACTTCCTTCACAAAGTTAGTTTATTTGCAATGAACAGGGCAATGGGAGAGCTGGTTCCAAACTGCTTTTGTGAAGACCTGCCTAAAGGATTTCTGATGCTGTTATACACATATTTCTTGCCAAGTTTCTGATTATATATATTGCTTAAAATGGTTTTCTAGGATATTTTTAGACTTGTCGGAAAGTAGTATGTTTTGATGCCCGCGTTGCCATATAAAAAGTTGTCCCTTAGCTTGATTATTAACAGGTTTTAAGAGTTGAAAACTGAATGTTTTGAGACAGTATAAAGTCTTGGTTATCCTGGTAATTACATTCTTGTATATTAGGAAATAATCCAGTTTCAAAACATTTTGTTTGCAGTTAATGTGAAATGGGGAAAAGAGAAATTTGATGGTGTGGAGCTGAACACTGACGAACCTCCAATGGTCTTCAAAGCCCAGCTTTTTGCACTGACTGGAGTTCAGCCAGCTAGACAGAAGGTTATGGTTAAAGGAGGAACTCTGAAGGTAGCCATCCATGTTTTTTATATTATTTCTAACTTTATTATGTGATAACACAAGCAATGACTATATTTTCCTCCGGAAGGTCCTTCATTGTACGTTTTAAACTGACTGCACTTTTCAGAAATAATTGTGCATAATTTGTTGCCTACTGCTAGAAAATACTGGCAAAAGTTTGTTGCTCAATAGTTTTGAGATACACTGTTGTTTTAAAACACTTGTCACTCTTATACCAAACACTGCTCTGCTTAGTAGTTTTCTTTTCCTGTTACTGTTTCATATTCAGAATCCAAATGCAACTTTTTAGCTTGTTTAACAAAAGTTTCTCTAGTGCTTCCTTGCTGGAGACTTTCTGGTGTAATGAGATAGTCAGCTTTGCTTCAAAAAGGTGTTTACATCTAAGCAGTGTGGAATAGCAGATGAAGAACCTTATTGAAAAGATGGCATTGCTGCTCTTTATTCCAGCCAGACAAGACTTGATGATGTGTAAAGGGTTAATATTGTGTAATCTTGGTTGAAACACAGTTGTATATTTAGAAATACATGATTAATATTAATGGAAATGCTTACTTGTCTTTTGCTCCAAGATAATTAACTTGTCTTCTATTCTATTTCACAGGATGATGACTGGGGGAACCTAAAAATAAAGAATGTAAGTTCTCAGCAGTAACTGAATTTTACTAGTTTGATTTTTATTTTGGCATTTAAAAAAAACCTTAAAAGTGCTTGCTGTTTTTCTTTGAATGGGTAATGCTTTCTTA
Organism: Pseudotriccus pelzelni; assembly: GCA_035584735.1. Taxonomy (NCBI): domain Eukaryota; kingdom Metazoa; phylum Chordata; class Aves; order Passeriformes; family Tyrannidae; genus Pseudotriccus; species Pseudotriccus pelzelni. The sequence continues at coordinate 102,984,763 of JAWMRA010000078.1, read as the reverse complement.
AAAATCTCATCTTGATGAAAAATAATTTTACAAGTGTCATACCTAAGGATGCTTACAAAGGTCTCACCATTGGTTTGTAAAAAACCTTTCCTTGGCATCAGTAGGGAAATCACACCATCTCTTTTGAAGCACTTGGGAGCATGTATTTCTTTCTTTCTTACAAGAAATGCTCTGGGTCTGAGCAGTGGTCCTTCTGTGTGGTCTGTCTGTGACCGTAAAATAAGTGATGCTGTGTGGAGAGAGCTTGTGAACCTGGCTGGTGGACCATTGTGCTCATTCGTCCCCAGTGTGGACAACCTGTGTTGGGAATGCTGAAGTTACAGCTCTTGCTACATCCTGAAATTTGTTCTCCTGTACTAAATAGCTGCTGTTTATAAACAAAGCCATTAGTAATCTTAATTCATACCCTTGGCAGGTTCAAAAAGAAAACAAAAAGTGAAATGTGTTTGTGCTGCTTACTTATATTTCACCAGGGAATCCCACAGATTTTGTTGGGTTGTGTTTTTTTGGTTGGTGTTTTTTTTTGGTGATTTTCTTTTCTGTACATACCTCGTAACATCTTGGAACATCTGTTACAGGTTTTACTCCAGTTCTTCTCTGAGCAGATTGACTTAGGTAGCATTACTCTTACCCTTGTAACTAGTTTGCAGTCATCCATTAGCAGTCTGTAGATGCTGCTGTTGTAGCAAAGTCATTCACCAAAAAAACCCAGTAATATTCTTGTCTTTTTCTGCATACTGTTGTGCTAATAGCTGCCTTTATTCATTTTAATAATATTATATACAAGTTTTAGGGATTTATTTGCACTGTCAAAGCAGTTTCTTTTCATTCTATTGTTCATTCTCTTCCTTAGCACTGTATTTTTTTCAAGGCCCCAGGTAGTAATTTCTCTTCCTTTGATAGATCTTATTGTGTAGATGTACTCCTGTTGAATGCTAAAAGACTCCTTTTCCTTATGCTAGTTCAGCAAGCATGGTAACTTGATTGCCGCTTTTTTCCCACCTTAAATGTTGGTCCTCATGCGTAAACTGATGGGGTAATTTAGGTTATTTTTTACTTTTCAGTTAGTTTAATGACCTCAGAACTTGCCAGGCCAAAAGATGGCACCTCCTTTTCCTGCTTGCTTTTCAGCTGAAAAAAAAGTATCTGAACTCGAAGCTGTGGTCCTCATTATTACCCACAACTGTCTGAAATGTCTGCTCAGATTCCAAGTTAAGGATGAGGGACGTTTTTGTTGTTGTTTAGAGAATTCTGTGTTTGAGAACTTGAGACTGTTGACTGAAGCTCAAGTGTTGCAGCTTCTTTCAAGTCGGAATTTAGTTGCTCAGTTACCCTTGGTAGTTTGTAAGGCTTAAAGGAAGGAGGAATATCTGCACTCAGGTGTTGAAGGTGCTCCATCCATGGTGGTCCATCAGGAAGGGAGCTTCTCTGAGCACTTCATGTTGCGGTGTTCTACGAATGTTAGTGATTTTATTTTAACTGGAAATAACTGCCCTTAAATATTTATTGCTATTTTTACTGTGTTTCAAGGGGATGACCTTACTAATGATGGGTTCCGCAGACGCACTTCCAGAAGAGCCAATTGCTCGACCCGTCTTTGTAGAAGACATGACAGAGGAGCAGTTGGCTTCAGCTGTAAGCATATTTCAAACTTTAGTTTCTTGCAAACCTCAAAGTAATGGCAAGTTTTTAAATACCTGCAGTTGCTTAAAACTGGATTTTAAAACTGTAATGTGTGTTTAGCATCTTCCCTTAGAAACGCAAATTTACACTGATGACCCGGCTTGAAGCAGTGAAGAGAAGTCTGGGATTTGTTTTAGAAGTCATATAATTAATGCTGTTTTTTCTTTGAGCAGGCAGCTTAGTAGATTTTCTAAAAATAGCATTACTAATGTTTTTAAAGACAAAGTTGTATTGCTCTTGCTGTATTAGTGTCCTGAACTTTGTCTGAACAAGGGCTATTAGATGTGCAAAATTGTTTCCTGCCTCTTTCATACCTGTGGAGGGAAACCAGAGTTTGTCTGGGGTAGGGTGTGTTTGGGGGTTTGTATGTCTGTCAACTTTTTAATTTTTGGAAAATGAAAGTGTTTGACATCAGTAGAACAGATTTTGTGTCTTGCTTTATTGGAGTAAAGTCGGAAAGAGCATAATTAATTTATTATTTTTTAATGACGCAACTTCTGAGTTGTTTTCATTTTTACCATTTGAAAGACTTAATTTTCTCATCAGTCATTTGAACTGGGAGGTCTTTGTCTCACTTATCAGTTGCATGACTGTTGTCAACTGTGCCTGCAGAATGGGAATACTTTTATGCGTGTCTGTATGAAAAAGCATCTGTAGTTTAGGATTGTGTTTGTGCTTCAGAATTTAGTATTTAGGTGGCTTCCCAGGCCACCTGCAGGTGAAGGATATTTATGTATTTTTAAGATTAACTGTGAACACAGACTTTGAGATAAGTGAGAGACAAGCAAGGAGATGATTCAGTGTCAGATAACATTTTGAAAAAGTTGGTCATATTGTATTTCTCTAATTGAAATTTTGCAATACATCAGAATTCAATTGCCTGTACTGCATGTATTCGATAATGGAATACACAGCTAAATGAATTCTCTATTTCTCAAATATTTAATTGGTATTGGTATGCAGTACCTCAGTTTCATTAAACTGTGATTTTCCCTGACAACTACCTAAGCATTCAGGATTAAAAAAAAAAAGAAAGAAAAAGAAAGAAAAATGCTATTACATGGTAATTTATAGTTGTTTCTGAAATTGGTTAGTTTAATTATTAGTTGGCCTTCACGTTTGTCAAATTCACAAGTTGTCTGAAAAGATCAGATTAATGATCTGTCGTAGACTTCTGAAGAGGAGTTTAAATAATGCTTTTGTTTCAGACTACAAACTCCATCACTTTCAGAGTTTTACTGAAAACTGATTTTAATTAAAACATCAGTGTTTTGTGCAAATGTATTCATGTGGAACTTTCCTGGAAATAGAATTTTAAGGTCAAAACTTGAATGAGATTATAATTGAACTTTCTGAATGACTGCCTGCTTGAAGAATATGTTCATTAAACTAAACATGCACAGGAAAGAAAACCAAAGCATTCCTGAATATCCCCTAAAAACAGCGAATGGTGAAATGATTAATATAATCATAAAGTGCATCTGGAAAACGGAAAACTTCATAAAATTGGATAAAATATTCCATGTTTTATGCATCTCTGATAGCTCCTCTTCTTAGAAGTTGATGTAAAATTGCGGTATTTATAAAAAATGGTTGCACATCTCCCTGACCTTTAAGCACCCTTGTGAATTTTTTGGTAGATGGAACTGCCATGTGGATTGACAAACCTTGGCAACACTTGCTACATGAATGCTACGGTTCAGTGTATCCGCTCAGTGCCAGAAGTGAAAGAGGCCCTTAAAAGGTAGGATTGAGGGCAAAAATACCATGACTAAAATGTTTGTTTAGCTTATGAAATAAGATATTTTGTGGAACTGCTATCTTAATACTGGTATGGATTATCATAACAATCTGTTACTCTTTAAAGCTATTCAAGGTTACCATAATGATTGGAAGTCTATCCTATGGCTCTCTTAGTCTGTATTTTATTAATGAAGTTAAGGGCTGTGTATTTCTTGGAACTGGTTTTTGAGAGAGAACATGTTTTGCCTAGCTAGGAAGTGCTTCCTATCAAGACTTGTTTAAAATGCTAAAACAAGCTACTGAACTCCTAACCCTGTTTTTTGGTTAGTTTTTACGGTCTTGTTCTGTATAGAAAAATCATAGGGGAGTCCAGTTCCTTTGAGGAATATTTCCTTCACTGGCTTTATTGTACAACGTGTCTTCAGATGTGAAATTCTGATGTTACTGACATTTGCTACTTGGAGGTACAAAGCAAGAAGTTCTAAGATAGGACCATGGATGTTATGGTAGCAAACTGGAATATGCCAGAGTCATGTGGATGTCTAGGAAACAGAAGACATACCTTTATGGAATTTTGTTTCATTTTCTAATTTGTTTGGATTGTAGAATAACTTTTCTAATTTTTGTTTGGGTTTTTTTGGTTATTCTGGACTGAAACATGAAAATGGCCAGTGTAGGTTTTAGTTTTTTTTTTTCTTGTAAGGGATCTACAAGAAACTTGAAAATTATGAATACCAGAGGAAAAAAGGATATGTAGCAATGTGAGCCTGAATTTGTTCTCCTGATGAATTGTAATGAGAAAACAGTATTTTTAAAAAGTGAGAATTAGGTAGAGCATTACCATCGTAGGGTTAACTTAATTCCTTTCAAACACACTGCTTCCTTGATTTGGTGGTACCCAGCTGGATATTCTGGATTACTGTAAACACTGGTTATTTAAGTAGTTACAAATTTTTTTCATTCTGTTAGCAGGTGAGCCCTAATTATTTAGCACTGAGGACTATCTGTGAAGTACAGAAGCTTGTCTTTAAAGGTTTTTATTGTTTATCAGTGTTGCCATTTTAGGAAAGTCTGTTTATTTCCATGTGAAGCACTCTTGAGTTACTGCGCTGAATCAGAATATTTGACAGATTTAACATTCCAAATGGCAAAATGTAGCCTGTGAAACTGGCAGAGTGCAGCACAAGATGTGGCTGTATTTTCTGTGGGAAGTCAGGTTCACACTCAGATTCAAGCTCTGTTTTTCTCTGGAGATTTAGCCTTTATTTGGTCTTGTCTGCTTGACGACAGCATGGAAGGCTGTAGGGTGTATGGCAGTAGGAGAGGGGTGAAAGGGCTCATGTGGGAAAGCTTAATGTTACAGCTTTGTTTCTCACCACCTGGCTCCAATGGTCTCCCTGTTTTGTAGCATGTCAGGGGAAAGTTTCCTGCTCATCATCTAGCAATGATGAATTGTCAGAATTTTAAAAGTGCAGTCTGAGATTGAAGAATGTGTGAGACCCTCCTCTTGCTTAACAGCTTATATGCTTTGAGGAGTCCATCTGTTCCTCACCCAACTGCTAAATTAAGAATTCATTCAAAGAAGAGTGGTAAGTTCTAGTAATGTGGGTGGACTTCCATACCTTTTCAATGTAGGAAATATCTCCCAAAAAAACACACCTCTCGGGTGTTTTGCTTCTGTGTAGGGAGCAAGCAAGCCTGCCTTCCATCTCTGTGCATTGTTTCTGCCGTATATCCTCAAGGGTGGCTTTTTTCCATGTATCTGAAGGAGCTGTGGGAAATGTTTCAGAAATAGGGTAGCTTTTATTCAGACTTTTTAAAGAAATTGAGAAATCAAGTGTTTGAGGCAAATGGATTAGTGATGTATCTAGACTTCTTGGTCTGCCTTTATTTATTGTCTGGAGGATGCCAGTTTTCCTTTGCTTCCATGCAGTGCTTGCAAAATAGCTGAGACTTCGAGGTGAATGTGAGTAAATCTTACCTTCAGTTACTTCTGGTTTGGTGATTGATTTCCTTTGATATAGTTAAATAAATCTAGCAGCTGCCTGCTTCATGGTTTAAAAACCCAACTGCTCTTCTTAATTGTGTTCAATTGCATACAAATTATTTTTCTTCTCTTTTAGGTATGGTGGTGCCTTAAGAGCTTCGGGAGAAATGGCCTCTGCTCAATACATTACTGCAGGTTAGTGTTCAGAGTAGAAAACAGGGTTTTAAACTAGTGTGTGATTTCCTGCAAACTGCAGGTGAAATTTGCAGTGAGAACCCTGTGTATTGTTCTTTAGTACATATGCCTTAGGAATTATAGATCTGCTAGCACTGGAGGAATCATTTTGTCTTTAAGGGTTATTCTGCCTCTGCCTGCAAAATGTGTATCTCTACATATTACCCAGCTGCACCCTGGGGAAAAGATGTTCAAGTGTGGTCTAGGCTTAGATAGAAATAATTTGTGTCTTTTAACTGTCTCACATGTAGTCATAGAGTAATTGGAACTTCCTAAAGCAGACTCCATCCATCCACTGGTTGATTTGATCATTTTGCATAGAAATATTTTAGTATGCAGTTCTTCGTTCCACTTAATGGTGGGCTAACGCCGTACTCCTGGAACATGTATTTCATTGGTAGTTTTTAGAATGACTTACTGGGTGAGCATTATTGTTAGGGTAGTAGCTGGTGCTTTTTCAGTGCTCTTAGCCTTAACCCTGAAGGTCCAGATTTCATAGCTGAAATGGAAAATCGTGCCTTCAAAATGAGTTATTCTTTGTTGTGGTGATCTGGGTGCTCACAACGTGGGAGCTCACAGTGGCCCTGTATCTTCAAGTTCTAACTAGAATTCTAGTTAGACCCCTTACACTTGAACAAGGGTACTACTTGTCCACTTTTTCTTTTTTTACTCTATTTCATTGCCCCACTAAGATGCTGGGCCAGGACACTGGGATTTCTACCAGTCCATTTAAGGAAAAACAAAACAATATAAGGAAGGAAAGGTCCAGTTTGTGGGTATGCCTGCTGATCGAATTTTGGGGTGGTAAGTTCAATGGTTACTCTATACAGCCGTGCCTGCCCCTCCCCTTTTAACTGCCTTTACTTCGTGTCCCTTGTTTTCTTTTTAAGGTGACAGCTCTGCTTCTTAGTTGTTTTTTTTTTTTAATAGTTTAAGTAATTTGTAGTTAATTCTTGGGTGCTGAGCTGTTCAGGAACTCCTGCATGACACTTGTGGCATTTTTTTTTTAATTACTGTGTCATATCAGTTACACCTTTTATCAAGGTCAGTGAAGATACTTCTAAAAGAGAGGAAGCGACTGACCTTGGTTCCTTGTAATCTTGCCTCTGTTCACTTACTCAAGAGTACCGTTCATTAGTCTCCCCATTTGTAAATTAGTGACCATGCAGACTGCTGCCTACCTCACAGGGTTGTTGTGGGGTGTAACAGGTCTCTGAAGTGACTTGTGGATTTAAAATGCTGTAGCCTGAGTAGATCAGACATAGATGGTAGGGTGTGGAGCAAAACAGAAAGCCATGTGTGTTGTCATGCAGTCGGTATCATTTGCTGGATTGCCCATAGTTATGAGCTGTCTGCACATGTGCATACACGTACTTGTTTTCCTGGGTCTTAAGCATGAGTATTTCCTAGATATTTTAGTTGGGAAAAATGAAAGGTTTTTTTCCCAGTAGTTGGTGAAACTTAAGCTGCTCTGGAGGATGGATTGTGAATGCTTTCTGGTTTCTCCAGGTGTAGTCCTCTTGTTCCTCAAATGTGTTTCAAATGAAATCTTAGTTGCTGAAAAGATTTGTTTTATTCTTTTGTTAGCAGCCAGGAAAGACAAGGCATTATGTGCCAAACTCTTAGAATTGCCATCTTGATGCTTGCAAAGTCATGTTCACAAATGAGATCTTAGGTGCACCTGTTATGCCACCTGGAAAATTTGGTCCTGCTTTGGAAAGATCAAGTTGGACACTGTTAAATGATTGGTCTTTAAATGCTGTTGCTACTTTACTATTCTTTTTACACTTCCTGCCATGTTTGAATTGTTTTTGCACTTCTCAAAGCATTCACTTACTTTTTCTTCAAGCTCTTAGAGACTTGTTTGATTCCATGGATAAAACTTCCTCCAGTATCCCACCTATCATTCTCCTGCAGTTTTTACATATGGCCTTCCCACAGTTTGCAGAGAAAGGTGATCAAGGCCAGTATCTTCAACAGGTAAAGACCGATTATTAGCTTATTGTTTAAAAATTATATAGTATGTTGGAAGTTGGGAACAAGAACATTTTAAAACTTCCCTTCCCTTGTGAAAATAATTTATCCCAGTAAAGTGTCTTTTTGTAGCGTAGAAAAGTTGAATGTAGTATCAGTTGCTAGTTGTGAAAATGCATGGTGGAATTAGGGAGAAATTCTTAGTTAAGGAATCCTTAATTTTTTTTTTTTAAATAGAATAAAGGTTGATGGGTTTAATATTACTGAATCGTAATGCTGCTAGTCAGATTTAATGTTGTGTCCTCTTCCTAGGATGCCAATGAGTGCTGGGTGCAGATGATGAGGGTGCTACAGCAGAAGCTGGAAGGCATAGAAAGTGATACAGTTATGGAGGTAATTGTAGTCTTACTCTAACCAGTTAGAATTTATAATATTTCACATGTTTTTTTGCCAAGTATTACCTGTTAGTGAATTCTTTGGCATGTGTCTGTCTGTAGTCCAATAAGTGAAATTGCTTTCTGATGTGTTTGGTCAGCATAATGCTATCCACATCACATCAGCCATGCTGTGGAGTGCACTGAAGGGATGCCTTCACTCTGGGCTTTGTAAGCCTGTGTTGGACCAAGCTGGTGGTGGCATACCCACATGCATGGCAGCTGGCCCTGACAACCTGTGAATTAAGTGCATGAGAACTTTTTATCTCCGAAAAAAATGTGCTACAGTTTTAACTTAAACTGTTTTAAACAGTCAACTAACCAAATCTACCTGACAAAAAATTGCTTGAAGTTTTTTCCCCAAGATTTTACTAGCCCAGCTCTCTTCTTTGAAAACTGTTGGCAGTGGCAAAAAATCCGATAGACTACCCTGAAATTTAAGATAGATTTAAATGGGGGAGGGAGGTGTGAGTTTTTGATTGAAACCTTGGTTGCTAATGTGCTTTGATATGGTTTTAGTAGCATGTTATAAGTACATGGGTCTTGAAACCTTTATGCTACGTAAAAAGATTGACTGGCTAGGAACAAATGCGCTTAAAGAAAGAATAGGCTTTAAAGAATTTTAAAAAATGGGGTTATTTTGTTGTAGAGAAGACTATTTACATGCTATTTGAAGTTACATCATAAGAGAATTTGTTTTACAGACAGACTCTGGAGCTACAGCAGCACCTTCTAAAAAGAAGAGTTTAATTGATCAGTTCTTCAGCATTGAATTTGAAACAGCGTATCCTAAAGATTAAGGCAAGACACAAAGAAGAGTAATTTCACACTTTAGCAGTTGAGTTCAGGGATGAAAAACATTGTTCAGAATGGTGTAGAAAATTAAAGGTGTAAGTTGTGGAAGAGGGGGAATGATGTCATGCAGGAGTACACAAAAATTGAAGTTAAGGTAGGATATGCTTTGATAGAGAGGATGATGTGGGGAGGAAGAATGGTAATGGAAATTTACAGAAAAAACTTCGTTGAATAGCAGATTTCCTTCCCAGAGAACATTGGCACTCATCAAGTTCAAGGATGCTGACACATTTTATCCAAATAAAAGTAGTTATTGTCCAAAATAGCCCTTTTTTGGCTTGTAGGGATGTGTTGCTGACATACTTGTTGTACGAAACATGCACAAAAGGCAGCATGATTGATTTCTCAAGAAATAAATTAGATGTCCACTCTGAGATGAGTAAGAAACAAATGCAGCTGACAACTTTCTAGTAGCTTTTTTACAGCAAGAAAAAAAGTATATGACCACATGGGGCACACATCTCATGGCAAGTATTACCCTTTTCCCAGTTCTGAAATCCCACCTGTCATGACACCAAACACCACTTCAGAAAGAATTACATTGTGCATTTTGCTTGTCTGAAATAAGGAAACATCCCCTTAGATGAGGTGCTGTATCTCATAGCTTGGTAGTAATGAAGAATAAAGGCCTTTTTTAAGGTGAGAGTCACACATCTCCCTCCCTTTACCGTGATGTTTGTTATCCTTGAAATAGCTGGAGCTGCAGAATGTGTAGCTAAGAGTACAAGCCTAAGCAGTAGCAAGAGGAAGAGACTTGTTAGAAAAGGGGGTGTTGCTAACCTTCAAGGTGTGATTATGTTAATGTTTGTAGAATAGGTGCAGTCAGAGAAATACCTAGTAGGAAAGAGGTGGATGAGAGAAAAGAACTGAGGTAGAAATATGAGGAGAGGACAGACAGAACAGTTAGAAGAATGTGTAGAAAACAATGAAAGAATGGACTTTATTTCAGTGAAGAGGACAGATACAAAGCAGGGAAAGGAGGCTGTGCATATTGAAAGAAAGGAGAAGTCTGGCCAGCAGCAGGGAGAGAAGAATTTTATTGATAATAACCAGCAATGGAGCATAATATTGCAAGAGGGCTTTGTAACTTGGTGTTGGCAGCCAGCTGGTATGTTTTGTGTTGTGAGGGTTGGGTGGTGGAGTGGAGAAGAAAGAGCAAAGCAGGCCTCAGCTTAAATGGTGATCAAAGACTTATTTTACTTTTTTTTGGTGTGCTGTCTGCCCCAGGTGCCCCTTGTCATTAGCCACGAAGGAACAGATTGGTTAGAACGAAGGGCTCTTTCAAATCTTTTTTACACTACGAGAAGTAAAAGTACTGTTGATGCACAAGCACACAGTTCCCTTAAATTGCTGTTTGGTTTCACTAGAGCGGTAGTTCAGCTTTTGGTGCATGATGGTTTTCCTTAATTTTGTGAAGCATGAAATGTACAGAAGCCGAAGAAGAGGAAGTAACTAAAGGAAAAGAGAATCTGCTTCAGCTTAGCTGTTTTATCAATCAAGAAGTGAAATATCTGTTTACAGGACTAAAATTGGTAAGCCATTGCAATTTTTATTTAATTGAAATTTTAGATGACCTCTGTTTTTAATCTGTGACTTGGACTTGATATCTGCTGTCCAAGCTTTACAAAGTTTCAAGAATCTTTTTGGTGTTCAGCAGAAGCTGGCCGGGAAATTAATTGCATGTTAAATGTCAAGTAGACTTCAACAAAGTGTTTTCTTGACCCTGCCGTGGTCTTCCCCATGCAGATAACCAAGTGCAAGACAGTTTGCTACTTCTTTGTTCAGGTGGCTTTCACTCTAGATTGAGCAGTATCATGGTTTAAGTATGCAGTCATTGCTTCCCAAAAAATCCAAAGGTCATCTTTAAAGTAGTGTGGCACTTAGGTTGCTAAGATGAAAAAAAGGCAGATGATGGAACAATTAAACTTAAATTTGATTTTGAAGGCGGTATTATTTTCCATGAGACAACATCATCTCTCTGTTTGAGACAAAGCTGAGAAATGTGCAAATATTCTCATCACAAGAGACTTCAGATTTTCTTTAGTTGTTACAACCAGGACACAATACATTTGTAACCTAGTCCAGATACAGTTCATAACCAAATACAGTTCTTATATTACTGTGGAGTACAATTTTCTGCAGAGAGAAATTTAGTGTTGTCAAGGCTCAGGAATGAGCCTGGAGCTGAAGGAATGAACGGGCATGGTCTTTCTGCCAAGGAATTTCAAAATCCTGTGTTTCATAATGGCTGATAGTAACACAAGAGACTGGCAGAACAAGATCTAGTTTATGGTTTGTTTACCTCCACTGTGCTTTTTTTTAAGCCGTGTTTTATGATGAACATGTTACGGTTACTTGTTTTTCTTTAAACAGCGTCTTCAGGAGGAAATCACCAAACTCTCTCCAACGCTGCAGAGAAATGCACTCTATATCAAATCTGTGAGTGGTACTTCTGTTTCTCTCCGTAATTCCTTTAAATTTTGTCAGTTTTCTGTCCTAAAACACCAAATTATTGCTGCAACAACACATGATTTATGTTTGTAAAGCACCTGAATATCCACAACCAAGAAATTTAACACCAGTTGAAAATTATTTCTTTGAGTACACTTCTATACAGAGCTTCAAAACAGGAGACCTTGCTGTATTCCCATGGGTTTGTGTACAAATATGTTCCCATAATAGGCTGTAGTGCTTAAGATCTGTGAATATCAAAAGTAAAAGTTTTTTCTAATTTGTTTTTTTGTAGTCCAAAATTAGTCGCTTGCCAGCGTACCTGACTATTCAGATGGTCAGATTTTTTTACAAAGAGAAAGAATCTGTGAATGCCAAAGTTCTTAAGGTAAGTTTTTTACATTTGAAGTTTAATTCCTCTTTATACTTTTCTGTGAGTTTTTATTAGAAGTACACAGCTCGTACTTGAAGAGTATTTACTAAATTGTTTGCTTTTAAATTGCGTTAAAAATATGAACGAAGTAGCTTTGTTCCAGTTGTGATGGTGTGTGGCAAACTACACTATCAGACTGAAGGAGGAGGTGAGGGGCAGAAGTGAATTTGCCCTGATGCTGTTAGGATGTTTTTTGGTGTCTTCTCACCAGTGGTTCAGAGGAGGATGTTTAATTAAGGAGAGGGCCATGCTTTCAGTTGTTGAGAGTAAGTCGATAAGAAACGTTTATTCTGTCAAACACTTCCTTAGTTACTTTAATTGTTTGGCTTTCTGACGGACAAATGCAAGAACCAGCTGCAAACAGGCAAATGTTCCGGTTTTGTCTTCTGTTGGCCTTGGCTGACAGACCTTGTAGGTGCCCAGGGAGCATCATGATAGATGCTCCTTTCTTACAGGAGGAGGAAAGGAAATAAAGATTGAATTTTAGAAGATTGTTTGGATGACAAATACTGACATTTTTTGCAATTGTACAGTCATTCTATATGCCTTTTTTTTTTTCCCTTAGCCCTGCATAAGTACTTCTGTGGTGTAAAAGTAGGACAGTTAACAGTAAAGAATCTGATTTATTAATTATTAATGTATACTGAATATAGTAATTTATGGTGGTTTGTTTAAGCTGAATTAGACGTTCTTCTGTGAGAGCATTGTAGCCCTTTAGGTAAGTACTGTCACCAAAGTTTCAGTAGAGCAGGTTGCCATAGATGTGGAGAGAGTTGCATTTAATTTGACTTAGTGTTGTCTTCCCATGGGAGAACTCTTTAATGTGGAGTACCAAATTATGCTAATAAGCCTTTATGCTCTTTACTTCCTAGGATGTTAAATTTCCTCTTATGTTGGATGTGTATGAGCTGTGTACGCCAGACCTTCAGGAAAAAATGGTTTCTTATCGATCAAAATTCAAAGATCTAGAAGACAAAAAAGTAAATCAACAGCCAAAGAATGTAAGTCTGACACTGTAATTAAGTCATACATCTGAAATTGGGGTACTAATAAGGACTAGAGAAAACTTGATGTCCTTAGAGATATTATTTTCTTATTTATTATCTTTGTATTGAGTTTCAGATCTCTTTATCATGCATCTTCATGAAAAGACAAGATCTGCTTTGGTATAATTGCTTGATGAGAACTGTTAAATGCTGTAGATGGACTGCATGTATTTAATGTATTAAAATGTAGTGCTTCTGCTTACTAGGGCTATACCTAAAGGTTTTTTGTGAATTACAAAAAATCATTCTGTTCAAATATTACTGCTTGCTGGCTGGTCTCTTAAGTGCAGTGTAGGAAGCAGTTCCCTGCTCACCAGCTGGAAAGGGTTGTACAAGGAATTGCTACATATCTGACTAATAAAATTTAGCATATACGTACCACTGAGCCTAAAATCAGTACTCTAAAAACTTGGTAATGGTTTCATGTCCTGTCCTGTCTACAGCTCAGTTCTAAAACGGACTACTCTGTCTGGAATGAACTAAAAAAGTGAATGAGCTAAAGCTGTTGTGCTTTAGCCATTTTTTTAAAGTTTGCTTGTCTTTTCCTGGCTTAGCTCCTGGCAAATTCATTTAAACGTTCGGATAAGGCTTGCATCTTCGCTTGCACAGATGGGAGCAAGGAAAGAGTGCTTTTTTTTCAAACAAAATGTATTGGCGCTGAGAGTCTGTCTCTGGTATTTTCGTATTGGCACTTCTGATGCCAGCAGGCCCCTAACAAGGAATCAGTCTTCAACTGCAGAATTGTTTCACAAACAAACCCATAAATCTGGTGGCTGAACAGTGTAGACACAATATGTGCTAAAATGGTTATATATTTGCTTTAAAATTGGTCTTGCTTAGATAAGGCTTTTGTATGTCCACTAAAAAATACAGTAATGACACTTGATTCAAGTTGAACAAAAAATGTTTAGATTTAGAAACATGTTTAAATCGGTGGAGAGTTGGAATTTGATACAATTGTGCTAAAGCTTTTATTAAACCATTCCACACTAATTCAGCATATTCTGTTTTTTAGTCTAGTAAAAGTGATGGTGCACAGAAAGAAGTTAAATATGAGCCATTTTCTTTTCCTGATGGTGAGTATGGGGAAGCAAATTACTTTAGAGTAACTTTTTATTTACCTGTGTTTAAGTAAATAGATGGTAGTGCCTGATGGTAGGAGTATTTTGAGAACCCTGGCTCCTTTTAATGCCTTTGAAGATTATTTTTCAGAAACTGACAGAATTTAAAGGAGTGGAAAGATTAGGTGAGCCAGAATGTTGAGATAGTCGAAGGCATAATTCCCATCCATCTGACAGCCTGGTGATAACAGAAGACATGCATATCAAAAGACATTTGCATGTAATGTGCAGTTGTTTTGCTCTCTGCCTTGTCAATGGGTGGTAGAAAGCTGAAATCAAAACAAAAATCTAAACTGGACTCGTAGAAGTGTTGTGGTTGTGCTGATGCTGCCTCAGGTTTGGGGGGCTTGGAGATTGAAGGCCCAAAATATTCACCCTTTGCTTTACATCAGTAATGTTTATGGATCCATGTTTATTCCATGAAAACATGCAACATCCTGGGTTTCCTGAGAGGCTCTCCTGGCTGAGAGCTGCTGCTTTTAATGCACAGGGGTTTTGTACTGTGCTGTACGTGGGGTTTTACACAACTGCAGTGCTGTAGCATGGTTAACGTGTCTTGGGTCTGCAAGCTGCTAAAAATACTGCAGCTGTTCAAGTAGGACTCGACATAACTTCCCCCCCGTCCTCTTTCCTCAGATATTGGTTCTAACAATTGCGGCTATTATGACCTGCAGGCAGTGCTAACACATCAAGGCAGATCAAGTTCCTCTGGGCATTATGTGTCTTGGGTTAAAAGGAAACAAGGTAAAAAAAAATTAACCAATTGCAGCACTGTTACTGCCCTTCACAGCTCCTTTCATTGAAGGGGCTGTTAAGCAAGCTTAGATTTTATGAATAGATAATCCTCTTGTTTTTCTTGCAGATGAATGGATTAAATTTGATGATGACAAAGTCAGCATTGTTACACCTGAAGATATTTTGAGGTTATCTGGGGGTGGAGACTGGCATATAGCTTATGTTCTACTCTACGGGCCTCGCAGAATTGAAGTGGTTGAAGATGAAGCTGAACAGTAGTCTTCCGTTTTAGTCATTCTGCCTAGGTGTGAAATAAATGTTGATTACTGATCACTTCTTTAACCCCAGAGCTTTAGCAAGTGGATACATAATTTGTTCAAACCTTTTCATGGGAAGAGGGATATTGTTTTAAAACTGATCCATGTACCAATTAGTCACTACTGGACTGGACTGCCAATTGTGGTGGTGACAATACTTAAAATAGCTTTAATGTCTTGCAGAAGATAATTTTTTTTAAAAATGAGCCTCTCCTCCTTCTTCTCTAATGTCATCAAGTATTTATTACACACCTACTCTCACATTTGTTACTCTTGCATGGTTTATACCACAATTCAGTAGCTGTCCATCCTTTGCCTTACCTGGCAGTTTTGTTAGGAAGGTAGAAGAGGAACCGTTGCCTTGTTGTGTAACTCAGTGCTGCTGCCCGTAGCCAACAGCTGTGGCTACAATCAAGTATTTGTCCAGCCTGACCTGCTGATTCAGTCTGTTCTGTTGCTGGCATCTCATGATTTCAAAATAAATTGTGATCAGCAATGTATCTCCATTAAAAACAGTTCCTGTCCTGGTAGTGTAGACAGTATGTGTTTGTTTTCACTTCTTGGGCCACCACTGATGAATGTCTCAAAGCAGTCAAGGAATAAAGCCACTTTTTTTTTTAAGCTGTAGGGATGTTTCTCCTGTCCTGTTACTCTTTACTCAGTAGACAAGTCCAGTGTGGTCAGTAACTAACAGTGAGTCAGTGTGACTGCAGTAAAAAGCCTGGGGGGATATTTTAAATCAATTGCATGGCACTTAAAGGCAAGCTCTGCCCAGTAAGGGAACCCCAGTGGTTCTGTTCTTGTGTGCACTACGGAAACATTCCAGACTTCCCCTGGGTGAAGTGCTTGTTCTGTCTCCTGTTACGGAGGAAGGAGGGATGGGGCCTGTGTGTGGTTGCTGCTCTGTGGAACCACATCCTCCCGTTGTCATCCTCAGCTTTCCCACCACGGAGGTGGCAGGCAGGCCCCACTGAAGAGCTGTCAGTCATCCCTGCACACCTCCACTCACAGTATGCTCGCTTCCCTTAACCAAGTGAAACTGTTGTATGTCGTACCCTCTACCAAACTGTCCCTGCAGCAGGAGGCAAGACTCCAATAGCTCCTGTATCTTGGGCCCTACTAACCCTCACCACAGGACCCAGCACTCACATTCCTAACACCTTTAAATCCCCCGAAGTGGGGCAGCAGGAACAAAGCTCTCATCAATGGCTCTACAGACAGAACTCGCTTCTGAGGTGGCATCTCATCACCCTGAAAATTCACAGCTGTGATTTAACAGCTGAAACAATACAGCGAGGGGTTCAGTGGTATGTTTGTCATTTGCCAAACACTTGTCAATCAGAGAGATGTCGGTGAATGGCAGAAACACTACAAGAAATAGCTACAGAACAAGTTGTAGCCAGCTGCCTCTTGACACCACAAAAATCTCCCGCTCGTTGAGGAAAAACAGGTTGTACCCATCTACAGCCAGCCATGTCCTTAAAACGAAACTGTCACTTCACACTAACTTGGGACCAAAAAAATCACCATGTTCACCATGACTTGGGGGAGTCCCTACATAGCCAAGCACATGGAAAGGCTAAAAATAATCATTAATAAAAATAAGCATGGAAGCCTCCCAACATGTAATCAGACCTTAATTCAGACCAGTTCTTGAGTGAGCAAGCACTTCACTGGAAGACCTGGAGTTCCATCACCACCCTATCATTTTACCTATAACAGCCATGTTTTGACAGTCTACAGTTCCCCATCACCCAAAGGATGGCTCAGACACAGTCCCACCCTGCTTTGAGAAACCACGCAAAGGCAGCGGCAGTTGGAGAGGCTGCTCTGTCCAACGGGAGCGACCCGAGCTCTGGTGGTGCCAAACCCTCCTGCAGCCTGCACTGAAAACTGCCTCTCCATCCTCTCGTTTATGTTTCCACCACCCAAGATGAAGCTTCCCATTTCTGGGTCGGGATGACTAATCCTTTTCTTAGAAAAACTGGACAATCTTACAGTGTTATTAAAAAGCTTTATCATTTCCTGAACAAAAAATACCTATCAAAAATCTGTTACCTAGCAACAATAGTAATAATTACCAATGACAACCACCAGAACAGTCACAATTAAGGACACCCCCAGCCCCCCAAGTCAAAGAGCAAGTTGGCAGCTGAAGCGAGTTAGCTGCTGCCTTCGGTGTCGTTGGTCAGGCTCTCGGCAAGGTCACTTAGCCCGGCTTTGGTCAGCGCCGTGATCAGGTTATCAGGAGTTGCGTGTGCACCCTCCTGATCCTGCCAGGCCACCAGCAGCTGCTTAGCTCTCATCTTCACATCCTCGCTGTCCAACTCGATCTGCCGGATATCAGAATCCTTCATTTCCAAGTAGGGGGCCAAGGCCTTCCACTGCTCCCCCAGCCTATTGGCAAATAACTCGATCTGTTCACCTGTCATGGCTTTGTCCCGTTGTACCTCTGGACCTGGGGGAAAAAAAGAGAAGGAATCAGTGAGACATTGGAAACATCTCCTGACACTGCAAATTAATCTACCCTGATCTGCCCCAGTTTATTTACTGATGGACTGGCAGACTGACTCAGGCCTTTCCTGTGGTTGTTAAAACCTATTTGAGCTCCCCGAGAGCAGGTTTTTACAGATTTATTATTACCTGGGTTTCAAGAGGAATGCCCCTTATTGCCTGTGATAAAGAAAATCTTGCTTTTTATCTCCTGTTATATTGAGAGAGAATTGCTACATCAGAACTACTTCCTCCAAATGAGAACAAGAATTTTTACAGGTAGACTATACAGTACTGAACACAAGTCAACTATAAAGTTAAAACACAGAGCAATCCTTAACATTTGTCTTTTGGAACTTTTTTGTCACTTTAGCCAAACTTAACCTAGGTAAGTCACACTCACTTATCTGAACTCAGGTCACTACAAAGGAGAAAGGATGGAAGATCCCGGACAACAGAACAACAAAAACCCTCAGATCACTTCTCTTAAGTCTAAGAACAGTGGTGAACAGCAGACCACAGCTCTGCCATCTTTGCTTTAAGACAATATTTAAAGAAAGATTTACATCTTTCTTTTCACACAGTGACACCACCAAGGCTGTGTTAATTAGCATTAGGCTAAAGAGAATTTCTCTACTATTGCCAAGGAGAGGGTGGAAAAGGTCAAGTGCTGGATGGAAAAGGGCAACAGAACAGAGATTCACAGAGACCCAAAGGTTTTCCACTAAGAGAAAAAAGCCTTCAACAAAACCGCCAGAGGTACCCAGTGTTTGGCTGCCATGCCCTGCATATCCCAGCGGCCCACGCTGCATCCAGGAGCTGGCACACAGAGTTACAACACACAAGGGAGAAGGTGTTGTGAGATGAAGGTGTGAATGAGGATGGAAGAGGGCAGATTTGGATACAAAGGGGATGGAGAAGGACACCTGGGAGTAAGACACACCAGGGTTACAGGCAAGAGACAAACGGAAGGAACAGTCTATGAAGGGGAATGAGCAAGGGATAATATCTGTCAGGAAGACGCTCTTCTCACAGAGAAGCTTTTGCCTTTGAGATATTTTAAATGAAGAGGAAGTCAGAGTTGGAATATATCCATTTTTGAAAGTCCCATAACTACCCACCTCAGCAGGGACTACAGGGAAGCACTTAGCCTGGCAATTAGAGGGCAGAGAGAACAGGAAAGAGGGGCAAGGAATGCTCAGGGAGGCTTTTACACAGCGATACTGGCATTTCAGTTGTAAACACCTACTGACACTGTGAACACACACCACGTAGCAGAAAAGGTGAAAGAGGCTCCCAATCAAACTGCTAATCCACCAAGTTGGATGCTTTCAGCACTGCAGGCCATGAGCCTGGGAGGTTGCTACTGGTGCCCCGTGTGCTGAAAATACACATTTTGATACGAATGCTGGTTCAAGTCAGAAGTGCTGGGGTATGCAGGACTGATGGCCCTCAATAGAAAACTATGTTTAAACACAGCTTCTGCAATACACATCAAGAGAAAAACTGAAAAGGCTGAGAACACGCAAATCTTAC
The DNA here is from genome assembly GCA_035584735.1 of Pseudotriccus pelzelni. Taxonomy (NCBI): domain Eukaryota; kingdom Metazoa; phylum Chordata; class Aves; order Passeriformes; family Tyrannidae; genus Pseudotriccus; species Pseudotriccus pelzelni. The sequence goes on along the minus strand of JAWMRA010000078.1, from coordinate 102,965,721 downwards.
TTTCATTGTTTTCCTTTAATAAAGCATCATTATCTTCCTCATCTTCATCTTCGCCTGTTTTTATTTCTTCAGAAGGAGGCTACAATGAAAGAACTAAACATCACTGGATGAACTTTGTATTCAAAGAGAAATTTTACAGCTCTCGGGTTGTCTCTGGGATGTGTGTTACAATGGAAAACCTGACATGATCCCACATGAGAATTAAAAATTCCCCCACAGTCTCCAGCATCCAAAACACCACTGACAAACATATTACTAACTAAAAAACCTAATACAAGTATCCACTGACATCACAGGATTCTCTCCTTTACATAATAACAACAACTAAGCATTACATAGTAAGCTTTATCACTTACTTAAAAAAACCCAAGCAACTGACTTTGAGGCCACTACTGATGAACATGTTTTTTAAAAAAATTATTCTTCACTAATTTTATTTCTTGGGAATTCCCCAAAGTTTCAATACTTTCAATCCTCTGAAAGGTGGTAAACAAATATGCAAACAAGAAACTTTTCAGTCTCTGATTCAGCTTCTCATCAGTGAAATAGTTTCTTTTTTTTCTACATTTCAGCCACAGACCTTATGTGCTTCTTGCCGTAACATTTGGTACATGACCATAACACCATTAGGAATATTGGACACATGGATACCTTAATACATTAAACAAATTACAACATATTTCCCCTCCCTGTATTTTTTCTAAACCTGCTATTAGCATACAGTTAACTCTGATGGCTGGACAAACAAGAAACCTGTATATTACAATCCAACCTTTACACCTCAGTGGTTTGCCATTACAGACAAGGAAGGTCTCAATCCAGAGGCAGTGGTTCACATCTGAAAGGAATTGCTGGGTTATGTGCTAACTCAAGGCTCAGAAAACAGCCCCTTCCCTACTGCTGGCCTCTCTTATCACTGTGTATTAAGTGGTCTGAAAGGCCCCTCCTCGGACTCAAATTTGTACTGTTGAACACACAAAGGGTTAATGCCTTCAACTTACAGCTCCACGAGGTCTGTTTTTATTTTACAAATTTTAAAAGTCAGGGAGCTGACAGAAGAGCTCTGGCAAACCTTGCTGTAAAGCTCTGGTCACACTTAGCACGGTACCTTCAGCTGCGCCCGCTGCCCCTTTTCCTGCCATCCCAGTATATTCATGAGCCATAACGCTGGCTCAGACCTCCCATAACCGTGGCTTGCACTGCAACCCAGGACCCAAGTGGCTGGGCACAAATACATTCCTGCCTACCAACGGGACTGCCACAGCTGGGTTTTTCCACAGAATACAAGGCAGGGCTCTCAGCACTTACTTGGTTAGTCAGTGTTTTTCAATTTAGTGTTACTGGGATCTTCACAGATTAGACTAATTTTATTTGTAATTTTTACTTTGGTGTACAAACTTTTTTCCTGCCCTTTTTTTTCCTTTTGCTCCTTTCTGTTCGCATGTACCAAATGGACTGCAGAGGAACAACCAGGAAGTCAAATGAATTCAGCAATTATTATTATAGGATAATATTACTTACAGGCAGCTCCTTGGCTAATTTGATTACCATGTTTTCTAGATATTCAGGTAAACTCTTGAATTGTTGGTTTGTTGGCTGGAAAAAGTGGGGGCTTCTGCGTGCCAGAAGTCTCAGTGCTCTCCAGCCATAGTTAGAATTGTTCACAGCCCTACAATAAAACACAAATGTGGTTGGCATCTAATAAACCCCCCCCCCAAAAAAAAAATCTGAGACATTTAGGAATTAATATAATTCCGTCCAAATGCAAAACGTTTTTGTGCATTACTGGAGTCTTGCATAGACATTAGTATTGCTGACAACAGCCTGTTTTCTTTAACAATTCAAACATGAGAGATCAAAATCAAGTGAAACACGAAGATCAACATACTTATACTTATTTTCAACCATGTTTTCAGGGTCTGCTTGTTCAATAGCTTCTTCAAAAAATTCTTCCAACGTTGGCATATATTCCCTAAGAGATTAAATAAGAAGCTTTAATACACTTCACAATCTACTATAAAATAGCTGGTTTTCAGTTCCTTCATACACATTCACTGGAAAAAAAGAAAAAATCCTCAAACCAACCCACTCAAATTTAACAATTGCAAATTAGCAAAGAATCTGTTTGATAAATGTTGCTATAAAATTTATTTGCTGCATAACTACTGGAGCGTACCAGCAGTCACTAGCGCTGCCTATTATATACATTTAAACCTTCTGCCATACCAAAAGGTGACATCAGCATCTGTCAACAGCATTCACAAAGCTCACAAGTGCTCAGGAGTCTAAAATGGTTGTTAGTTTTGTGCAATTTGACAGGATCAGTAAAATACGGCGATCCCCTCCCACCCCCTTTCAGTTCCATCTGCTCTTGGAACAGCTCGTGGTTTCTTCTGACAGGTATTTAAACCAGCACAAAAGGAACCCTGACCAAAAAAAAAAAAGAACAGAAATGATATTTTCAATGATCAGGCCAGTTTGCTGCTGTGAAGGCCACAGGTCAGAAACTCAGATTTCATAAGAGCTGTAGGTTACTGTGAGCCAAAATTCTCAAGAGGTGCAACAAGCAAGCTCATAGTGATCTGTATTTCTGCTACCTAATGCTGCAGAGATACATCTGCTGCTGCAAGGGAATCTAGTAATTAGCTGGAGCAGGGGGTGAAGCACACCGGTCTATAAATTCAATTTGTTTTTTAAAAACATGTTTTGCCCAGGGCAGCAGCGCCCCATGATTTAAATGTAGCACTATCACTGGAACTAAAGTCAGCACCTTGTAAACCCATCCGATTTGAGTCCTGCCATGTTATCCCCAAAACAACCATCTAAAAAGACAGGTAAGGAAGTATTACCCCATTTGAAGGGAGATGTGAGGAACCAAAGCAAAAAGCTATGTTCACTTAACCACGTACAGTCATGAAGTCTGTAATAAAACTTGGCACTGAATCCAGATCCCATGGGATCGTCTCTTTCCTGTTTACCATGGCATGCATTTTTTTGGTTTACCTCCATTTGTTTAGCTTTTTAATTTTTTTTATTTTTATGTAAAGACATTGCAGCACAATATAATCATGCACAAGGAATCAAAAGCTTTGGACCCAAACACAACTTCACCTTCAGCCCTTGGCCTAGTACAGGCAAGTATCCTGTCAGAGGCCTTTCTGTACATCCCAGCTCACAAGAAAGGAGAGCACTTCCTCTGCAAAGCTCTCAATCTCTGGAAAAGCAATTCCTCCACTCAGGACACCTGCACAGCTAGCAGCTCTCCACAGACAATCAGACTTTACAGCCACTAGTAGCAGAGCTCTCTTTGCGGACTGTCCCATTCCTTTTCCAAATTTTCTTACTAGGCATTATGTCTGCACAGAAAGGGATTTTGCTATCTTTAACAAAGTCATGTAGCAGAGGTTTTTTTAAGTATTTCCTACCATTGTGCAAGCAGAAGGGACAACCAGTAATTGTGGTTTTCTACCTCTGCAGCATGAGCAGATCCGGTATGCGCTGGAACAATGCCTGCCAGCCAATTTCCTCTTATCTAGCATTGTCCAAAGCACAGGCCTACTAGAAAATCATAGCCAAATAGCATGCTAACTTCATTAGAGCCAGACTTGGCAATCTTCCTTCATTATATAAGGTAATTAATTATACAATCATGCTCTACAAAATGGGAGTTTTCATCTGGTTTTTAGCTTAGATTTTACTTTACTAAGCAGTGAAAATTACTGACAGCATAAACACCAGAAGAAGTGAAGAAAACTGTAAGGGGATTTCAAGGCAAAGATTCGAACGACCAACTTCTCTCAAGATGCAGTGAAAAGACACACCTCCTAAGATCACCTTGTATACTTTCCTTTTGCCAATTTTGTAATAATTGTAATTCTCTAATTAAAGTGCTGAAAGTCAGCTTTAGACAGTGACACACCCATTTTTTACCTACCTACTCTCAGATTTACAAGCTTCCATGTTATCGGGACATAAATTCCAAAGGCGGGTCAGCTCCTCACTGAAAAGAGAAGCATAAACACACATCAAACTCCACATTCATCATTCTACCATTCCACACTTTCACACTATTTAAAAGGGACCTACAAGAGATAGCTATAAGGAAAGGAAGCCTACTGCAAGTTTTAAAAGGATGATATATCCTTTGGCTGTTCTTTCCTGGCAGCTCCAAAGTAAGGAAGTTTAAAAATTACTGTATAGAAAAAGACAGTGGAAACCCCCCACCCCAAAATACCCAAAACCAACTAACCAACGCAAATCCAGAAACCCCGTAAAGAAAAAAAAAATCCAACGTACTTCCCCATAAGGATTTTTTTGTTTGATCCTTTTCCTAAGAAGTCCTCTGGAGCTGGCCTCTTTCTCACAGGCCTCATTGGTTTAGAATCAGGAGGTCTAAAGAAAAAAAGATGCTCTTTAGTATCAAACCACAAATATCTCAAAAGCAAAATAAATCCAATTCACCTTCAGATGGTGCCAAGTTAAATCATAATGAAAGTAATCAGAAGGACTGTGAGTCTCAAGTGGAAGGTGAGAGAACGGAAGAGGAGAGAGAAGGCAAAGTAAGGATAAGGAAAGGAAACTGCCAGACACCAAAATTAGTTCACTCACAAATGTAAAGGTCTACCAGAGTCCCAATATAGAAAAAGAAGGAAATTACATTTGTGCCAGCAGCACGTATAAGTATGATCTACCCTGCTGCTGGGATCATCTGCTCTATGATTGCAAGGCCTCTTTCCCCAGCTGCACCTGATTTCATGGGATCAGAGAATGGAGATCCCAGACCACTGAGGTTAGGGCAAGACCTACCCAAGCTGAAACTCTGGATGAGATCTAAAGGAGGAGACAGAACATTTACAAAAGTCAAATTTCATAGTTGTACTTCCCCAAAAGCCCCCCCCCAACAATAATTTCTCTCTTCTCACAGTCCCCCTCCCTTTTCTTCAAACAGCTTAAGTTATGATGAGGTGGCTGCACCTGATCTCTCCAATAAAAGGAAATCTTCAAAAGATAATGAGCCAGACGCTCCTTACCACAAAGGGGCTACGGTCTGTGTGTACAGTGAAGAAGGATGGAAGATGGATGTTTGGTCACCCCCCTCAAGATAGTCTAGCAGACACCTGGAGTTGAAGTTTTGCCACTAGTTGCCAATAAATTACACAGGAAACCTCTCAGTGGTGAAAGCCACTTGTCACTACCTTTCAGGTAAGTGATCACCACCAAGTGGCAAACCTAATAAATAAATGGCATAAGAGAACTGTTGCACAAACTCCAGGTATGCTGCCCTGCCACAGCCATAATGCCAAAGGCTTCCTTAGAGGCAATCCAAAGAGGTATATGGGAAAGTCAGGCACTAACTTTTTCAGCCTGGGGTCTGCCGAAAGCAGGAGGGGACACAACCTGCTCCAGCCTCCTCAGTACAGCAAAATGTTGCCATGAGACAGTGATGAACGCACTCCTGAGAGCCCATACATCCATAACCACCTCTTCCCTGACACAATGGAAGCCTTAAGACTTTTGGCAGAAACCTAAGAGCCTTCTGCACACACCGAAGGGACAGGCAGCTATACAAATCTCAGAGTTTTGTGAATGGTTAACGCTCCTGTGGGTACCATATTCTGAAGTGGAACCACCATTTCAAACAAGCAGCAGAAAGCTTCTACTTCATAATACAGTTACCTTTCTTTCACAAAGCTTGGGCAGCCCTCATTTTTCCATGAGTTCCAGTTTTCTTCAGTATTTAATATATGCTGGAGAAACACAGAAAGTATTGAACATTATTAGGGTCATAATCAGTTTTGGAGTTGAGTCCAGAGGTTTTAACTGAGCTACTAAAATCAAGGGGAATACACTCATTGTAGGTTGTGTATTTCAGTCACTATTTTGAAGGTCATCAGTATAATCTTCGACACCTGGTTTAATTTATCCAAAAATAGTATATCTCCTCTCTCCAGTGACTGTAGGAAAGGCTTTATATCTCCTGGTCTAAACAAGAAAATACATGCAGTCAGAGTAAAGGAAGAAAGGAAAGCAAGAAGCCAACTTTTTTATTAGACTTCGATTTTATCTTATTTTCATGTCTTTGGGCACTGCACTCCTACCTGCAGAGATTTCTTAGTTTTTAATAACCAATCTCTCCTGTATGTACACAAGCACATATATGCACATTTCCATTTCTCTCCAGGAAAAGGAAGAAAAGAACATTAAAGAAAACATGGGAAGAATATGACTACAAAATAAAACCATGAGACCTTTTTTTACTGAGACGAGGTAAAAGTTCTCTCAGATATAACACCTGTGTTCCAAAACCTAGTTCAAGCTGAAAATGCTTTTTTATGTGCTATACAGACTTTGTTCAGACAGGCATTAACGTACTTACCTCCACCATTTTTGAGAACCTTTCCCCATCTGGAGGATTTTCTGAAAGAAGCTATGAATAGGAGAAAAAAAAGTGAACCTTTTGCACTGCATCTGTAGCAGAATATGCAGGAAAAAAAAACAACCTAAAGAAAATGGTGGTTACTGCTTCAAAGGTGGCTGATACAGTATTACATGCTAAATATTCTTCCATGACACTTTTATGTAAGTAGATACTGTACCAACCTGGTAAACTGCTTTTGTAGTATCTTCTATCCAAAGAGACTGTTCATCTGTTAGAACGTAGTTTGAACTAGAATTGAAAAACAAACAACACAACAAAAAGTGTCATTAAATCAACTGTTTTCTGTTTGTTTGGCTGGTTTTTTTAATTTTAAGAGTTTACTACACATCAAAATAGTGTTGAGGACACACCATTTACATTATATACCTTCTGAGAGGCATTAGAAGGGATCTGAAGAAAAGTGCTGTGAATTTGCTCTGGTCTAGTCCCAGGGACTGACCATTTATTAGTTTATGGAATTAATTAGTTCTGCTTGGGGAATTTACTTTCAAGGCTTAGATTCATCCAATAGGAAGCCCATTTGTGTGACTCGAGATCACACCTTGATGTTGGGCCCAAAGCACAGCAAATGGGGACAATGAAAAGCCTTACCTCAAAAAAAATCACAAAGTGTTATATACACATATATATATACATCATTTGTATCTCATACCATCCTTGATCACTGATAAATGAGTACTTTTAATAAACACTTGAATGAATTGTGATTGAAATGACTGACTGTCACCTCAACAGGACTGAACTGCAATTCAGAAGACCTGAATTCCATTCCTTCTCTGGCACTGGAGTGCTTTGGTAAATAATCCATAGAATTAGGATGGTGATCCTAACGTAGTTTACAAAGTTCTTTAGAAGATATTTATAAAAAGCAGCATATTGCAGGTGAGAGAAAGTTGCTCTGGTAATGATGTCAATCACTGCACATACACATGGCCAAGGGCACAAGAAATGAACAGAGAGAGAATTTTCTTCAGCATAACACTGAGATTAGGAAAAGATAGGGATTGGTTCTGTCCTATTAATATATAATAGCAACAATCACCGTTGTTATTTCTTGCTAATTTAGAATTCTGTAGCACACTAGGAAAAAACAAATCGGCAACCAGTGCCAAATTACAGAGCCAATATAAATTCAAAATGATGCCACACACAGGTAACTTTCACTGGTCTAACAACTTGCTGCTTCCAAAGAGAGCCTCCTCCCTGTCTTTACTAGTCCAAGGCTCCAAGTTTCACAAGAACCTCAGAACAAGGAGACAAACTCTGTTTTGGTTTATCTCCAAGTTCGTAGTTCCCCCTCCCCAGAACACAAAATATTTTCACATTACCTTTTAAATTTGACCTGTCCCTTTAGATACTGAAACAGTATTAGGTACTGCAACAAGATGTGACGCCGGAAGTTACTGTCACTCAGCTGTAAATCCATCAGCTAAACAACAACAACAAAAGAATTACACATTAATGAGACCAAAGTGAAAAAATACACCAAATGTTTTTGATAAACTCCATGGGGACTATTTTTACAACAAGATCATGATAAGTCTATTCAGCATCACCTGTACTTTTCAGGACAGTGCTTCATAAGGTACTAAGATGGGTAAACTGTCATCTAGCACACTTTAGGAAAGAGCATCAAAATTTCTAATTAAATAATTTCTTTGAAAGCATGAAGAACTTCCTGTAAAAGTACCCCTAGATTTTTGTTTAACAATTTTATAGTGCTGGATTTAAAAACATTCACTTTGAAGTGAACAAGATTTTGGAAAAACAAATATTCAAATAATTCAGCAACCAAAGGACAACTCATTCCCTTTTCCTATGAATTACTTGCTATTTGCTACAACAAAGGATTTGGCTAACACAGAAGTGTTCACTCTCATCAATGCTTGCACAGTGACACACTGCTTGGGTTTCTATCCTGTTTCTATCCTGCAGCACGATAGATCATACAAAGAGCACATTTGAAGAAAAAGGCCTTTGACTACTGGGTGTTAATTAGGTTCTGTATCTTCTATAACACATTATTAAAAATTGTCAATATATATAGGTCAAAGACCTATGATGAATTTACCCATTCTAGTTCAGAAAAACTCATGCTGCACTGAGATTGACTTTCTGTCATCTACCAATGCATGCACATAAAAGTTTAAGTTACATAGTATTCCAAAAAGGAGACAACAATTTTAGGATTAAATTCAATGGAGCTCTGTAATTTTGGCTTTACAGTAACAGAATAAAACCCTCTCAAGATATTTTTGAAAGCAATTTTAAATAAGACCATTATGGAGCAGAAAATATAGTTAGCATATCAGACAAGTTTTGAAAAAGTAATTCTAAAGGCACCAAAGAGATCTTTAAGCATTCACTGTTTTAACTTCTCTTTATAAATACACCATTACAAACAAAATTCAATAAACAAATGTCAGCTTTAGTGCAGACTCTTATTACACAAATAGAAGTCCCTGAATCACTAATTAACAGAGGCAATCCAAAAAGAATAAAATATAATAAATCTATCTAAATAAGGTGATCAAACAGTGTAATGGGATACTAAGAGAAATTGCAGAGTCTCTATCTGTGGAGTCATTCAAAACCCAGCTGGACATAGTGCTGATCCACTGCTCCAGCTGAGAGCTTTGGGCAGGGAGGCTGAACTAGACACAGATTCCTTCCAACCTCGACTAGCCTGGGATTCTGAGAAATCACCTACCTTTTCACTAGTTAGGAACTTTGCGAAATATACATGTTCTCCCCCTGTTTTTAGTTCTTCCAGCTTTTTTCGGGAAGCCTGAGTGTCATCCAGCTTGTAACTTTTGAACACAGCCAAAACTTCTTCTGAGTACTACAAAACAGAGTTATTTACCACATGAAAATCATACAAAACCTTTGCAATTAGAGAACTACACCAGACTTAATGCCAAGCAAGTAAAATAATTTGTAAACTTGCTACGAGCCCACTGAAACAACACATTTGCTATGCATATGTAGGATCTTTCTGAGCACAAATGACAGTGAAAGTTTTACCGGGTCGGAATATCTAATCATATGGAATAATTAAAATATTCTAAGAAATACAACATTTTGGGTTGTGAACAGTGCACAACTACTTTGTTGTTTAGACGTCATGAAGAAAAAAGTTTCTTGTGATGAAAGTGCTACACTAATTAAAAAGTTTCACCTGAAAGACTGAAGACTGGCTTTCTTCAGTTTTTGAACTTAAGGTGGCGGTTTTGTGTGTTTTTTCTTTTTTTTTTTTTTTGACCCCATTAGTAGATCTCATTAACTAGATTTATGTTAGGATGTCTGAGCAGATGTCACCTCTTATTAGCAGAGCACAGAGAATGAAGATTAAAAAAACCTAGGCTTCTTGCTATTAAATAAACACTGAGTGACAAATTGTGAAGGAACAGTAGCTTAGCAATAAACCACCCTCAATATTCATACTAAGCAAAACTGAAACAGCTAGCTTAAGGGGACATTCAACTCATTGCTTCTATAAAGGTATTGGCTTCACTAGAAACCAATAATCTTCATAATCCCACTGGGATCAATATGACTATTCAAAAATAAGACCTGGATACGCTATTTATCTGTTCAGAATTGAAAAAAAAGAAACGCAAAAGTTCTGCTTTTTGCATCTGATAAATCACAAAAAAGGTACTCGTGGCATTATTGCAACATATGAAGTCTTTTTGTTACTGACTTACACAAGTTACATTATGGGGTTTAGTGTACATCTTAATACACTGTTTACAAATGCACTTCCTCGTGCACTGTCATTTTTCAACGGCACTTTCCAAGGGCCTTTGAACTGCTCTGTGCTTACACAGTCACTCTGCTACTCGTATAAACAACGAATTTTACTTAGGCTGAATGGTTGAAAGTATGTATACTCAGATTACCTTAAGAAAAGTTTTCCATGACACCTTCTCATAGCACTGCACAGGATTTCTAAAATAATCTTGAAGTGACCAGAATTTTCTATACAGGTTATAATCTATTGGAATGGAACTGCAGAAAAAAACAATAATAAAAAAAAATAACCATATTGAAAGTGATATACTAAATTCAAGTCCATTCAGGAATGCACAACCCCAGAAAATATCATTCATTTTGGAAGTGAATTAATGAACCCTTACAGAGAAATCTGTAACTTAGAATTTGGCCCTAAAAGAGTTTTCCATCCAGCCTATTGCTATTTTCTCACCATAAAAGCAAAAGTAGTACAAAAAAAGGATCCTAGAAGTTTTTCACTATCTGGGGGATGAAGAGGAGTACAGCCTTTTCTTCTAAAGGAATATACAACATATATTCAAAATCCCTGGAAACATCACAAATGCTGTCAAGAGAATCTGGAAAACTGTCAAAACCAGAGTGTTTCTCAGACAGGGGATGCAACTTCTTCAAATCTGTACATTTCTTTCTCCTCTAGGCAACTCCACTTAAACAATTAAACCACTGCCAGGTCTCTTAACTGATTAGATACTAATCCCGAGAGGGCAGGAGGAAAGGAAAATTCTGACAACAACATGTAAGGATATTTCCCAAACAACTTTTTACTTTCACTTTATAAAGCTTTGTTTAAATTTTTTAAATTTCTGTAAACTTACCAACTTGTTGGTGCTTCATCATCTCCCATTTCACCTTCTTCTACATCCATTCCTTCTTCTCTCTCCTCAGTGTGCTAACAGGAAAAAATAATTTAAAACTTATGAAATACCACCACAATTTGGATACAGTTCTCACAGTGTTCTTTTTTATAAGCGTACTATTACATTTTAGATCATAAAGCTTAAGCTGGTAACTCAAAAGATCTCCAAAGTACTATTACCATAAAATGTGCAACAAATTCTTGTCTTAATACCTTACTAAACTTTGCAACGACAGCCTGACTTCTCCTGGAAAAAGCTGAAGGGACTGCTCTATCCTCCGTACACTGTGGGGAAAACTTTGCACAGTAAGTGACACTGCTTATTCCTCACAATCAAAGCAATCTTGTTCCCCTCAAAACGCACATTTTAATGTACCAGGTAACGTGCCCATGTCCCAAATCAACAGCTCGGCCTGGAAGAGGGACAACCAAGTGACAAATATACAGTCCCAACCATTAACCACAGTAGCACATTTCTGTGCAAACAATCTTACGTGTTTACTGCAGAATGAGTGAAAAATGACATAGGAATTTTCACCTTCTGTCCCAGAGTGCTCTCATGCTCGTTGGTATTGAAAACAGTGACATTTTCCAGGTTAAACTGACTCTGCAGGTTAAGTCCTGTGAAAAACATAGGGTCAGTCACAGAAGCTTTGAAGTTCCCAAGTCTGTTCATTCAGCTGATTGTTTATGAGAAGCTGATTCTAAATTCTCAGTATTCAAAGCTTCTCACAAGCATTCAAAGCTTGTGTTCGAAATCAAAGCAAGTGAAAGCCACAATATTAAGGACAGAGACATGACATGAGATACAAGAGCAAAGTGATCCTCTCCAACTGGATTTGGTCTGCAGTCATCACAAACTTAAAATATTGAGCATATTTAGTCTTGTTTAGATGTTAAGTGTGATGCAATGCAAAAAAATCTCACCTGACTTTTCTGAAAGCGGAAATAACCTAGCCAAGAACAGCTGAATTCTTCCACAGAAGACTGTGTTTTGTGACTTAGATAATCTTCTTAGGAGGTCTAAATATTGTAAAAAGTAAAGAACATCAGCAGTTATCCATCTTTTCATTTCTCATGCAATAGAATTCAAGCCTTGCTAATTACCTGACCTTACAGAGGTAATGAATGGAAGCTCAGATTTGTAAATTTAAATGCTGGTAACTCTCTCAGATCACACATTTTTGACAAAGGCAATCTGCCAATCCTCCTAACACCTTTAACACCAACAAAAAATAAGTTCAAATGAATCCTGTTCTTCTATAGTGACCTCCACTGATGAAAAGAGATCCCTGAGGCCAGAATGACTTTTATGTTAATTAGCAAGACTCATGAATATCTGCTGAGTGACACAACTTATAACTTTATTACTTATTGAACACATCTGAATTTAAATCAAATCATTGAATTCACTTTCATTTGCTGAGAATGGAAGTTCTTTAATTTTGCTCGTCCCTCCCTGATGCCCCAAAAAACTACAACTTACCATTGCACATTCGTAGCAAATAATTTTTCCCTGCAGAGTAAAACGTATTCTGAAACAGAGTAAACGTATTTAGAACATTAAGAACCTTTAGAACATTTAGAACCTTCTCAAGCAAATATTAATCCAATTAAAAGCTATCACTAAGTATGAGTCATTCCTACTGATAACTCTAAATTCGAGTCTTCCCTTAGATAACAGGCAGGTTTCACAAAAAAGGCAACATAAAAATAAGTAGTCTCACAAATTCCAGGAAAGCATAAAACATATTTAAATCCAGCCTTCATACAGAAAAACCATGTGTGACAATGAACTGTAAGAAGAGCATCCAGTATCTTTTCTGGAACATGTTAATTTTTACACTCATTGCCTTTATTATTCCATGTATTAATTATACAAATACGCAATGTACGCACACAAAGGATTTAGAGTGTTCACAGTACTAGTAATCCGGCAGCAGAAGAAAGAAACTGGTAGATACTTGAATTAATGATAAAAAACAGTTTGTGAATATGAAGGGCCACAATGTTATCTGAAACAGAGCAGCCTGAATTAATGACTATGGGAAGCAGTCATGGTCAGGAAATGCAGCCTAGGAAAACTCTGAGAAAGCGGAACGATCTTCAGGTGCTGCCTACAGAGTTACTGACACTTAACCTGTCAGATGCAGAAAGTTAAAATCTATTTGTGAAAATGGGTCAGGCAGGCAGAAGCTTTGGCAAAACTATATAACATTTTGGAAAAATACCTACTGATTTCCATGTAGCAACATTTTTCTCCACAAAAGTGAAAATTTTGTCACACTGATCCAAAGGGAGGCAATCCAGAACATCCCCCAAAAGCACAAAAGGAGTTGATGCAGTGCAGATACCTAAAAGGAACAGGGAATATTTTATTCAACAAATTTGAACAGAAATGCAAAAAATTAAGATGCATGGCACTTCAGGGACATTATATTAAACAAACAAAAAAAAAAGTAAGAAAAAAGTTCTCCTGGGTTCCTACAAACCCTAACAAAAAGCTTGGGCTAAAGCATGAACTTTCATTAAAGGTATTTCTATATATAGATATACTCAAATAAGCTTTACAAGAGCTTTGCACTAAGGTAAAACAAATAACAAAAAGTAACTGTTCTAAAGACCTCAAAGTCTGAAACAATGTCGCACCTGTTTGCAGACTGCAAGTGAACTCTTTCAGACTTCTAAATCCACAGTTAGTCAGTCTGCACCCACCCATGAAGCCTGAGAGCCTTTTCCTCAAGTAAAGCACTGCTAAAGTAGTGCTCCAAGTCTGTCTATCCATGCTTGTAGGCAGTATCAGCATTCCTCGTAATCACAGGTCAAGTTATGCCACAGTTCATGGAACATACATGTAGTTGAGCTATACCTACTAAAAGAAACCAGTATTTTATCTGTAATGTGAACAAATAAACAAGGTGAAGAGCGCAAAATACACTTCAGAAGAGATCAGCACGCTGATTTCTGACACAAAAGACAGTTACAGAAACAGACTCAAGTATCTAAAAACCAGCCATGTATTGCCTCAGTGGTCTCATCTCTGAAATCACGATGGGATAAATCTAAGCATTTTAGAGTGGACAAAGACAGCAAATGCTAATCATGCTGCAGACAAAACCATGCATCTTTCTCAATTAAAAAAAAAAGAAATATTCCAACACAAATGTCACACATATAACTGAATTTGATTATATTGTACCTAATTTCTCTTGTGAAACAAACTTAATAACCATTAGCATAAGGGCCACATATTACAAAAGCTAGCCACTCTAGATGACTTACAGATTTTAAAATTCCCCTACATGGTCTCTAAAACTGCCAACAAATTCAAAAGAAAGATGCTCACCTTCTGTGACTCCACTAATAGCAAGAGATATAATTGCCAGGAGATTTTCACATGGAGCTTTGTTTATCTAAACAAAGAAAAGAGTGTTAAACTTCTCTGTTCTAACCTAAATACATCTAACAAAACTAAAATTCTTGTTTTCAAGTAGGCAAATTTTAAACAAATACGGATGCTCAACTTCCCAAAACTTCCAACTACCTATTACATTTGACCTGTCAGTTAACTATATGAAGTTTTTACTGAGCAAGCAACCTTTCCTGACTGCTTCCAGCAGATGAGACCCTAATGTGCAGTCATTTATCCCTGAAAATTAATACCCCACATTCAGACCTCATTCAAGTATTAATTTGATCATACATTATTTGATTCCTTTCATCCTTCTTTTCAGACAAGCTGACTAGGCAGCTTTGCTACATGTTAGTAACAAATCACAGAATCACACACTGGTTTGGGTTGGAAGAGACCTTAGAGATCATCTTGTTCCAACCCCCCTGACGTCGGCAGGGACACCTCCCATTAGACCATGTTGCTCAGAGCCCCATCCAGTCTGGCCTTGAACACTACCAGGGCTGGGGCATCCACAGCTTCTCTAGGCAACCTGTGCCAGTGCCTCACCACCCTCACAGCGCAGAATTTCTTCCTAATATCTGATCTAAACCTACCCTTTCCACCCACTCCTAAAGTACAGTTGTAAAACAATGCATATTTATGAATTAGAATTTTAAGACGAAGCAGACTTTCATAAGCATTATAAAGAGCCGCTGGAAAAGGCTCAGCCAACAGCTCTCACTATATTGTGGTGTCTGTAAATTCTACCAATCTCTTTGAACCATTCATATTCAATCTTAATTACCTAACTACTACATAGTTCATATTTGTTTTAATAAACAGTGTTTTCTTATACTAAGTTGTAATTAAATTAATATATTAGCCTGCAAATAGAAATCTGAGCTTCAATAAGAGAGAAGCTGCAGCAGTTTAAAGTACTTACTATTTCTTCTTCCACAACAACTCTAAAAGCTTGATCCAAGGTGCACTTCTTTTCATTTTCACTGAAATGCAAACGTCCCACCTTAGTTAGTAACAACCCTTAGGGACAAGATTACTAAAAGCTATCTGAATAGGCACTTTTTCAAAAGCAAGTGACATTTACTTACCTCCCAGGAACCTGATTAAAAGCGCTCAACAATGGCTTGATGCTTTTGTTAATCAGAGCCTCTCTGGTGGACGTCTACCAAAATACAAAGAAAGAAAAGTTACAAAACCGGCACAAAACCAAAAGGACGTCCTCCTTCCCCTGACAGTGGAGAGAAATACTAAGGAGTCTTTCTGCCACATCCCATGTGTCAATTTACAGCGGGAACTTCCCAACAAGAAAGCAAATAACAAGCGCACAGGAAATTAGTCGTGTGAGCTGATAGGGCATCACACCTCAAACCTGGGCTAACAGTGTAGCGAAAATAGTATTTCTAAGGGAAACACAGAGGAACACACTGTTGTGACCAATACTGTATCTACCACAGCCTCACACAGCCTCACGTCCCACACACACAGCTTCAGGTGGTTATGATGACCTGGGACAAGAATCACAGAATAGTCCGAGATGGAAGGGGCCCACAAGGATCATCGAATCCCCCTCCTGGCACTGCACAGACAGCCCCAAGAATCACACCCTGTGCGTCTGTCTGTCTTGAAGGGAATCAACAGCTCCCAGCTGTGTATCATCTGCAAACCTACTCAGTATCCCTTGAAGTCCTGCACCCAGGTTGTTTACGAAAGCGTTGAAGAACACAGAACTCCTGTTAACAAGATGGCCTAAACATTTACTACTTCTGTTACGAAATTGATCGAATGGATCGAGTGTCTGTGCCTCGACCACTTCTGTGCAAACCTCATCCCCCCTGTCCTACAAACTGAGCCGCGAAGGAAGGGATCCAGAGGCCTGGGCATACACCCAGCTCCCCCGCTCCGGCAAGGGAAAAGCATCATTCGGCAGCGGCGCAGAGGAGATAAAAGCAATACGCTCGCACGTTTTTGCTGCGGGGACCACGCCGCAATGTCACTGCGTTTTACATTACTTTATGCTACTCTAAAGGCTGGTCCCCGCCTTGGCGGGGCTCACGCCGCCGCAAATCAGCTCCCCGAAGGAGCGCCCGGGCCGCTCCTCGGCGGGAGCCCCGGCCGGGCCCGCGGGCCCAGGGGCGCCCAGGCACGGCCCTACACCGCAGCTCCAGCCCGCGCGGTGCCGCTCTGGGCGGCAGGCCCGGGGGAGGGATGGCGGGGTGGGATGGGGGGGAGGCTGGGAGGCGGGGGAGCCTCACCGTGAAGCGGAGCCGCGCCTCGGGCAGGCTGAACAGCGGCGGCGACATGGCCAAGGCCGGGCGGCGCTGGCGCTCCGCGGCGCGCGCCGATGACGCCATAGCCCCTCCCTCCTTCCCTCCCTCCCTCCCTCCGCGGGAAGGGGGAGGAGCGGCGGGAAGCGCCGGCAGCCGTGGGCTCCGGGATGGCCGGGAAACCGGGGATGGTTTCCGTTGGAAAAGGCCTCCGAGGCCATCCGGCCCAGCCGTTAACCCAGCGCCGCCAAGCCCGCTGCTAAGCGCCACAGCCACGCGCTGTTTGAGCGCTTCGGGAATGGTGGCGCCACCGCTTCCCTAGGCCGGCCTGAGCACGCTCTCGGTGAAGCCATTGTTCCCAATTTCCAGCATAAACCTCCCCTTGAGGCCAGTTCCTCGTCCTGTTCCCTTGTTACCGGGACGATGCTTCCCCATTCCCTCCCGCCCCTTTGCCACAACCTGCTCTCAGATGGCCGTAGAGAGCAATAAGGTCTCCCCTTGATGTCCAGGTTTTAGGAGCATAAATTACTCGTCGGCAGAATTGCCTTCATGAAGTTTAGGGCTTGACACCCTTCAATGGTCTCACACCTAGGGGGAGGTTTAATAAAGCTCGGGGAGAAGGATGTACCACTGACAGTGGACATAAAGAACGCAGAATTTACAGGTCACGAGAACATTTGGCAAAACTCTCGAGAAAAGGATGAAACTAACAAAACCAACTCAACAACTGTGCTGAAATCAGTTCCGACCGGGTAAGAGGTAATTTCAAGAGGGGGAGATCGCAACCGCCAACTCATAGGCCACTGACTCAAGAAATCCACTGACCCAAAAGAAAAGACTGAGCTTGTGGACTACTTAGTATAACAACAGAGGGAATCATTTAACCAATGGAAGATAGAATACCAATTAATAAGAGTCGTATGTAACTTGTAGCTAATGAGCATTAATGCCTTTGTTTGCTACAATGTATAAATAGTGGAAAGTTTGGTAGTCCATGTGCTGGCTTTGTGGATTTGCCATCCGGCACTCCTTGGTGTACAGAACTGTAAATAAGATTGGCCTCTTGCACACCGGGTGAAAACACCTATTTTGGGACAATACCTTCCTTTTCTCCAGTCTGAATAGCCTCAGTTTCCTCAGCCCCTCCTCATCAGACTTGTGCCCCAGACCCTTCACATTTCACTACGGCCAAAGCAAAAATTACTTTATGGGTGTGGCTGTTTTTTTTTTAATTGATAAACCACCCTAGAGCCACAGTCTGCCACCATTTTCAAAGTATCGCTGAAGTAAGAACGACTAGGTATTTTTACATCATTGGTAAAATCACCTCAATGCTGACAATTTACAGGTTGAGCAACAGCCTACGGATACCTCCTGAGTGACAGAAATATTTCTAGCAGAAATTGCACTTTTCATGATCACAAAAACAGAATCGTAGAACTGTTTCGGTTGGAAGAGACCTTGAATGTTTCCAAGGATGGCACATCTTCCCCCTCTCTAGGCAACGTGTTCCAGTGTTTTACCACTAAGTTATGGTATGCAGTGCGCCGGTATATACTTTGGTTTCTGTTAACAGGCTAGGAGCAGAAGTCTTTCCCTATGTCCAGCTTTGCAGGCTGAAGGCTCCAGCTTTTCTCCACTGTGCACCAGTGGGCTGGGATGAGCCCTTACTGCCTTGCTGGCAGAAAGGACTGCACACATGCCTTGGATTGGGCTGGCTGTGCCAACAGGCTAGCTCATCCCTGCCTGCCCATGGTCTGTGCACGCTCAGCCATTCATGTCTGCATTGCTCCTAGGACCCTTTCCAGTGGCAGAGCTGCCTGAGCCAAGGCAGTGTAGGGTTAAAAGCACTTTTTTGGGGGGGTTGATGTACGAGGCAGAAGGAAACGGCTCAATCAGCAAACTTGAGTAAAGAACTGCCATGGCTTCAGCCTGTGTTTTAATTCAGAGAACTTCTAGAAAGCCAAGCCCCAGTGCAGTTTCCCAGGTTTCCTTAACCTGATGTTTGATGTCTGGGCAAAAAACCTGGGTACTGCCAAAGTCTTGTTCATAAGTAGGGAAAAAGCTCAGACATCCAATATCCTGGTCATATCGAAAGAGAAAAATAATATTACGGTAAAAGTTATGGTTATTATTAAAAGGAAATAAGGAAATATTTAAAACAATGTATTAAAGGATAGACGGGAGTATGTGGTTTGCTTTTTTTTTTTTTTTTCCGGGTCATTTATCCGTAGTTCGTTTGTGCACCGGGAGGGGGAAGTGTTTGCCCAGAAAAGGAATGGGCAGCACGAGGGGCAGCTTGACCAGCGCTTGGGTGGCTGGCGCCGGCGCTGCTCTGCTAATGGGGGAGCTGGAGGCGCCCTGCCAGCCCAGAGTTTGTCACTTCATCTATAATTGAAACCATTGTTTCACACTGCCTAAAAAATGTGGGCTATGTCGGAGCCGTGCCAGTTGGTTTCAAATCATGGGGAAAGGGGCTTCATAACACTGAAAATAAGGCTCCACATGATCTTTTTGAATAAGTCACCTGCATATGCTGTGAGACATGCTGAATATTATTCATTCAGGCTTGAAAGAGAGGGGTTTTTGTTTTGTTTGGTTATGTTTGGTTTTTTTTCTTTTCTTTTGTTTTTTAACCAAGGCCTTTTCACTTTTTTTCATCTCTTATTTTGATAAATTAAACCATATTATCAGCTAAGTAAAAGGCTATTCTAAATAAATAATTTGAGATTATTCTAGCCACCACCTCTTGCTGTATGAAAGAGAACCAGAGAAGAGCTCTCTGAATTTGTTAAAACAAACAAACAAAAACTTTTAAACTTTTACAAAGATATGATAGGAAGAGAATTACAAGTGTTCTAGGGGGATACTATCAAAGTAAATGGAGTCTTTTTTAGAATACAAATATTCTTTAAACCAAGACTGATGTTGTATGTGAATAGAGAGAAGCATGCTGAAAACAGTACAGTATACTTGTTAGTGTGTAAAACATAAATGAAGACTTTTTTTTTTTCTTGGGGTAGGAACAGATAAAGAGGAAGAACAATGATTTAATAGTGTTTTATAGCCACCTCTTGTTCAATACTGAATTCTTCCTCTGTTTGGAACAGTGCTGGTTACTTTCTCATAGATCTCATGCAGAGCAGCGATCAACTGTTAGTGCTTGTGTTGGATTATCTACAAATGAGTCTAGCAAGCTGGCTGCAGTGTCTGAAGGAGTTAGCACCCCAGCAATTGCTGTGCACCCCTGGCAGAGATCACTACTTCAACAGCAATGTCATCAACATGTCACTTCTGCTTGCCGCTTGGTGTTGTCACAGTGCGAAATCTGACAACGCCGCTTAAAGCCATCTTCATCATCCGTTAACAGAGATGCTAAACCGTGCAATGGACTGGCAGACAAAAAACTGCTCTCTTTTTGGGGATCAAAAACTCAGTCAGAGGAGTAGTGCCATGTACGTGTAAATTAAAATGCCACAACTGTTCTGGGTGCGAAGAGGAGAAAGTGTCCCAAATTAGCTAGCAATATGTTAGAAAAGGCTGTGTCTTCTAGTATGTACTAGGTGGAAAACTAAGAGGGGAACAAATGAGTAAATATTACTTTCTTTAAAAAAATTGTAAGCAAAATCTTTTTTTTCGTCCCAGATTTAAATGCTGTCACCATCTGAGAGCTCAGATGGATGAAAACAATTAAAAGCAACAGTGTCCCAGGACGTCTCTATAGTTTTTGAGATTAGCTGATAGAGCAGAGACTGTATTATTTTATGTCCAAAGGTTGTGTAGTTTGAATTACAAAACCCTCACCCAAACCAGATGCTGTCTTTTGGAATAAAATCCTGTTCCAAGGCCAAATTGAGTTTCCATTTTAATTTCTGTTATCATTCCTACAGAAGGGTATATTTGGAGACTCCAAAGCCTCCCATTGCTGACGGCACTAGGGAATAGTGCTTTGTTCTCTCCTTCATTACCCACCCTTGTGCTCAAGTGCTTTTCTTCTCAACCTTCTTCCTCCCCTACCACCTTGCACTCCATCCAGTGTTGAAGTACTGGCATGAAAGTCAATAAATTGCCTCTTTTGCCTAGTTTAAGTAGCTTACCCATTATTTCCAAGACAGTCATGGGAAGTTGCACAAGGTACTTTTATCTTTTAAACAATGATAAAGAAAAGCTGTCCTACCCCGGGTACTTAATTTTAAGGTGGCATCCTGCCAGCCACTTTAGTTTGTTACTGACTGTGAGATGCAATTAATACTGTGTGGACTAATGAAGGAGAAGTTAGATTAACACAAAAAATAGCCCCTTAGGAAAAGTTAAATAATATTTTTATAAAGTGAATAACAGAGAATCTTTCTGCATTTTATTAGCACGTTACACTTTTCACCAGAGCACACATACAACCTTTATGATTCTTAAATCTTACGATGTTGTTCTGCTGCATTTAATACTTTCAGGGTTTCTTCTCGATTCCTGAATAAATTGCTGGGGAATATATACCATATGATCCCATTCTGTCATAAAACTTACAGCAGAAATATTTTGCTGATATATGTTTGTGGCATTTTTCAAATAATTTGGTAAGAGTATCTAGAAAGAGTTCATTTACCTGGATTCACTCCAAAGACAGCTTCACATGTGAATCTGAGAAAGCTTGATTTTTCTACTGCTTATCTTCCCTCTGGGACATGGGACTTGCTAGCATAGTAGTCCTAGAATACTGCCACTCCACGTATAGGTAAAAATATGGTCACAAATGGCAGTGGTTTGTCACCCATTGATGACTTTAATGACCAAGACCAGGGTTTTGATTTTGACCTTAGAATAAAATAACAGTGTGAGTTGGCGGAAGCTGAAATCACAGCTTGTGCTCTTGCAGCAAGACATTTATGGACTGATTCTGCCCAAAGGAGAATCTCTGGTCTCCACCTGCCCTGAGCCTAACAAACTGTACTGTTCTAACAAGAGGTGATGATCAGACAACACACTGCAGCTAGTAGACATCTCAATGGCCCAACACTCAGGCGCTGAATGATTCCCTTTTTTGTCATTGGTTCTACATGACGAGCTAGACAAAAGAACTGAGATTTTTTTGGCCTATATCTAAAGCTTTGCTGCACTATTTCTGTATGTTTTGTTGTTGCCATTGTAATTATCAATATACACCATTTTTGTTTGTAAACATTAATATTCCATGGAAATCAAAGTCCTTGAAATGTTTCCAAATAGTATTATTGGTTACCTTTAAGTGTCTCTTTTGTACTTGGCTAATTTGTCATCAGTGTACTGGTATCTTGAGTATCTGTTTGTGAAAGTGTTTACCACATGTGGTTTTTTTGTCCAAAGCAGAGAATGTGTTATTTTGGTTGCCAAAAAAAAAATTTGCTAGGATTTCTATCTCTGTGCCACTATTAGTACAGAAATCTGGCTTTTTTTTCAAGAGCAAGGTGTCACATATCTGGCTGCTATTTGCAGTAAGCATGGTATCAACAGCTCCTTCCCTCAATCAGTAATATTTTTTGGATTCAAACCTAATAATACTCCTATGTGTTCAGCAGAGAACTTGGATTAGCTGGACATTTTTAAGATAGAATTTCCTTGCAACATACCTCATATTTTGAGCATACTCTGACATGGAACCCCTCTAATTTTATTCATGAGAGCTTTATAATGTCAGACTTAGTTATTAAAGAATGCAGGAAGCCATCTTCTAGACCACATGCCTATGTTTCTATACCACAAGTGCCCGGGGTTAGTTCTTTACTTTCACATCTGCAACTGGTATGAATTCTGAAGTGTGTTGTTGTTTTGCAATTATGCTACTGAAAAATGATACCATTTTTGCAGATTCAGTTTGTGTAGATTGCAGTACTGAAGCTTGTTCCTTCCTCCTTGTCATCCTCTTTTTGACCTTCCTTGTCAATTCAGGTAAAATACAGCTCTGCTCTGAAGAACTTGAAGTCTTGTTCAAACATACACATAAAAACCCATACAAAAGCCAGTGGCAGAGGTAGGCAACTCGTGCTGATCATAAGCTTTTGAAAATGTGATTTTCTTTGAGGATAAATTCTAAGTGAGACAGTAAAGATACTCAGCAATCCAGGCATGGGATAATATGGAAGAAGAAAAGAAAGTGAGAATACCACAAAGATATTGGTAAAGAGAGGGGATATGATGACCCACCTTCAAGGAGAAGGAAGTGGGAGTAAGATGAAAGAAGGAGGTAGCGTCAGAGCCATGAAGACCTGAAGAATGAGCTTGGCCTCCACGAAGGAGAGAAAGAACCCTTAGAGGAATAAAAGAGAAGCTAAAGGCAGAGACAGCCCATCTTAGCTTAAGCGTTCACCCTGCTTTGTGTTAAATCAGAAGAAATCCATCACACTGCAAATGTTTTTTCTTTGGATCCCTAATAGCTCCATGCGTGGGGACTTGGTTAGTGGGGAAATGATCCCTAACCAGTGTTTAGTCCAGTCCAAGTAACCTCTGACTGACACATGCATAGGCAAAAGGAAAAGAAGGAATCAACTCTTGTAGTTCAAGCTACAAAAACACAGTCAGGAAACGTCCTGCTGAGGCTGCGTAGCAGGAGTTAATCAAAAAATCTCCCCAAACCAAGGCTGCTGTATCTCTTCTGTGCTTCAGCACAGGACACAATTTAGAAGAGGGGATCCTCTAGCTCAGGTGCTGCTCTCATGTGTTGATTCTCACCAGCAAAGAATGAAGAAAAGAAAGAATGGGAAAACATTTTAAAAGCTATAGTGGAATTCAGTTAAATATCTTAAAATACATAAGGTCCGCAGCTAACAATTTCATTTAGATACATAAAAAAAAACAAACCAAAAACATAGAGAGGTCCAGAGGGGAATTAGTAAACTATGTATGTCACATCTCCCAGATCGCTTCATTAATATGACCCTTTCTACTATATTTGTGTTTGTGGTTTTTTTATACTGCAAAACCCCAGAAGTTCTCCGTGCCCAAATGGAGGTTTGTGAAGTACCCTGCTCTTTGTGGACCTGTATTTCACCTCAGCCTGCTGCTCTCCAAATGTCATTCTAGACTGCCTCTAGGTGGGGGTTTTGTGTACCCCTCTCGGATGGATTGTGGCTGGAAAATGCCATCTTACACCAACTGATGACATTCTTTAAGAGCCAGCTTAAGACAAAGCGGAAAAATCCAGCCATGTCCATGTGTAAATTCTAGCTAAGGCATGTGTCATTGATAAACTTTGCTATTGGGGCTCTCTGTTATACTTTATTTATGTCAACTTAAAGCCTGAAAGAATGTCGCTTTGGCTGCCTTTCAAAACCTGAAAACTGAGCATATGTGGATTCATTGAAAGGGAAATTAGTCACTCTTATTGCTTTAGAGAAACCAATCACTTTAAAATCCCAGCAACATCAATATGCTTCCCCATGAAAAAATGCCCTGGAGTATTTCTTGTTTTGATCATTGTCTTAGTACAGCTATCTAACTACTAAAGCACAACTCATCTACTGAAGTATGGAAAGGCATTTGAAAGTATGGCTTGTTCAATCAAAACATCTGAACAGACTTGGAATCAGCAGGGTGTTTACATTTTTGTCAGTTATCTCTAAGCACTCGCTGCTAGTAGAAGCCGTCTTTTTCCAGTCTGCCTTGCCTGTCATACAGTACTGGAAAAGCTCAGGAAGAGATCCACTGTCTTTTAACACTGCAGTAAGTAGCAAACCTAAAGCCGTTTACTCTTGCTCCCACATGTGCATGGATCCACACATTATTTTCTTAGCTTCTCCAACGTGAGCTGTTTCTCTAGGTGCAAGAAGTTCAAGCCCAGAACATCAAGCGTTATTGCCAGTCCAAGGGTCAATAGATGAACAAAGAGAAAGCTAACACCCTCAGTGTCAAAATGGCATTGGTTGGCAGCAGAGCTCTCTTGGGCTCTGAGACTGCTCAAAGGATGTCCCTAGCCATCACTGGGGAGAGTTGTAGGGTGCTTTTCCTCTGGGGTCCCTCCTCTTGAACAACACTCTTACAAAAGTTGTGGGAGTGTCAGGCTCAGATGCATTGAGATGAAAGGTGAGGGGTAGAAGAGACCTACTAATTTATATCAATTGTGTGTCTTATAGCTACTACTGTTCCTTCAGTAAGGCCCAGAACCTGGTTGTCTGTGGAACTAGGCAAGGAGCACAGCCTTCATAAACACCTCTTCTGATAAAATCAAGGGTTCATTCAGGGTTTAGGCGGGATGAGTGGCACTGTGGTAGTCTGTTGTCCTTACGGAGACCTCAGGGCAAGCAGGCATATTTCTTAGGCACTTTGTTAAGTACCATAAATTAGGTGGGATGGATCTAAATCTAAATACTGATCCTGTGAATCTAATAAATCTAAATACTTCTCCTGTGCTGTATTCCTAAATGGCAAGTGGATCAGACCAGCATACTGGCAGGATGATTTTCATTCATTGTATACACCCACCCTTCAGCAGGCTGTAGCCTAGGAGTAATGGCTAAATTGACCTGCTCAAGATAATCTCAGACTTGTTGCTTTTCCAAATGGCTTCTTGCTTTAGATGCTTCATACAAAACTGAAGAAAAATCTACCAACCTGCTCAGTTTTTCTGGAACTTGGTCATGGTCTTGAAACCATGACATCATGAAAAATGATTTCAAACTGGATGTATCAAGAGATATATCTAGCACTGCAGTACCTGGAATGTACTCTCTTGTCTCTTCCTTGGTTAGTTGGTTCCTCAGGCACTCACAAGTCTGGATTCTTTGCATATTCACAAACACAGTTACAGTTTCCTCACAACATTTGGTATTGACTTCTTATTTTTCTTCATAATGAGACTTAAATTCTCCAACTATTCTAATAGTTTGACATAGTTACTGGCCACTGGATTTTTAATTGTTGAGGAATTTCACAATCATATAATTAAAATGAGAGTGTTTGTATGGCTCAGAGCATAAGAAGCTGTGAGCCACCGAGCTATGGTTTTGGATTTTAAGCCAGTTCTTGGAGCCTGTGCTCAGGGCTGTAACAGCAACAGGTTCGTAAAAGCAATTCAGGAATAAGACTTCACTATGTCATTGTTAATAATACAGTCTGCTAGCACACATCTGAAGCATCCAGGTAGCCCCAAAGAAAAATTCCTAGACAAATTCCTGTGCTATGCTGGCCCTGGGATCTGGGCAAACAGCTGAAGGAGAACATTATCTATCACATGAAATAGTTCCTCTGACTCCTGGAGAAAGAGAGTGGGGGGAGATATGAGACACAGGAAGTTGTTTCTCTTTCTTTACTTTCCCTTGGCTCTAACTGCCAATTTAAACTACTTTGTGGCAGATTTTCTCCTTGTTTTCAAGTTGCTTTGCTCTCTTGCAGAGCAGGTAGGAGAAAAAAAGGAACATTAAATGTAAAAATATATGCAAAGAGTTACCTAACACGAAGTCAGTCCACCAAAGAAAAGTGAAAGAAGTATTTCAGCCAAATTTTTTTTAGAGTAGGATTAATAATCTGAGGTGCTCCTGTACTTCACAGCAGCAGGGATGCTCAGATAACAGTGTGGTTTCTAACCTGATGATAAAATACCCAAATGGCAAGATATAAAACCTCACTACAGCTTTCTATCAACCATATTATTTCTTGTTATATATAACTCATCTACTTTAATTCCACATGTAAATTACTTCTATGTATTACCCAGGGGAATAGGAATCATTTACTAAAGCATTCACCTGAAGGTTCTTAAGATTATTCAGCTATGTATTAGACTCTAGAGAGACTAAATATAGCCACAGGCGGCCTTTAAAATCCAGGGCTGGAAGAGTAATTTCTGTTTCAGCAGTGGCCAGCAGGGCCACCTTCTTGGTGAAGCTCTGGTTCTAAAAATGCATTAAAATACCTGTTCACATGAGAAAACCTCTTGTTCACATGTGAAAAGTGTAAATCAAGAGAAAGAGGTGTTGCAAAAAAGGCCATCTGAAGAAGAACAATCAATACACACAAACCTTATCCAAGCTTTTTGAGCAGGGAGCATTTGGCACGCGGGACCTCAAGAGGTGCTAGTGAAGAGATCATCCTTCCTGGAGTAGTGGTGATGCTGTTTGTAGCTAGTCAGTGTTGTCATATCTCACTGCTCCTGTGCCCCTGCTCTCACAGGTAAAGGCTGGCAGATCTGGACTTAATTCCACAGTATATATGGCAACAATGGAAGTTCATGGTTTTCTCTGTAGATAACATTTTTGCTGCTTTTACAAAAGGAGGGGCAGGGTCAGTCTCAAAGAGTCCTTCTCTTAAATCCTGCCCCCCCGACTTCTATCTACCCACTCAGTATAGGCTCTTCATTTATCACCTTATTTAAGGAGACAGTAATTGTCTTGGTCAGCTGCTGTCGCTTTGGTAAATGAGGCACAGGGTAGTTTGTCTTAGTTAATTACAAATATCTTGTGAATAAATGTATTTTTTTCTGGGTGTTTATATTTCTAGTCCATCTTCCAGCCAACTTTCTTAGAACATTTTGCAGGTGTTCCTGTGGGAATAGTCACAAAACCTTTCTTTGTTGAAAAAACTCATCAGCATCTGCAGTGAATAGTGAGAGAAATTGGGCTAAAGTCATTTAAGATGTTGATCAATAGGACTAGTGATCTGTTTAAAGCCAAGAACAAATTTAAGTGACTTACTACACTGGCCCTTTAGATCTTTGCCAAATGTCATCCTGAAAATTGATGGTAGTACCCATATCTCCTTGAGCTCTGCCAGACTCTGACTTTAATTATTATAGCAAACTACTGTTTAATTTAGTAAAACAAAATAAAAATCTGATAGGCTTAGAAGAAAAATGAACTGGTTTTGTGACAGACTGCTACACAGGGAAATCTTGTGTGACAACAGTGGGCTCAGTCTGCTTGACTGCACTGGAGAAAGGACCCTAGACACTGAGAGTGTTTGCAGAGAATCTGTGAAGCAGAGGGATAGATGTCTTCTGGGTAAATCTTCTGGTGTCAGGCTATAAAGCTTTTAAAACAGGAGACAAATTTCACTTCATTTCCAGAAAGGTGAAAAGCATTGGGATATCTCTAACTTCTGTTGCATAAACCACGATGGCACCCGGTAATTCCCTATTAGGCGTGGTGGAGTGTATTTTAAAACTCAAAAAAAGCAATACGAGCACTACTAGAAAAAACTCCTTCTCCATTAAATTCAGGAGCTGAAGTTAAGTGTTGCACTCATCTCAACACTCTAAAATCTTTTCTTCTCTCTCTGGTTGGCATGTAAATGACATAATTTGCCCTGATGTATTAATTGCAGGATTAGGAGCCAACTTGAAAATCCTTTAGCTGATGCTTCAGTTAATATATTTTTCAAGTGCACACACTTCATGCTCTAGAAGTTAATCTGTTTATGCCATTATACTCATTATTATATGAACCAAACTAAACCAGTCCCAGGTCGTCTGTGGTACGGAGTGGCATTAGTGGTGTGTTTGCTGAGGACTCTCTGATGTCACCTAATGAAGCCACAGGCATAGTTGAGGTGTTCACACAAGCGGGTCATATCTAACACAGCCTGAGACCACACCCTTGGCAGTGAGAGAAGATGGCCCCGAGCAGTAAGCACCTATGAGTAAGTGCCTGAATAAATCCCTTCCTCTGGGGTTTGTTTTCTCAGGCAGTGCTCTTTTTTGAACAGAAGCAGTGGATCTGATTCTGCCCTCTCACAGGCATTACAATTTGTGGGCTCTCAGATATATCATCTTATGTGAAGGAGAAGCACGTGGTGTGTGTTCCTTTCCAGTGCCTGACAACCCTAATCACACCAACAATAAATAACAACAAATACTGTATTTTCTTCAAGTCCTACTTGTCATGTATTTTAGCTAATAATCAAAGAATTAACCTGCTCTAGGTTGTTTTGGCCTTCCCCTCTCCCCTTCCTTCCCCCACATCAGTACTACAGATCCTTCACCTGATTTCTTCACCTTCCTTTTAATATGTTTGAAAATTAGGGCTTGCAAGCTGTTGCTCGTGTATTGGAAAACAACTGACCCAGTGTTTTCTGGGATCTCTTGGCATGGAAACATCTCTGGCTGCAGTGTCGGGGTGGAAGGAGAGCTTCTCCCGAACAGCTGTGGTGCAAGAACCACATACTTCTCAAATGGTGGTTAAACTGTCAAAACAGGGCTTGCCTGGGCTCTAGGAAGCTTGTTCTTGGCTCTCCATGTGGAAGGACTGTCATTCCTGATCCCTTACCCATGGTGTGAGGAGCCCAGAGCAAGGCCAGAGCGCTAAGGGAGTCAGCTCCAGATGGATTTGCACAGCCTGTTACACAGTGTATGCTCATTTTCACTCTCCCTCTGTGCTTGGAAACAGAGCAGTATTCCTGGCTTTTTTTCCTGGTTTCACAGCCATGAATTTATACAGGGTTTTTACCCTGGCTGGTGTGATTACAAAGGAAGTGGTGCAGTAGCCCCTCAAATTGAGGGGAAAGAGCAAATCAAAACACATATCAGTCTTCTTAGCCAGAGTCCCAACTACCATAGAGTTGGGAAAAATGCCATGCATGTGATTTTGCTGCATGTCAAAATGAAGGCAAGGGAAATGAAAAAAATATATCACCATGTCCTTTAAAAATTTGTACCTACAGAGTTGAAGCAACCACAAGTGATGCTGTGCAGATGGTTTTTCTATTGCCAGGGAGAAGTGCAGTGGGGCCAGAGTCTTTTAATCTGTCATATATATAACTGAAGATTTACAGTTGGAATCAGGCTTGAAAATGTAAATGGCTTTTCAATTGCAGAGTCTGGTCCATCATAATAGCTTTCATTCAAAGCTTTGTCTGGGTAGAACAACAGCTGTTCTGCCTGTGGTTTTTCTTGTTTTATTTTTAGAATTTTCTCATATGTAAAATGCCACAAGATGGACACAGACGGGAGACCTTGTGCTGATATCTGAAATAAATAAGGTGCTCTCTTTCTCCACAGGAGAGGGTTTATTTAGCTAGTGAAGAGCCCTGACCTGGACTTTTGACCACCTTCCCACTCCTAACATGGCTAATCTGGATAAAATGGGATGCTGAGATCCAATCTGCCTTTGAAATTAGTTTTTTCCTTGAAATCCCTAGCTGATGACTGTTGAGAGTCCCGGAGTTTTGCACCTTAAAGTAAAAAATCAGGGAAAGCCAATGGCTGGTCATTTAAAAATGCCACCTTTTAAGCAAATTCAATGGCATTTGAAATTGCAGTGTCTCTGGTGTTCAAATTCAACAATTGTCTGGTTTTTGAAAGTAAAATACCTCCTTTTTATATCACCAATCCCTCTTTTTCAACATCTGTACATTTCTGCAGCTGTTTGTTTATTAAAGATGCATGTTTGACTTTACATAAAGTGCACCTGTTCAAATGCAGATACCTATAAGAGTTTAGTATGGAAACAGGAGTTGCAAGTCCTAATACTGCTGTGGACGTATTTCCCACTGCAGACAGTGTTTTGTTGCTTGGAGACATACTGTATGTTCTTGTTTTTAGTCTTTCTTCCAAAGCTGAGCTCTGTACTTCTAATACAGATGGAAAACCAGAAAATATTCAGTGTTTCAAAACTTGTGTAGGAGGAAAAGGACATGTAGGAAAAACCAACCAACCAGCCACCAAAACAAAAGCCCCAACCCGGCTCCCAGAAGACCTGGAGCCATGAGGAATTTTTGTTTGTGCTGGGAAAGTATTACATGACTTCAGGCACCAACTGAATGACATGATTCTCTTGTAAGCAAAGGATGTGTCCTTTTCAGAACTGAGAATGAGAATTACGAGAACCACGACAGTGCCCTGTTATACTGTTTCTGAGAAGAGAGGTCCTCTGTGGCTGATCTTACTAGAAACCACGATGAGAACAGCAGGGTTCATTTTCCTCCTCAATCATTCTCTGTATTTTTCTCTTCTACTCACTAGCTGCTCCTCTCTCTTTATCTTTGTTCCCCTTCTGTCCTCAACTCTGCTTTCTTTACCTTTTTTCCCTCCTATCTCCCACAGTTTCCCTGAAATACAGCAGGCATGCAGGGTTGTCTCAGTCTGACAGAAAATGGACCAGTGACAAAGCTGTACCTGTAGTTAAGTTTGTCCCACAAGCAAGTTTGTTCCACAAGAGAACTCTGCTCTCTTGTTCAAATATCAATTTGTGCTGTTCTCACAGGCATTAATCCAGGAACATTATTTGCCTGCTACAGTGGGATACTGCAATGGCAAGGGATGGTTTATCTGATTTCTACTTCCAGGCTTTCATTTTGACCTTAAAAAAATGTGGACAAAAATACATTGTTGCCATTCAGAAAAATAATTCATCATCTGTTTTGTATGAATGAGGGTAATAGAGCTGGAATTAAGGAAATGTCATCTTTGCAATATGCCCAGACTTCTGAATGAGAGGGTTTCCCGAATAAAATTCTTCCAAAGTCACATCTCAGACTTGCAGCTTCCATCAGCGGGACCTCTGGCAGGACTGGCAGCAGCATAACTTTGAGTGCAGGGAGTTTGGAAGCAATCCTCAGAGCCTGAATCACACTGATGCCTGAGCTGTGGATTTGTGCCTTGGCAAGACAGATAGAAAAAGTAGAAGTCATATGCTAATCTCTGAACTGCAGATTTTAAACTCTAACCTGAATTTAGATTCTGCTCTGGTGTAAACCCAGAAAAAGTGTGCTTAAGCTCAGACCTAAAGACTAATTTTTCAAATGCCTTCCAACATGTGGCAATGCCTTATAAAAAGCCAAGCACTTGTAACCCACTCTAATTCAGCAGGAAACCATCCTCTACACTCATTTTTTGGCACTTTGTCCTCTAGAAATACTAAGAAGAAAAAAAGTATGGAGACTTCCACTATTCAACAAGATGCCCAGAGTGTCCTCAGATAATCCCTTGTGAAGCTGGATGGCGGGATGAGAGCCAGGCTCTGTCATCAGGGCTCTCTGGCTGGTCAGATGGGATGTGCTTGTTCCCAACCATCCCTTACTGTGCCTCAAGATGAATGGCTCCACACTGACCACTACAATTACTTGACAGTCCCAAGAGAGATGCCTATTTAAGCTAAAGTATGGCACTGGAACCATAACAAATGTGTCTAAACTGGATGTAATTGTATTCACACAGGTTATTAAAAGTAGACTCCTAATAAAGTTTTTGAAGAGCAATGACTAAAGGGGCAAAGCAAGCCCGAATTATTTTTAAAGTATTACTTGGTGTGCTTTTTGGAAGATTTGCTGAAGTTGGGCTGCAGAGGAGTCAATGGTCTCAGCAGTCCTTTAACCTTCCTTCTTCTGATCAAGGGGTCTCTTGGTAATTTAGTGTCATGTATTAACTCTTACCCACACAGGACAGAGCTCTCTACTGCGCTGATGTTGTTCCGCTGTGATCACACTGAACTCTGCTCTCAAAAACAGCAGCAGAAATGGCCAACTTCCATATGCATGGTGATGTGGGAAAGATATGGTTCTGTTCAATTCAGTATTGAAAAGTCCACTCCCCTCACTGAGGTGTATGAAAAGTAATTTGCTCTGTGACAACGTTGTTTTCATTGGAAAACGTCACCTCTAAAAATCATCTCCCCAATATACGAAAACAAAATCCCTAAAACTGAGACATCACAATGAATCATATTCTTGAAAATCTCCTTTTTCCTCCAGTTTCAAAATGGAGTTGGCAATACTTACATGCCTCTGGGAAGCATTCTGGGTAAGAAAATCCCCATGGCCTGAAAGATCTTCTCTAAAAAGAGCATTATTTGCCTAGTAATTTGCTTTTATTGTTCTGGTCTAAAAAAAAAAACGACAACCCTCCACACAAAGTTTGGAGTGTTACACTGAGTTTATTTTGAAAAAGAAATCAAAGAATGTTTTTTTCATCTCTGAGCCAGATGACAGAAAAAACCAAATGTATTCCACCCTATGAAAGAAAACACATGAGAACTTTCAAAAATTTTTTTAACGAAGTTTTTTTTTTTTTCTTCCCTTTCCACTAAACAGCATGGAAAAAATGAGATGGAGATGGTGAATGAACAAATAGGCTCTGGTTTCAGAAAGGCCTGGTTTCTGGGGAGCAGAAACATTGTGCTTTTCCATCTATAGATGCCCAAACTACCTCTGAGTGAGTGTGGGTAAGCACTGGGAACCTCCTCCTCCTGCTGCTGCCCAAGCCCTGGGTGTCCCAGTGGAGGGGAGTGCCAGCCATGGGCAGCTGTCCCACTGCCAGCCTCTCACCTGTGTGATCCCTGGTACCTGCATGTGGCAGCACAGAGCCTGCTCCAGGGGTAGCTGGGCGTTCACGGAGGAGCAAACATCTCCAGGGGGCACAGAGACACCCTCAGAAGTGTGTGTGGGGGAAAAACAAAGCAAGTCTGGAGGCTGGGGCTGGAGACATTTTGTTCCCTTTGGATTCTACAGCTGTGTTAGCTGCTGTGCTTTTAATCAAGGAAGGTTCACTGGAGAAAAGTGGTTTTGTTTTCTCACACCTGAGTCCACTCGGCCACCTTTCCCCTATTCCCTGCAGAGCAATTTCCTCTGACAGCCAGTGGCCGTCCTCCGACCAGCTCCTTGCCTTGCCAGTGATCGGACACCACTTCCTGCCACTTGCTAAGGACAGAGGAGCTACTTGCCAGAAACAGAAAACTAAAAGAGGAGGCCAGCCATCCGAGTGAGAGAGGAATAGCAAGGTCAGAGTAGCCATTATAAAGAGCCAATTTAACACAGTCACCATAATGGCTAATGTAGGGACTGATCCTGCTCTACTCAAAATACCCTTGCGGGCCCATGTGAAATGCTTTGTCTGCAAGGACAGTAAACAGCAAAGGGAGTTCTTGCTTCTTCAGCCCTTCTTAAAGGTCTTTTTCAGCTCTTACCTTTGAAACCATGTTCCCAGCACAGAGGTGCTGCAAGAAAAAGGCACAAAAAATGCAATTAAGGGATAAGATAGCCACAGTCATGTTTAGAACTAGGATTGTGTAAGTGAGAAGGAAGGCTTTAATGGAAATAATTTTCACCAGTTTGATTTTTAATACCTATGAGTGCTTCTGGCTCCACATCTCTCTGATATCCACATCTCTTTTGGCTACACATGCATGCACAGAGTAAACAACATTCACTTCTGTGTCTCCACTTAGTCATTCCTTTATTGGAACATTTGCAGGTATTATTTATAGGCGTCAAAGCAAATTAGAGTTTGAGATTTATAAGCTCTAATCAGCTGAAGGTGTTTCCAAATAAATTAATGAAACGAATCAGAAATCACAGTAAGAAATCCAGCACTGAATGTATATCACAATGACTTTACACCCTCTCTGCCTTATCCTCCTTTTCTTCCAAAAGTCTCAGTGCTCACCAGGGTATATGAACTTGCATTTAATTTGACATAAAACAAGAAAAAGGATGATGGGAATGTGTGCTCATTATGACAAGTTACAGTATTTACGCATAAGAAGGAAAGCCAAAACTTGAGCTGGGACAGAATAATTTCCTGTCACTTAAAACTTTCCATACAACCTGCATTATCACTCAAACCATACAGAAAGCAGATTTAATGGGGATGTTTTCCCATTAAAGAGTGGCCGCTCTGACTTTCACGGCAATTTCTTGTCCCGTTCTGGTGTCCTGCTCGCATCCCCGCCAATCTGTTCGTTCAGTGACAGCTGTCTTAACACTCTCTTGATCCTCTCAGTGATTTCAGTCTTTGTTGCCATTTTCCACCTCTCTTTCCCTCCTGCAGGAATCCTAGGTCAAAAGCATGGTCTGCCTCAGTCCACCTGGCTGCTCAGGAGATATTTTAAGGATGACTGGACACACTAGGCATGCAACTGCAGTACCCCTCTCCAGCCATTTTGTCTCAGCTGCAGTCTTTGATTCAAGTGTGTGAATAGAAGGTGTGAACCCAGTCACATTTCACTTCTCAATGTCCTTAGCATGTCACTCCTGTGACCAGAAGACATTAGATGACACTTGGATCATCTGATCTTGATATGTACCATCACTGCTATTGCTGAAGGAGCAGAAGGATGAAATCAGGCCAAGGAAGCAGTACAGCTTGGGCTTAAACAGGGTTTCTCATTAGCTTCTTCTGGTGAGAGAAGTTTATGATATCCATAAAAATGCAGGAAGAATGTAATTTAACATGTCAGATGCTCCAAAGGGGGTTATTTCACCTCAATAAGCCAACACTCAAAACTAAGGTAGCAGTGCTTCCATTTCAGTGTGGCTCTGCAAGGCTCCACTCACCAGGGCTTGTGAGGCTCTCTGGGCAAGCCAAATAATAGTTTTGTAACTCATTATCAAAAAATAGCAGTTTAACATTATGTCCACAGACCCTGTGTAAATATATATGTAAACAGTACAGAATGCGACTCCTAGGTACAGCATGACAAGAGTGTATGGCAGAATCAAGTTGTATTCACAACCTGATGAAAAGCCAAAAGAAAAGTCTCAGGAAAGCCAGACTGTCTGAAGAAAAGCCCTTCCTCCAAGATGGCATGGTTTCTGCAGCTGAAATGCACAAACCTTTCACTTTTAATTTAAGCATCTGCGATTTTCATGTTGTTCCTGTCTCATATCTAATTTGTACCCACAGGACAGGTTCCCAAATCTAGTATTTTGTGTATTTTAAAAGAAAATCATAATTAAAATTTAAAACACTGGAGAGAGTGTGAGATGTAGGGAAGTAGCAGCCTTTAACTGGTTGGTCTTAAGCTCAATATTTGAAAATCTGAAGTACAAAATCTTGTCCCTCTGTTTCCAACAGAACTGGAGTGTTTCAACAAATTTATCTGCATTCAGCCAAGGTAAATGGCAGGTCAGGAGGCAATGGAAAAACAGCTCTCCTCCCAAGAAGCCAAAACAACTTCCTTCATCATATAGCATGTGGACATGCAAAGAGTAAAAAAACTGGGAATCAATACAAGAGTTTCTGCTTATGAATTTAACTGCTAAATTTTTAAATTCCTGATAAGCAATGCTGCTGCCTAGACAACAGGGGACTCATGGGACTGTGGAGGAAACTGGCTGGGTAATGATATAATCTCTTTTTGTTTTGCAGCATATTTTATTTTCTACTTTGTCTGGGAGAGAAGTACTGGTCCAAGAAAACAGAGATTGATTTACAAAGCACTTTGGAGAAGTGCAAGTTTATTAGGCTTTTCTGAGTATGGCATGTCCTTCTTACCAGATCTTGAAATCTGTCTTAAACCCAAACATATTTCAATGTGTGCAGCTCCTTTCTTTCTCTTTTCATAAAGTCTCTCATCTGGGCTTGACCTGCAGTATGCGTAGCACCTACTGGGGCAGAATTCCTCGCAAGAAGGGAGAAGGAATGAAAACATTTCAAAATCATTCTTAAAAGCTGGTGATTTACTTCTGTGGCATTTTCTCATGGGTGGAAGGAATGTAGGATGGCAGGAAGGCAGGAAAGCAGACAGGCTGAATAGAAGGCAGGCAGGCAGACAGAAAAGGCAGCAAGGTAGGAAGGCAGGCAGGAAGGAGGGAAGGAAGAAAGAAAGGGAGGAAAAGCTTTTATTAACATGGTCAGTGGAACACTGGCTGTGATTAGAGCTATTGAGTATCTAGTCCTTAGTTAACTTAATTGTTACACACACAGACTAGACTGCATATAGTAAGGAAAACACTATCTAAAATCTGCTTTAAAAGTTATTTAACCAGAACAAATCGTCTGGGAAAGTACAAATATTTCTAAATGGAAAAATATTTCTCTACCGCTGAGCTAGGCCTGACAGCAAATCTTAATGAATTATTAGTACCTTTATTGTTTTCTTTGGCCCCTGTGCACTATATTTGTAAAAAAAGTCAGTAAAAAAGAGAACAATTGTAAAAAGCAAATATTTTGTACAAAAATACAAAGTTTTAAAAGCTCTTAAAAGTATATTCCATATTATTGATAAGAGTTGGACTATATATATATATTTATATAAAATCTATATATTCGTGTATCTGTATAATTTTCCTACATTTGGGATTTTAGCAAATGAAACAACTGTTTACACAGTTGCCTTATATGTTTTTCTATATGAGTGACCAACAGTCTTACTCAAATTGATGGAATGTCTTTTCTCAGAAGACACAAGTTGCTTATGTATGTGGTTACTGGTTGGGATGAAAATCTATAACAGAATTAGTCCAACGGTATTTCTTGATGCTGTGGGTTGAAAGGCCTTGAATAATTGCAGGAGGCTGGAGAAGAGTTGCTGTTAAATTCCTTTATGCTTTTAAACCAGTTTTCAGTGCTTGCTTTTTTCTTTTTTTTTTTTCTTAATATTTAATTTTGGAAGTCAATGCTGCTCTCTCCCAGGATTTTCTTCTTTATGTAGATTTTCATAGTATGTATGCACCTGTAAAGTCACAGCCTGTTACACTCCAAATATTTGCCCTAGGGTATAAGAGAAAAAAGAAAAACAAAGAGAAAAAAAAAACTTGTAAAAAACCTGTGAAGGTTAACCAAATTCGCAAAAAGAAAACTTACAGAGATCAAGGTATGTAAAAAATTTAAGAAGACTCATATTCAGATCTTGTATGTCCTGGAGGAAAAATATTTGTAAACCATGAAGTTTTCTTAAAACAACAAATGTATATAGGAAAACTAGAGCAAATTACTTTATTACTTACACATGGTCCTTCATCTGGACATCCAAACAGAGTTATATGCACACAAAACTTGTTCAGCACTTTGTTTTGTTTTGGTTCAGGGGGCATTTCTATGGATGGGATGTAATTTTGGCTCTAGCTGACATTTATGTCTACCTTCACTGAAATTCAGCCGACAAGTTTCCAACCGGCGCCGCCAGGCACCCTTGGCAAAGCAATGTTTAAACAGGTAGTATGGAGGAGATAACGTTTCAGGCAGAGCCCCACCATGAACACAAACACCACCTAGTTCTGTGGTGATGTGGCCGGGCTCCACGCAGCCATGTGAACCACCTGTCCTCTGCTCTTGCAGAAATGACGGTATCAACAAAAAGAGATACCCTGTGGCAATCACCTGGGCTGCTGCTGGGCTACACTGGCAGTTTATGAGCCCTTTACTCCAGCTGCAAGAGATGAATTGCTTATGGTCTTTCGTGTGGAGCCAGCTTATCAGTCCTATGGGACATCTCCCGGTAGTGATGGGAATTTTAGGAAGTCCTTAGCAGTCACCAAGTGCTTACTGTTGCAAAAACTCTCAAAGCAAAGCCTTTCTGGTGTTTCAAGGCTGGTGCCTCCGTCATCCCAAGTTCAGCTTGTCCTGTTGTGTGGCCACTGAGCCTATAAAAACATCTTCCAGTGTGGCTACGGTCTCGAGCACACGCCAAATCATGACTAAAATTTTAGGCATATTTAAAGTCTACAGGAGATGGTCAAGATGCCATGGCTATGGCTAGCTTTGAGACTGCAGTGCAATAAATCCAGTACCTACATCACTCAGAGCATTAGAAAAGCACACATTGGGCTGGATCAGAGTAGGAGTGCTCCACATGGGATTCCCCCTCTTCCTCAACAAGGCACTGCCATTGCATTTAGTCCAGACCTTCTCACCTCTAGCTGTGGGACGTGTATGGGGAAATAATCAAACCAAGTGCCTTGCTTACCTTTGTCCATGTCTTTTTCACAAATGAAATTGTTAACGTCTGCACAGTAGAAGTCATTCCAGAGCCCTGCATGGATCAACCCGGCACAATCTTCCCCTGGTCCATGCCCATGACTCCAGTTATCAGGCTGCCCAGCTTTCCAGTTTCTTTCAACCAAAAAGCAAGAGATATGATTGCACAACACAGCACACATGGCAGTTTTTCACCACAAGAAATTAACGAAAACATCATGAGATCTGTTCTGAACGGGAAATACACAAACAATACATGACTCTTGCTGAAAATGGAAAACAGATGTATTACAGACAAGGGAATCTATTCGGCCTTGGGCTGCCAAAACTCAGAGACCTAAATTTAGACCGATGAACATTATTTTAGTTTCTGAATGTACATGCACACACAGTGGGAGTGCTCCATGCTCCATGTGCATTGCTCCAAGCCTGCAAAACCTGCCCACTGCGTTCCTGTCAGGACTTGGGACTGAGAAGAGCGCACAAGCTCACAGGTACTGCCAAGATGACAACACCCTGCCCTTGCTCACTGCAAAGGTGCTCAGCCCTCTGACTGAACCAAGGTGGGCATCTTGGGAGGAACAGCAAAGATGCACATATTTGAGGGACACGTGCTCAGATGGGAAGGACATTTTTTTGACTTGTAAGGAATGTACATAGTATATACACACACATCTTTTGAGATCATTAGCTTTGACGGTGAAACTGAACACAGCATTTGTAAAAAAATCTTGCAGCAAGTGTTTCCTCATCCTGTTTTTGTTTGATGAATGAGAAACACTTCCAACCTCAGGACTTAAAAGCTCCATTTTCCTGAAGAAACAGGTTGTTGAAGGGAGCTCGTGGTTGCTGGCTGACACACTCCTTGCTTGGCGAAAATACATGCCTGCCTGATGCAGAGCATCCAACCAGGCACCTGGGAGGACACACAGCTTTCCAGAAGTAATGAAATACTCTGAAAATCAGTAACCAACAGCTCTGAGGTTACAACAGAGCACCTAAAACCATGGTGTAGTGAAAGCCGATTAAAAGCTGTGCCTGAAGTGGGAATCAGAGTGTTGCCATAAAGAGAAAGAAAGATGAAAATGGAGAGGGAGAAAAAAGGAAAATATTACGGCTCATTTGAAATGCCTCTGACTTTTTCCATGTTTTTCATCTAAATGAACACCAATGAGATCACAGCTAATCATTTCGTAAGATCTGACTGATTGCAGCCTGTTTTTCTGAAGCACAGCATGCTCAGCTCTATAAACTCTTTAGTCTACTCCTCAGTATTAAAATTTTGGGTGGTTGCAATCTGTTCCATTTAGGACAAATTAGGTGTAGCTCTAGGATTCCTGGAGAGATGCCAGTTCAGTTCTCAGCTGGCCAAGGCATAGACACCCTCATTTCATGCATTTTCCTTATATTTAATGCTTTCCACTCGGATTTGGGCTTTATCTAAAGACTGGTCATTTTTTATCAGAATGAGTACTCTATTTATAGCCAGTTGTAATGCAAATAAGGAAAATTCAAACCAAGACAGTTAAACTGTCTGAGCTTTCCATCTCAACTTCGTAATAAAAGTCAGGAGCAAACGTTTTGGCAAGAAACACTGCACTGTTTAGTTTTGTGATTCTTTCATTCAACATTCAGTTTTTTTTTCTGGCAAGAAAAGAAAGCCTTGTACATGGAGAAGGGAGAGAGAAAAAAAACCCATTCAACAGCACCCTCAGTAACAAATTAAATCATTGGCATCTACAGCCATCTGGATTCATTGGACAATTTCTAGATGCTGCTTTTAGAAGTGTCAGCAAGAGTGGTAGCAGTTTTTTATTTACATACGTGTAAACTGGTAAGGATCCATCCAGCCATCTCCATTCATTTTCCTTCTCTGAATCCGTTAGTCCAATCCAGAAGCTGCCTTTCCCAAAAATCTGCCTTTTTATCCATTGCTGTGAAAGAAAGGTCTTAGTCCATAACAAGGACAACTGTCTTTGGAGCCAATAAGTTACACTGGTTTCATGAATGTCTTGTTATCAGAATAGGAAGGGCCAGAGAAATTTTTTTAAACTGAAGATACATGTCAGAAGTTGACCTTGTGATCTCTTGCCCAAACTAGAATCCACTGCAATGTTTGCATATGAGATAGAGAGAGCTAAGCATGAAAATTAGATTGACATAAAGTCATATCTAACATCTTATAGATACAAATTGAAAACAACCCCTACAAAGAGTAAGCAGTTGCATCTTGACATCCCCACTGCTGTGTTGAATAGTATTAAAAGTAAAGTCAGATTTATAGTCAGATTAAAAATATTCTTTGCGTCACAGTAGTCTTAGGCTGCATGTATTAAATAAGACAATTTAAAATTAAATTACATTCACTGATGCAAAAAATGCACTCTTGATAATATGCAAGGCACAATGGATTCTGTCTTTAAGGGTTCAAAAACTTCTACGATTCTCAGCAACCTTTCTGACTGCTCTGTGCCCACCACCTTCAGGGTGAGCACTAGCTCTGCTCACACCACTGTTCTGCAAAAGGAGAAGCTGCTGATCAGAAAGAGGATGGACAAAATGCTAATGAGTCAATCACTGTGTCTACTTCACTATGTGAATTCATGATGCTCTCGGCTTCACACTTGCCTTGTGGTTTCCACACGTTAAACAACTTCAAACTCTCTCCTTGAAAAACAGAAAGAGAAGGTACTTACCTGCTCCTCTTTGTTGTTGATGATAACCAAGTGTGATGCTTTCTCTTCACAGAATAACTTTGCCTCTTCAAAAATTTCTCTTTCAATAGAAAAGTAGTAGCACTTTTCTGTATAGTTCTTCCAGTGAGGAGAACAACCTGTGATATGAATTTTTTTGTGTTAAGCCTGTCATTGGCAAGTAAACAGGCTAATAATAAGTGAATGAACACATACCCATCTTCAGCATGCTGCTACCTAAAGTACTTACAAACAGTTTGGGAATTTACTTATTAGGATGCTGATTAGGTAAAATCAAGTCTAAACTGTGTGACCAATTATTTATTACTCACAATACTGCCACCTTTTCTTTAGCTATATACTTCAACTTATATCAGTTTCAGGTCACCAGAAGGAAGACCAACAAGTGTGGCTTCACTTAACAGGACTCTTTGTGCTCAGAGGAGCTGTGGATGCCCCATCCCTGGAAATGTTGAAAGCCAGGCTGAATGGGGCTTTGACCAACCTGGTCTAGTGGAAGGTGTCCCTGTACATGGCAGCAGGGTTGGAACTAGATAGTCTTTCAGGTTCTCTCCAACTCAAACCATTCTGTGATTCTATGATGATTCTCTGAAATCCCAGAGATTTAGTCCAAGGCAGGTAAAGTTACTTGAAGCAGTAACTAAGCGGTGAGCACTGTCTGCCACATGTACCTGTATTGTCAGCGGAAGGTGGATGCAGTGTGTTGATATCTTACCATTAGCCTC
The DNA here is from genome assembly GCA_035584735.1 of Pseudotriccus pelzelni. NCBI lineage: Eukaryota > Metazoa > Chordata > Aves > Passeriformes > Tyrannidae > Pseudotriccus > Pseudotriccus pelzelni. The sequence continues at coordinate 102,923,921 of JAWMRA010000078.1, read as the reverse complement.
AGGTACTGGTGTGGGTTCACTCTGTAGTGCCATTGGCATCCCTGGACCTGGTGGCCCTGGTGGGCCAGGTGGCCCCTTTGGACCAGGCAGCCCAGGGACTCCAGGTAGTCCAGGCAGTCCTCGAGGTCCTGGTACCCCTGGTTCTCCCACAGTTCCTTGCAGGCCTTGAAATCCTGGTGGGCCTTGAGGCCCAGGTGGACCATCCTTGCCCTGTGGACCTGGTGGCCCTGGGTCTCCGCTTGGTCCAGGCAGACCGGTCTTGCCAGGAGAACCTCTCTGACCTTTGGAGCCAGGTGATCCTCTTGAACCTTTCCCTCCTTTTTCTCCTGGTGGCCCGGCTGGCCCAGGTGGCCCCTTCTCACCTGCAGGTCCCGGTGGTCCAGGCTCTCCTTTCTCTCCTTTTTGTCCTTTTAGGCCAGCGGGGCCAAGAGGACCCGGAGGGCCTCTGTCACCTTTAGGTCCCCTGGGACCAGGAGGACCTGAAACAATGTAAACATGCAAAGTAGGAGTATGCATAGAAAACAAAACAAAAAGCCCACATGGGGTCCTCTTTTAATATATGTCAGACCAGCAACACTGGATATTTAACAATGCAGAAACCAGGCTAAGAGCTGCTTCCACCAGCGCTTAGAACAGTACATCTGCTTCCCATGTTCTACATATTGTTGCTCTTTCCTCGGCCTCCATGACATACAGGAGCCCCAGGTGACCAGCCAAGGTGCCACTCCCTGCAAGACACACTCCGTGCTATTAATGCACACGGTCCTGTGTGTTGATGGTCCTGTTTCCTCACGCTGCCACCCTCCCTTCTCCTTCTAGTCTCACCTCTCTGCTCTTAGACCTCAGGACTTTTTCTCCTGGCCCTTTTTGCTGCTCTGCCAATAATGGAATGTCAAAAAGAGACGAAATGATGGCTAGTCAGCAATAGGCCAACTGTGGGAAAGACCAGAAGTTGCTTGTTGTCCAGCTATAGCAGGACAGGGAACAATAACCCACAACAGGAAATGGCAATACTGTGACAGCAATAAACAACAAAACAATTTTTGATTCTGATCACGGCTGACCAAATCCCTTATCAATGTCTTCCCACTCCCCACCACCTATCTACACAATTTAAACTCCTCCAGAGATAAATCCCCAAACTGGAATCATTTAGTCCTGGTTGAAATGAGAAGGGTTAGGGTTACTGACATGTAATCTTGCCTCTAATCCAGCTGTAGCTTATTTGGAGCACTGGATTTATATTTATGATTAGAGTTTTAGGCCTGACTGGTTCACATCAGGTTGGAAATATGAGTGTTCTTTTCATTTGGGATAATACTTGGCTGGGAGAAACCTCCTAAACCTGATGCCATTTATTTCTGGAGAAAATAAAATATCCCAAGATTAAAAACTAAGTAAAGTAGGATGTTTTCTGGCAGACTAACAACTGGCTTAAAGTGAAATAGTAACTTGTTTTTCAGCAAGGGTGGACCTTTCTGGGAATAGTCCAACATATATTTTTTAGCCATTTCCTCCTTAGCAGGGATTGGTTTCTTGAGGTTCCACACCTTCACTTGCTTATTTTAGAAACTAAATCAAAAGCAGATCCAGTCAGTTAGTCAGACAGAATAAAATTTTGCTAAGTCAGAACCTTCTTTCATAACATCTCCATTTTAGCTACGTAAAGAAGACACAGAAAAATCAGTAAGGAAAATTCAAGCTACGTGTACCTTTCCAAAGTTTAGGATTAGATAATGGAAAACCCCAGGACTCTGTAGCAGCGTGCGCTAACTTCCACAGAACTAAAGAATTAATGCAAGCAGGAATTCAGCACAGACATCATTAGGGAAGCTGCATACCTTGTAGGATAGTGAAGTTCTTGATGAGCTGGCCATGTTTGGAATCTACCAACTTCATTTCTTCCATGATTACTGACAAATTGGCAACTTCAACATCTAACCTTGACCTCATCAAATCCTGTTGCACCTTAAGAGATGCGGAGTCTAAGCGAATATTGGCTAGTGTGCTGTTCATAAAAATGAGCTCATCTGAATGTTTACTTAAGGTGTCTGTACAAGTTGTCCTGACCTCATTGAGATTGCTAGTCAGTGTCCGTAGATTATGAGCAGTGTAGCTGATGTTGCTAATGATATTAACTATATCAGTTTCGAAGACCTGGAACCTTTCTTCTAAATGGCTGAATTTGGCAGCAGTTCTGTTTTCATATCCTTTATTCTGTTCCTGGAGATCCTTTAGATTTTGTTCGTTGGCTTGGGCAACTGTGGTGATGTTCTCTATTTGCCCACTGAAAGAGCTGAGCTGATTGTTCATGTCTTCAAGTGTATCATTGTTAGCTTTTGCCAATGCAGAATTGTTGGCAGCTAAAGTCTGTAAATTTTGTACTTTCTCCTTAAGCCAGTCGGTGTCCTTTCGGGCTTGAAGGATAATCTGCTGCAGATTTTGAAAGTCATTCCTAATTTTTAGAATAGCCAAGCTTGTATCTTCCATTGACTTCTGCAGGACACTGATAAGATTTCTTTGCTGTATTTGAGTCAGGTTTAAGTTGTTCAGGTTCATGACGGCCACATTATGAGAATGCACTTGGTTTTGCAGGTTTGTTTGGATATTACTTGTGTCTTGTTGAAGATTGTTGATATAGCCAGTATATGACTGAAGAGTCTTATTAACACTGATGATCATGAAAGAGTTACTGTCTAAGGCACTTTTCATTTGGCTCTGTCTATCATCCAATGCATTTCCAGACTCTTGGAGCTTCTCCAGTGTATCTTTGTTTCTGGTAGTTTTTTCTGCAATGTCATGAAGCTGCTGACGAAGTGCCAGAATGTCAGATCTGAAGCTGGACAGTTCAGTGTTAGTGTTCAAGGCTTTTTGTCCAGCTTGGTCATCTGTTGTACAGGAAAAAAAAAATTGAAAATCTTCAGGATAAATTTTTTCTAAAACACAGCATACAACAGCACAGTGTATTTTAAATACAGTCAGATTGACAAACTGTTCAGTAGAACTTCTATCTTTTCCAGAAAAGAGAAACTGCTAAACAAAGTTCTGCCACTAGACAGAAAAAAAGCAAAGAGAAATCCTGTCTTGCTGAGGACAACAAAACAATGATTCTGTATTCATGTACGGGAAAAACTACTGTTTGATGAGTATATGGACTCAAATAATGGTGTATTCTGACTGAAAACTGAATGGTAAACAGAATTCAAAGCATTAAACCGGTATCAGTAAGTGTATGTTTTGAAGTTACAACTGGATTTTGCTGAAAGCTCAGGAGTTTATTTTAGCTGTTCATGTTTTCTTCCTCCTTTTCTTGTCAGGTGGAAAATCTTTACTGTGATTTAGTACATATAGTTCAATTTTTTAAAAAATCTTGTGTTTAGTTTTTAAAAAGTTCTAATTCTTATTTTAAAACAATCTGGTTTAGAGACAAAAGCTTTGCCAGCAGCCTACTTCAGATATGTCAGGATATGATGTATTTCTGGTTTTTTTTCTAATACATTTATTTTGCCATTATTGTTTCCTCATGGTCTGAGTTTGAGAAAGGCAAAACCTTTAATCTTTGAGGAACATCTCTGCTCTTGCTTACACTTCCCTTCAGAATACTTCTGGAAGCCTGTCTGAGTATGATAAAGCCCTGTCTGAGTGTGATAAAACCCTGTGACAAAGCTGCACAGCCTCTCAGCCAGGATGTAGAAACCAAGGAAATAAGCAGTCAACACTTGGTTTCAGTGAAGATTCCCTTTCTTGACTTGAATCACTTCACTCTCCTACTCACAGTCCATGTATTTTTGTCCTCATCTAAGTGTAGCTATACTTATGAATTATGCAGTATGAAGTCCATAATTTCAGATGACTCCAAGAGAAAGCAGTATGGTTTTCATAAAGTACAGTGAATACAGCTGTGAATGGAGCTTTTGTCTGGTGTGTTTGAATGAGTTGTGATGGCAAACATCAAATGGTGGCTTGTGAGACCTCAGCCTGAAGTGTTTATGGAGTCTTTTGTGGATGGACATCTTCCTGAGCACAGTTCCTCTCCCTTCCGCTTGTCTCACTACAGGATCTTCTCAGCTCGTGACTTTATGTTTATCTCTTGGCTATAGCTCAAATTATATTGTGTTCCTTACACGGCTCTGACAACTGCCAGGTCCACATAAAGCTAATCCCTGAAGGGCTGTCTTCCATTCACCACACAGTCATCCTTTCTGGCCCTACAGCAGTACTCTTACCTTTATGTTCCCTGAAAAAGTAGTTCCCTACAGAACTTTCCAAACTTCCTCCATGGCAAGTCCACTTAAACGGGAAATGACGGTCCTGAGCATCTCACTGGCCATCCACCCAGCAGCATGTAAAAATGTGGCATGAATGAAACAAAGGTGGTCTGAGTTGTGCAAACCCAAAAGGTTGTATGTGCTTTAAGTTGTAACATTTACTTCTGTATATGTGTCAGTAAAACAACACGTCACTGAATCACCCCATGTCTTTGAACTAAATGCAGTATGTAAATACTTTAGAAGTCAGCTCTTTTTTGAAGGGAAAAAGTTGTAAAAATTTATAATCAAGCTGCAAGCAAGTAATTTTTCATAGAAATACACATCTAAATATACGGTTTAAGAAGCTAAACAAAATTTATTTCAAGAAGCACATGCATGTATGTGTATATTTATATCTACATAATAATTTATATAATAATATAGGTCTCTGTATAGGAAGAAAGGTAAGACTGTACACTTAGAGAGTAGAATCTTAATCCATGATTTTTTTTTCCATCTTCCTGCAAACTGAGAACTTTGATAGCACTTGGAAGATCTGAACTCATAACAACCTTGTGTCCTGTATTCCCTGAGATGATCAAGAAATATTTTATGGAAGTAATCAACTTGCCTCAGACATAAGAATTTTGAACAGCTGATTATTTGTACACCTCTTAAAATGGCCTTTAGTTTTGACTCTTAATTGCTAAAACAGCATCAAGATGACTGGGTGACAGATTTTCATTTCATGTAGAATCTCTTGTGCTGTTTAATAGCTTCTGCTATGTTTTACATCTCTACCTCAGAGAAGATTCCCTCCTAAGCACAGCTTTTAGGTGTCTGTTTACTCAAGCAGAAATGCTTCCAAAGTGACTTCAGCGGGAACTGCAAATTTGGAAATATGCTTAAAATGCTGTTCCAAGTAAAGCTGATCTGAACTATTTTTAAGTTCTTTCGTAAGTACTTGAAAAACTGGAATAGAAGTGCTGTCTCTTGTCACAGGCAGAGATTTTTCAGACAAATTTCCTGCCACTATCTGCCAGGAGGAGACCCCAGAGCCGTAATACAAAGGAGCGTTGCTTGTGTGTAGATTACCTAATTTCTTCAGATCGCTCTCCACCTCTGTGAGCTTTTCTGTATATCTTCTGTGGGATGTTTCCAGGCCACCTGTCACATTGTCCATTTTTTCTACAACTAGCGGAAACAGAACAGTATGTTATGGAAAGAAGTGAAATAGTGGAAAAAGTCCAGTAAAAAATAAAGCAAACAAAAAACTCCACCACTACCACAACCCCAAAACAAAAACAAACAAACAACACAAAAAAAGAGAAAACACCTTGGAATTTCCTTGCTTGCCATTACACTTTGCTGTTCCTCTGTGAAATTTGGAAGGCTGAGCTCCTATTTGCTGGTGAGACCCAGAATTCTTCCATCTGTTTAGTTTGCCAATAGTCCCTAAACACTTTTGTTTGCCCATGAGCAATGTCTCTCCTGAATGAGGAAATCCCTCTTTGTGGGTTTTCCTCACAAATGAAGTCCTTTTCTTTTAACAATATTTCCATGCTTCAAGCACAGTGCTGTGTGGCAAAGGCAGACTGATTGCTAAAGGCTCAGATGTGTGAAAGACTTGCTTTTATTTTGCTATGAGACATTTCTCCTTAAAAATAACCTTTTTTTCTTGTGCCTTTTAATCACTACAAGTTGCCATCTGGATAGCAAACTTAGATGGCAGTTTTGGGTTTTAAACACCTTGATAATGGTACAGATCACTCAAAATGATCTTGAAACCATTCTGCCTCATTAAGATTGAAAGTATGACCATTCAGCAAGTGCAGATTTATGGCTGATGAGCTCTTTATTTTGCAATGTCTGAGTAATTTTCTTGTCACTGAGACATTAAATTATTTAATGGGATTGATATGGGAATGGAAAAAGCAGAACAACAAATAAAGAGCCTGGGGTGGCTTCCAGTGGCAAAAATGCGAAATCCTTGTAAGGTTACAGGTAGCCTACAATGTTCACACCAAACCTTGTCTAATATCCTTTTGGATTCAAGCCACAACCAGGGGCAGAATTTGCTTCTCATCATGAGATTATTTAGCCCTTTTGCTACACTGGGAGCAGAATGAGCCTGAAACAACCCAGGAGAGGCTACATCAGTTATTGTGCCAGCTCCCTGTTTCAAACAGAAATAAGGTGTTTCCCATGTCTTTAGGTTCTGTAAACCTGTATGCAGGTACCTGTTAGCAGGTACCACTAACTCTTTCTGTCTGTGAGATGATCTGCAGCTAGGAAATAGTCTCACAGAAGTTACTGCTATGTAAAGATTTGGGGTTTTACTAGGAGTGGAATTTAAGGATCTTTTGCTGCTCATGAGCAACTACATGAATCCCAGACTTTTAAGGTGTAATCCACCAAGTGCTCCTTCTTTATTAACTTTTGCCTTTGTTTTCCTGATTCTGGACACCACAGTTACACAGCAGGCTTTTACTGCTTCCCCAAAACCAACAGCAGGAAAACCAGACCAAGTCTAGATATGATGCACCGGCACTGAGGTGAATGGAGTTACAACAGAGAAAAAGTCTCAGGGTTTTCGGAGAGACCAGATACCCTTTAGTGAATTACCTGTCTGCTTCTTTTTAGGCTGCTAACAAGCCACTAAAACAGAGACTGTATTGTGTGTGCAAAGTCAGTCAGAGTGTGGCTTTCTGTATTTGAGATGATGACAGATTGCTTGCTAAACACCAGACCCAGGCTACAATAATGGCTTTGCTTTTTCAGTTGCTCAATACCTTCTGCTTTAGCAAGCATTATAGCACCAATTTTTCACTGTTTTTTCTGCCCATTAAAGTTGTCAAAATGCCGTATGCCATTTTCCCTAAACGAATCCAGGGTTGATTCTCTCTTTGTCCTGCCCAGCTGTCTTCCAGGCTGGAGCCCAAATCAGCAAAGGTCCCTCAGTTACTTCTGACACTCCACTGATGCATGTGTACACCTATGCATTGCCTGCAGTGAGCACGAGGACATACCTGGCTTTTCCTTTTGGCTCTAGGCAGGCTCCTTGTTCAGTCTGTCATGTTTTGATTTGTTTACAGATAGTCACTGTGAAGGATATAGCTCACTCTGGGTACTTAGAAGGGACCTCATGAAATCATCTGGATTTAAAAAGCAGGCCTAATTCAAGTGTTTCTGTTGAACCTGTGCCTTGACTAGCAATGTCACATTATGGATCTTGTTAATTCAGCTTTAGTGTAGTATTCAACTGTTTTCTCCAGTTATGAAACACACTTGGAGTTGGCAAGTGAATATATATTATCAGTAATTAAAGGAAAATGTAGTTTCTTCCTTTTGCTGTTCAAGCAAATGCCAATTTGTACTTCAGATCTGAAGTTTGTAAAACTAAGACTTTATACTGTCCTATAACTGGTATGTTTTCATGGTTAAATCAAATTTATCACTGGAAACTTGGGTTAAGACATTACCCTGAAGAGTCCAAAGCAAATGAAGGTAGTAGAAATCCTATCAATAAGTAGTTGTCCGGCAGTTAGATGAAACTGAAGAGCATAAAATATGCAACAGCAGTATTTTCATTGCCCAAAGGAAAAAAAAATAAGAAAAACCACACTAAAGAGAAGTAGATCTAGCTACGAACAGTCTTTGTGGGGAACACCCCAAAAATTTTATGAAGACAGGGCTTTAATCAGAAATCTTACTGGTAATATTGATTGGCCATGATACGTGGGGAAGGCCATGCCCGGACTGTGTATCTGAAAGATCACTAATGAGCACTGTTAAAAGCTCTTTCAATTCCCAGCAGCTTCTCTTCTACAGAAAGTAGTAGCTTTTAACTCTAACGTGTAAGCGAATGCCAGACAGCAGTGATAGGGAAGGCAGACCCAACTTAGCTGGAAGATACTTATATAGAGGGGCTGGAAAGAGAAGGCTGCTTTTGAACCCAAGGTACTGATTTTTGTCTATTTGACACTAAACTGGCCATGACTTACCCAGATTAACTGATATGAAGTGCAGAATTAGCTGTATTAGGCAAACTATTTCCCTTATTTTAAATCTGTTTCCCCTCAGAGGGCAATCCAGAGCCAAGTTCAAACCACCCAGCTCCAGTAGCAGAAACAGAAGAGATCTCTGCAAATGTGAACTGTGGAGTTAGGTCAAGGACAAAGCTGCTATCCCATAGACAAACCAATGCATGTATTTGCTTCAAGCAAGCGTGGGATCTTACCCTCCATGTTCAAGCAAAACTTGATCCTCTGCCCAAAGTCATTCCCTGAGCAAGCTGTAGCTTACTTACTTTCTTGCTACTGCCCTGCAAATGGAAAGGATGAACTCTAAGCAGAATGAGAGCCAGGGCCAGTGCTGGTTTTGTTGGTCTTGATGTCAAAAGAGATCATATGGACTAATGTCCTGTTATTGGAAATGTCTTTCTTTCCCTGGCAGTAGCTCCCATGACCATCACTGAATGGAGCCTCCAGTTGTAGGTGAGCATCTGGGGCACTCAGAAGTGAAAGTCAAACTCTTGGGAGTGCCCCAGGCTTGAACAGCCACTTCCCACCTTATCCAGAAAGAGGTAAAACGGGCAGACCGACTAGCTGTAACATCCCTTACAAAGGCCACTCTGCTGCTCCCAACAGTCTGCTGCTCTCAAAAAATGCAAAGTTGTCTATGCCTTAAACTTGCTTTTGGTTAGCTTCATCCTAATTCTCAGCTTGGTCAGATCTAGCTGCATTGTCATCTCACTTTCTGACAAGGTTGCAGTGGAAAATGTGGCGAACATCCTGTAAAGGAACCCAAATTTTCAAGTAGTTGCTGACCAGAACAGTGAGGACTGTGTGCATCCAGCCCACTATAACAAAACATGCCATTTCACCAGGATATGTTGGCCTTACAAAATGGTAGGCAAACTGTGTCTTGGAGACAGATAAGAAAAGTAGATTAAATTCAGGGTAGGCATTAGTCAAGAAACTTAAAAAGCAAGGACTGACTAGAGAATGAGAACTACGAGAAAGTCAAGCTGAAAGCATGCTAGCTTCCCTCACTGGAGCAAGTCATGGAAGACCATTCACCTTCAATAGGCTGATCTGACACTGGCTAATGCCAGGAAAATTATAACTTCGTATTTTGCATTTAATTTAAGATAGTATGTGTAAAAAAATACAGATTGCTTTATTAGTGTTTTACACAATAATTTAATGTCTTCTCAAAGCAAAAGAATAGTAAATCCAGCCTGTTATTCCTTCATGACCTTGATGTTTAATTCATGTTTTGGTTTCAGGTTTCTCCAACATACTATGTAATTTTTACCACCAATTTGGAGGTTTGTTCTGTGTTGACTTTGCCTCCCATTGAGTTACTTTTTTGCCTGCCATATTTAATCCACTGATTAGTAGTTTTAAATCACAAAGGATATCTAAATACGACATAGGAAATGAAAGTTTTAAAAGTAGTTTTGGGCTTTATAAACATAAGTGTGGGAGGCAAATTTAATGGAAACTTAGCTAAGAGACTGAAAGAATCCCTGATGCCAGCAGAATTCCTTCTTTCAGTGTAATATTGCAATAAAAAAGACAAGCCAAACTCTGATACAGAGGAGAGTTCAAGAGCTTTACAAAACTTTATTTTGGGTTTTGTTCTTCCTTTAAGGCCTAATTTCTTCTGAACAATCAGTTGAGAAGAAATATTGCAGAAATAATTCATTTGAATATGGAGTGTCTGCAGAGAAACCTAGGTTTTCTCTGCAAATTAGCACGTAGGCGCCATGAAGACAAAGCTCTTAAACTGCAGGTACAAAGGACAAAATAAATGCTTGACACATGACCATTTGTTGCTTGGTGTTACAGAAGGGTTATCTTGGACGAAACAGTACTTCTCTTTCACTGCATCTTTCCCTTGGCATTCAAATGGAGCAGTCACCAAGCTGGTGAGCAGTGGAGCAGTGGCCACCAAGATACCTTAAAGTCTGTGAGCAAGATGTGCACTATCCACCTTCCTATATTTTTTCCCACATTTTTTTGGGGGAGAGTAAATTCTTTTGTCCTTGCCCTGGATAGCTGTGACTTGGTACTGCTGTGACAGAAAGACTCACCCCTGGTGGGCACTGATGACTGCTCAGTCAAAGAAGCAGGTTTAGAAATGAGTGTAGCAAAAAAGGGGCCTCAAGGAGAGAGCAAAGCCTGGGGAAAAGATAGTGCTAGAGGCTCCCATGGAGAAAGAAGCTTGAAAACTGGATTGAAATGAGGAAGAGAAACTTCTGTACCGTTTCCTTATTGCTATTGCTTCCTACACACACACACAAACATGTGCCAAAGCAAGACATAGAGCAATGGTCCCTTCAACGTGATATGCTGTTTCTGATGCTGACTAAGGTCTGAATTTTCTGGTAAACCTCAGAACTGATAGCGTTATATAAAACTCTCAAGTGAAATTCTGCTAAATTCCAGTTGCTTAGTGGCTGGATTACAGTCCAGAAGGATCCCATCCACATCTGCTGTAAGCAGATCTCTGCAGATTTATATCTGCAAAAGGCCTTCCCTAATCCATAGGACCAAATCATCTTTATGGATCAAGAGCAAGTTTTTGAATCCTGGACAGTATTTTTTTTCCCCAAAATCTGACTTCCAGAGACCAGTTACACATACTTCAGGAGAGTGTCTAATCAACTATAGATGTACTGCATTTTTTTACATTTGATCTTAATTTGCCATATTCTGTCTGCTTTCTCATGAAACCTACTTCGCTCTATCTGTCCTTCACATTCTCTCTTCTCCCTGAATAAATCTTCCATCTAAACCAAACAGTTTTTATTTTCTTTCCACTCAAAACTGTACCAAATTCTCTTCAATAATTTTTTTATCCTTTTCTATTTCTACAATTTCCTTTTCTTTCCCTGGCAAAGGACCAGAGGTGATGTCAGCTCTGCTATGAGCACAGCTGTTGGCGGCACAGGACGCACTGCACGCTAATCACATGAATATTTACCCAGCTCCTTGGAGGGGTTTTGAAGCTACTCTCAGGGCCATACTCAGACAGCTAGTTTAAAGCCAGTTTGGTTTTCTCTGCAACATGCTGTGATGTTCTGTTACAATACTCATAATGATGTTGTTCACTTTCTTTTTCTTACCAGAAACTCACACCTTATTTATTTAACTTATTATAGCTGTGACTGCAAAACAAGCAGATATTTACATCAAAACATTCCTAAGAATACCTAAGTGGCTACAGCCAATGAGTGATGAGGATGTATGGGAATTTTAAGCCATGTTTTCCAATGTGCCCAACCAATGACTTGCACAAATGAAATTTTCTCCATTACTGGTTGCCCAACTACCAGAAACTTTGAAATTATTGTTAAAAGCATCTAAGCATCTTTGCTCATCACAATTATTGTAGGTAAGTCAATACTTTGGCACCTCCTCAGACAATTTGTCTTCTTCCAGGTATTTCAAAGTAATATTGATACTACGCTTTGTTTCTGGCTATTCACATTATCCTGAAGATATTCACATCAAGAAGGACATTTATTCTAGAAAGGTGTGATACATGCAAAACAACTCAGTGAAATCAAAGAATGTCACATGTTACACAGCTTTGAGTCTTCCAGTCAGTACTCCTTCGTGGTGGAGAAATTATCATTTTGTTCGAACTTTTCTTTCAAACGTCTAATCCAGATTCAAAACGTCATAATTGTTTGAAAGTGAAAAATCTAAGGTTGCAGTTTGTTGTTATGTGTGTACAAAAAGCCAGCATTGCCCAAGTACTGACATTTCAGTTGAAATATGTTAGATTACCTGGCTAGTTCATGACAATGTTCTTGGATGCTTGTCTGAAAGTGAAATATAGGGCTCAATGCATACATACCTTTGTATCCCAGAATGGCTACTGTGATTGTTAACAGGGCACATAAAATATATAATAAGATGATGGAAAACTTCAGTGCCCAGTTATTTTTACACTTGGTACATTGACTCCCCTCTTGAATACCTGCAAAAGAAAATTTTAAAAAAATTAAAACAGTGGCAAAGAACTCATTGCTGGTTTTATCTTCCCATATGTTTTCTTTTCTTTCCTAAAGAACAAATTATTTATGTAAGCAGATGACACACGGGTGCCTTTTTGCCTATGCTGCCTGGCTAGCTTTCACAGTGGTTAAATCATCCGCTCAGTGAAATAGTGATGTTTACTAAACATCTTTAGTAGGGGAAGAGAAGTAGGTTCTGCTTCACTGGAAAACCCATGGCTTTTCTGAGAGACAAGGCTATTTTCTGTGCTACCAAGATTATGGTGAGCTCTGGAAGTCAGGTGTTGATTAGCATCTCCTGTGTCAGGGATCACACTGCAGCAGCTCTTCCTTAGCATTCAGTCTCCCTACAGGGGCAATAGGAGACAGTAAATGCTCTGGCAGGAGGAAAATATAGAAATAAAATAAAATTCTGAAAACTTGGGTAGGAGTACTGATCCTGCCTTATAACCATTGCTACAGGCGGTTACCACGAGAACACTTTCTTTCCAAAACAAGAGAGACTTTTTTTTCTTATTTTTGGGAGTTTGAAGCATACTATTACCACAGAAAAGAAGGTGTGCTTTACTAATAAAACCATGGGTACATCCACATTAAAGATGCTGGTGAATTTCCCCTTGTGGACAAGCTTAGGAAAAAGGGCCTCAAGCTGATGAAAGAAAACAGGCCTTTACTGTTTTATATTTGAGCTATTTTGAAGAATGGCTTGATATCTTCGAGTCTATTAGGGAAGCATTTTTCCTCTTTTGTCCATGTGCTCCTCAGGAACAGCTTGAGAACATTTGAACCATTGAATATTAATCAGAAACACAAATGTGTAAAAACCTGAAAACTAGACCACTGTGCTGGAACAAATGGGCGGGATTTATCCCTCTTTCCAAGGTGCATTAAGCAGGCCAGGATTAATGTAACTTTCTGTGCCTGTCAGAAAATGCGTTTCTTTGATATTTCACTCTATTTGTGTACTATTAGGGGAGTCCCACAGGAAAGCTTTAAGCTCTAACAAATTCTATGTACTAGATTACTTAACTAATCAAAACTTGCTCTGTAGCTTTTTATGAGTAACTTATATTTCCCTTGAGGCCTAATCCACAGCTGATTTTACTTTTTGAAACTCATGACCTTCTGCAGAGTGTTTTTTTATTTTTCATTTTTTAAGAGAAAAGCACGGGCCACTTCCCCTGGGTTCACAGGAAATGGGTGACCAACATACCAAATTAAGTCAACTGTATTTCTCTCTCAAAGAAAAGCATTTTCCAGTGACTTCTTTCAGCCCAAGGTACTTGAAGGAGGAGGGATTACCATATTTGTAGCAATTCAGGAAGAGGTTTATTTGACAAGGCATTTTCCTCAATATTCCCCGCACATATATGAGCTGTGGCTAAGGCGGAAATGTATCTCTTGTAGGTCAGTCCACTTTCCTCATTACGTCATCGTACATTTTTTAGTACACTTTTCAGCTCTGACATCATATTCTGTTGCCATGTGGTGAAAATGATGTCATAGATTTGGTTTCCTTGGGGTTCAATTGGGATCAATTAGGAACATCTGTTTCTTTTTCAGGAACGGGAGTGTTAGGGGAAAAGGAGACAAAGACTTGTAAGCATAAACCCAAGAACAGAAACTCCAGAAGGGAAAGGCTTCTCTCCTGCCTGTGAGGTGAGAAGGGTGCAAGCTGGCACAGAGACAGGCAGTTGTATAGCCCATTTATTGGTTAGTTGGATTTGGAAGGCTGGTAATTCCTGCATCACAAAAGAAAAGGTGAAGGGTCCATAATTCAGTAGCCAAGTCTTATGGATCCTGATGCATGGGCTGGCTTTCTCTGTTTGGCTGACAATCTCAGAGTTTGCTAGTGAGGAAGCTCTAATTGCTGAAAAAGCCAGAAAGTGCAGTTTTCTAAAGGTTTGCAATAGGTATTCAGAGACTGAAATTATTTCACAGTGGGAACTTGTGGTGTTTGGAGCACCCATATTGCTGCTCTTATCTGCTACTAATGGGGCACATTGAGCCCCTGTGCACTGAATGCAAGGTTCCTTTCCTGAATGGTTTAAAATTCAGATTTCTTTTTTTTTAAAATTTTTCAAATTTAAAATCCAGTCTTTGAAAATGCCGCATATATCAAAAAACACATGAAGCTTGGGGCAAAAATCACATCACATTCATCTTCTAAATACACAGATAACAAAAAGCTTGATCCTCTTTATTTTACTGTAATTGAAGCAGACCTAGATCCTTATCGGGGAAGACTGATAGACTGCAGAGGTACAAAACACAGAGAAAAGCAGAAATAAAAACAAAGCCTTTGACAGCAATTGCATAGAGAAAAGTTTCACTTGATAACTGCCTCACATTAAGATTACTCATTTTATGACATGACCTGCTTTCTGTCACCATACTCTGGCTTCCTGGGTAGGGTAATGAGCTGAAACTTCACTGATGTCACTGGATATATTGCAGTTCACATCAAGCATCATGTACATTCCAGTGCTTCATAAGGATCTAGTTTCACTTGTCTCAGTCTTCTCTATCCCTGGTTCAATAAAACAGCACTTCGGCTTTTTGGAACTTTTACTTTCAGCATATTTCAAACTGACATCAGAACAGCACCCAACAAAAGCCAGACCTTTCCATCCCTTAACAGTCCAGCACTGTTGGTATCAATAACACAAATCCAGTATGCTAAAGTGATCATACAGGTTAGAGTGATTCCATTAACTGAGCTGGGATGGAACTTTGTATAGCATTGCCTGCTAGGACTTACTGCCTGTCAGCCTAAAAGTGCATCTGACTGCCACTGAACCCCACTACCCTCATCTAAGAAGCCCCAGGTCTAGGGCTGGAGTGAAAAACTAGGGAGCTCTAACAAGCTCCTCTGTTTTCCTTTACCTAGAGATGGACACAGTAAAGCCTTTCAGAGCTATTAAATTTGCTCTTTATTGCAAATACGTAGTTCTTAACTCTGCTGCTAGTAACAGCTGATGTTCTAGTTTACTAAACATATAAAAATTACTATAAAAATACAAAAGATAGTGGTACCTTGAAGAAAAGATTGGGAAGGCTCATTATGATGTCTTTCTATGCAGTTAAATAATTCA
Source organism: Pseudotriccus pelzelni (assembly GCA_035584735.1). NCBI lineage: Eukaryota > Metazoa > Chordata > Aves > Passeriformes > Tyrannidae > Pseudotriccus > Pseudotriccus pelzelni. Next base: position 102,908,544 of record JAWMRA010000078.1, on the reverse strand, counting down.
GGCAATGAGCAAAGACAAAAGCCTCTCTGTGTAGGGATGAATTACACTACAATCAGGGCTCCACAACCTCCCCAGCACAGCGCCTGACTTCAACTTGCCCTGTTGCACTTCCCCACTATCTAAGGGTCATGCTCAAATAAGGTTGTTCTGATACAGAAGATGTATTTAGTCCATGCTGTGAAGGCACATTTTAATTGAATGGCTGCTCTGAAAAGATCTGATAGCCACAGCATTAAGCAACAAAAAATGGGAGACAATTAAAAATGCTTACTGTGATTACACAAAACCCAGTGTGTTGGCATAAAATCTTGCAGTTTTACCACAAAAGCTGAAAATCAAGCCTTGAAGGAGCCCATGCTTGGGCTTTAATTTGACAAAACTTCCCCAGTTTTATCCACTCAACTGCTTGCTGTCATGGCTTAACAAAATGCAACGTTCTTCCAGGAGATATATCACATCTCAGGTAGAAAGCTGTAGAGTAAACAGACAGGGAAAGATCTTACACATCCCATTGACAGAAGATATGTAAAACCTGCAAAAGGGGGTTCTTGTCTGAAGTCAGCTCTTCTCTGTTTGATAGTGATGCTCCTAGTGCAGCACACTCCTCTCTGTGTCCTGTACATGTTTTCAAAGGTTGGTCGGCTCCCAGACATTTGTCACTGACTTCCAAACCCAGGGAGCCAGGGTCACTTCTGCATAACACGCATTTCTCACCGCCGATTTCACCAATGTGAAATTTAATAAATATCAGATGGGACACAATGTGCCTTGTTTCACTGGACACATGCTTTTTCCCATTCTTTTCCCCAACTTATTTTAATAAGAGCTCTGGTTTTTCTGCCTCACTGTTGGGAAGACATCTGGCCAAACACACAGCAACCTAGTACAAAGAGATCCTGCTGGCTCACATGCTTTGGGGACCCCCTTGTCTGCAAACCAAGATGGTCACAAAAAAATATGCAAGTGAGACATCCCCCTGTTACCAGGCTTTGTAGTATTTGTTTTTATAGCATTGCATTCCAGGGACTGAAGACTTTGTTCTCACGCAGGGGGTATACATCTGCAGATTCCTTTTGGGCTCCAAGAAGAGGTTTTGCTGAAGGAGGAGCTGGGCTTTTTGGGTTTTGTTTGTTTGTTTGTGGGTTTTTTTGTTTGTTTTGTTGTTTTTCCATGGTTTTTAATGGGAGACTAAATATCTTTGCTCTTTGACCACCCTACAAAATGCCTGACTCCTCAGCTGTGTTATGCTTCAGGAGCACATCTTTGAACACTGGAATATGACATATATCCACACTTTTTTTCTGAATAATTCTCTTAGGAGTATTTGCCTCTCTTCTTTTCTTGGCTCTTTCTGCTGGATCATAGGTGGCCTCATAATATTTCTGCTAGCAAATAAGTTTTGACATAGACGCAAGATTCCCTTCGTAGCCCTGACAAAAAATGTACTGATAAGATGAAGAACTGTAGTGCAGGAAACGAAAATGCATTAGTTCAGAGAGGTTTTCCCTGAGGTGATTCACTGAAAAGAGATAACATCCCTTGAATTTCAGAGGAAGATTGCAAGCCTAGTTGGCAGCTTTCAGATGATAAATTTCTCAAGGTTTTCAAAGATGATTAGCGGTAGATCTAATACCTGTATTTAAAGGGGCCTGGGCAAACTACGATAATAAAAAGTGTTCTTATAAACACATTAATAGCAAAAGGAGGGACAAGGAAAACCTCCATTCTTTATTGGATGCAGGGGGAATATAGTTACCAAAGATGAGGAAAAGGCTGAGATACTTAACACCTTCTTTGCCTGGATTGAGGCTCCAGTCTCTTCGGGGGCGTGGGAGTTGTCATGGGTTTGCAAAAGTCCCCCTCCTTGGGGATTGGAAATAGTTTGTCCGGATAAATTTCCGGACAAAGGCCAATCAGGAGTTCAGGTGACGCCTTTGCCAATTACATCTTCA
>JAWMRA010000078.1:102858971-102906492 GCA_035584735.1 Pseudotriccus pelzelni | reverse complement strand
CCAGGGATGGGGCAGCCACAGCTTCTCTGGGCAACCTGTGCCAGGGCCTGCCCACCCTCCCAGGGAACAATTCCTTCTCTACAGCTACTCTAAATTCCCCTTCTTTCAGTTTGAACCCATTCCCCCTTGTCCTGTCCATCAAGTTCCTGATGAAGAGTCCCTGGAAACATCCCTAGGCCAGTTTGGGATCCTTCTGGTTACAAACCATTCCTGGTCCGCAACTCCCGGGGGTTATTTGAGGACTCCTTTGGAGGGTTTCTGTTAGTGCTGAGCAGACAGGGCAGACCAGGAATATTTGTACTGTTCAGGTGGACTCTTCACTCCGTGTGGGTTGTGGGAGTCACCTGGCAGCGTTTCTGGGCTTTGACTGACCAGTGAAGATTTTTGGGGGGGCGTGAAAAAATAAGAAACCCAAGTAATTAATAGCAAATCTCAGAGTTTACAGGCTGAGTATGGTGCTTTCTGTGCAAATAAACACACCCCAAACATCAGGGCAAACCCAGCCCCTGATCACGGCGACATTTGTGGGTCCCCCAAATAATTTCTGCAAGTTTGAGTGAATCCAAAATAAATCACCTCTGCCATCCTTGCATTGGATCACCTTTGCCATCATTTAAAGGCTACAGAATGGCCTCTTTTTTAAAGCCAGGCCTTCTCTTGGGCCACAACACTTCCCTGAGGGTTCACCCGCAGTTCAGGGAATCATCACTGTGCCTTTTTAAGTTTTTAAGTTGGGGAGTTTTTTTAAAGTACAGAGCAATTCCCAACTCCGGGCACCCACGGAGCCGTTCTGCGAGAAGGTGAACAAACCCTGCAGGGGCTGCTGCTGGAAAACCCAGGACTGCAGGTGCATTTCACCCCAAAAAGCATCCATTTAGAGAGGCCTGGCAGCTGACACAGCCACTTATGTAATAGGCAGTTTCAATTACTGATTTGCTAATGACTGTTTTGCCCTTGCGCAGTTTGTTCCCGGTTTCTTCATTCCCTCCTTCCTCGCTGCCACGCTGGGGTGCCTCTTCCTCTTGTTGACACCTGTTCTAGTTCCCAATAGGAAAACCTGAAGTTATTGGATTGATTATCCCCGGGGGAACTGCTGCCAAGCCCTGGGAGCCAGGAAGGAGACCTGCTTGCCCGTTGCCAGAAGACAGGAGCCCCGAGAACCGGCTGCCTCATTTCCCAGGAGCTCGGAAAAAACCGCTTGGGGGAAGGTTTTGGCTTCGTTTGCGACGGAGTGATGGTATCTGTGAGTCCACGATGGTTGCATCTGTCATGTCCACAGAGCGGGAAGGCTTTGCTGGTGTTCTCCAACCTCTGCCGGTCCTAATTGCCTCAGCGTTCCTACAGATCCTGCATCTGAGCTGGGGGAGGATCGAAAAAGCGCCCACCAGCCAGCGGGGTCTCACCAGCCTGGGGATCTCTGAGGGGTGACAGGTCTGAAGTGGGGGCACGGCATCCATGGGGAAGACCCCGTGACTAAAGGAAACCAGCCCAGGGAACAGGAAGAGAAAGAAAAAAACAAAAAAAGGCGGGTGTTATCCCAGAGGGATGACAGGAGCAGCCCCAGCCATCTTACTCAGAAAGGTGAGTGAGTGGAAATGAATGCTGGCTCATCCTGGGAGCCAGCAGGGCTTTGGTGCTGAGCCTGGATTTTAACCCTCTGCTGGAGGCTGGACCAAGGGCAGGGCTGACGTGGGGCCTCTGCAGAGCAGGGCTGTAATTAAGGAATATTCCAGTGGCTGGTGAGTAGCAGAACATGCATGCGCTCGTTGCTGGGACTGCTGGGCTTCCTAGGGGTGTGCTGGAGAGCTTGAGTCTTCCTAACTCGGGCACTGTTGGGGCTAAAACCATGGCACAGGGAGCCCAGCACAGGTTAAGGAGTGTTTACCTCCTGCCTGGAGCAGGTTTGGCAGCATTTGGAGCTGCTTTGGCACAGGGACCCGGAGATGCAGCAGAGCTGTCCTGTTTCTGCGGGCACAGCTTGGTGGGGTTTCCAGGCAGAGACCCCTCAGCCGTGCTCAAAGCATCACCCAGGCAAAGCAGTTAATACCGGGATTCCCGGAAGGAATGTTGGTGAGCAGAGCCTCCACACAGCTCCCAGGAGAGGAGTGAACCACCTGAAAACCAGAGTCAGTTCGGGAGCATTTAGGGCAGGATCAGAATTAGACATGAAGCAACGTTTGGAAGCTCTCCAGGGCAGGGACTGCCTTTGTTCTGCCTCTTGAAGAGACTTGAATTCTGGTTTGAAAAGATGACAGAGTGGTTTGGGATGGTAAGAACTGGGGGGAAACGGAGGAGGCAGAGCCTGCTGTGTGCCACTTCAAGCCCATGCACAGCACAGCCAAGCAGCAAATGCAAGGAGGAATCACTGGGAGGCTCCTTTTCCCCCTCCTTGCCCACGGAAGTTTGTCTGCCTTGGAGTGGGAGGAGGAGCAGACTGGCCTGTCCAGTGGCCATGAAGAAAGGGCTGTGAGGGAGGTCCCACAAAACCAGAGCCAGGCAGCGCTGGCTTCAGAGAGGAAAACTGGGCTGCTCTCCCGTGGGATGAGAGAAAACGCGGGAGGAAGGTCTTGACAGAGCAACCCGGAGCATTCCAGGAGGATAAAATCCGTTCACGCAGGAACAAGTGAGGAGAGTAAGGCAAGATTTGCTAAAAATCGAGGTGAAACCACAGATCTGCCAAGCCACTGAAGGCAGGAGGGTGCAGGATCTGCTCCATGTCCCTTCCACTGCCGGAGCAAGTGGGTGCCAAGGGCTGCTTTTCTCAGCTCACAGGCTGAAGAACCACCTAGAGCAAAAAAGGGAATGTCTGGAAGACGCGGGTGAGCTGAGGGATAATAGAAAGAGTAATGAAACACTTAAGTGTGAGAGAGCACGAGAACATGGAACGAGTGCAGCCAGGGAGAAAGTTAATTCCGAGGACACTCGGGGTGGTTAGTGGACAGCAAATTACAGGGGAGCCCGCAGTGTGGTGTGGCCCAGGGAAAGCTGCTGGAAAGGGGGGATTTCACAGCTCGCTCCAGGTTTGCTCCTTTGGTTTGGGCCTCTCAGTGCAATCAGTATCCAGCCAGCTGGGAGAGTCCCCAAGAAGGAGGAGGCACAGCGAGCTCTGGTGGGATCTGCGTCCCCCTGCCCACCCAGAGTTCTCACAGGCCCACGGACACCGAGGCACCTCATTTGGGACGTTTACAACGGCACTGGGTCAAAATGGGAACATCTGAGCTCCGGGCACAGCGAGAGGGGACGCTGGAGATCCTCGCTGAGCATCTCCAGTTTACTCTCCGACTCTTTTCTCTGGAGCCCCTGCAGGGAGCGAAACGTTTTTCACGTGCACCAGCTGCAAGGAACTGTTCGAGGGTAAAGCAGCTGATCATTAGATGTCCCTAATTGCCCGAGTCCATTCCCCAAGGAACGTTAGCTCAGTGAGTGACTTTTGCCCTTGGGAAGTGGCTGAAGTCTCCTCTCTGCCTGCAGGACGCTCCGGGCCTTTCCTCTTGCTCTGGGCTGTGCTGGTGTGAGGCAGGCACATATTCAAGGGCATCTTTGTACCCTCTGATATTCATTTGTGTTTTAGCAGTCTGTCAGATAGGTGGAAGTCATCTTATCATCCATCTAAGCCCATGGAATATATATATATAATAATAATAAGGGCTGGTAGAGAGACAGGGGGCAAGGGTGGATTTTGGGCAGCCCTTACAACATGTGAAAGCCATGTAGGAGCTTACAAGCCAAATGACAAGAATTCCCTATTTCCTTTACCTCTGTGAATTAAATGGGATGATTCCACTCATACCAACAGGAGCATCAGCATTCCATTAATAATACCCACCATCCAACTAACTGGAATACCAATATTCCATCCGTATTAATGCCCACAATTAAATTAATACCAACCATTAAAACCCCCCCAGTGAGGGAAGCACCGTTCTGTGTGTAGCATGTCCAGAGGGTGTGTTCAACCAGTGACATTTGCTGCTGCTGCACACACACTGCCCTCACTCCTTCCCTGCCTCCACTGCTACGAGCACTAATCAACATTTTCTGCCTTACCCAGAATAATTAGAGCCCAGCCTTTGTGCAAGCGCAAAGGACTTTCTCAGGGGTGTTATCTCCATAATCTGTGCTTTGAAAGGAACGCCAAGTTTTTAAGCAAAGACTTTTTTCCCTCCCGGCTGGGGCTCCAGGATGGCAAAACGTGTCCTCTGCTCATCCAGTTCTTCCCCCGTTTCCTGCAGGAAAAAGTCCTGGCTGGCTCAGGAGGGCTTGTTGTGATGTGCTGCCAGAGAATCTCTGCACCAGGGCCTGCAGCCATAATGAGGCAACCAGAAGCTGTCTTGTGTCTTGTTCGGTTGTGCAAGAATTTCATTGTCAAGGATTTATTGTTTGCCATTTTCTGTTGCACAATAGAAAATGAGGAGAGAAGGAAGGGTGGGGGACAAAGGCATGGCCGTGACAGAATTAGGTTTGCAGTGGCCTGGGTTGTTTTTTTTTTAATGAGAATTTAAATAATTACTTCATCAGCCGGTGACAGGTGACTGTAGCTGTTCACTCAAGAGCCGACTGCATTTCTTTTTTAATCAAAAGAGTCGTTTTTACGCTCCAAAATACTGGCTTTTTTTTAAAAACCTAAACCATATATGTTCTGTGGCATTTCCTGTTAATACCAAAGATAAAGGGGGTAGAAGCCAGTAAAAAACAGCTGGTTAGGAGGATTCACATCTTTCAGAATAATCATGTACAAATTTGAGATGAACGTTTCTATGCATTTTGGTTTTCTAAAACAACACCATCTTTGTCCTTTCGGCTGATTTTGGATTTTTTTTTTTTTGTGAGTGATGGTCTCTGGTCTCTTTCTGCATCTTTAATTTAAGCTCCTGAGTAAATCTATGTTATCCAAAGTGTAAATGGGATTGAAATCAGTCCAAATCAGAGGAGTCCTTTCTCCCTTCTCTTGGAATCCAATTTCACCAGGAATTTCAGTCTTATTTCACAGCTTCCAGTGTGAGAGAAAATCCAGTTCTGGATGGATTTGGAAGGCAGGCAGGAGCTCTGCTGGGCTGATTTGAGGCTCTAAACATCCCCTGTATCCAGAGTATTAATATTTCCTTATCACAAGCTGCTCACAAACCCCTTGCAGAGCCGTTTTCCTGGTGGGCATGTGTCAGAATTAATCAATCCAAGGGGCTTTGAGCTCTCCCAGAGTCCTGAATCCCCTTCTGCACCACTTCTGCAAGTCTTAGCTAAGCGGCGTTACAAAACCAGGCCGTCCTGACTTAAATTACCGCGGCCCATTTAGCCCATTTCCCAGGGAATAGACGGAATTCCGATGGGGATGGAAGAGCCCCCGAGGGACGAGCAGTGTCCTTGGAGAAGCAGGAAGAAAATCCATGGCCACGTGTTGCCTTGGACTGAGTGGGTGATCCCTTAGATTACACTCAGGTATGTAATTCCTCAAGCACACCTGTGGAAACCTTAATGGCTCCAATTACCCCTTGGCATCGTGCGAGGCTCTGGAAAACATGGGAAGAAGGCAGGAAGGAGCTACTCCCTGGATGGGAAAGTCCAGAGTGGGAAAGAACCTTGTGGTTATTTCCCTGGATATCTGCAGGGATTATGGCCCCAAAGCCATTCCAATAATTGGAGGGGGGGAGGATAAAAAAAAAGAAGATGAACCCACCACCGGCACTCAACCCAACTTTAACTCCAGCGTAACCTTCGTGTTAACTTGTTTGTCCAGTTTATTCACTTCCTATTATTCCCTGGATCATGCTTTGAATAATTTCCATGATCTGTTTCTTAAGTCCTGCCCCTTTTGATGTCATCAATTTGATCCATATAGGCTGGACAGCTCCCAATGTATCTTCACTTAGAAATCAGGGAGCTTTGGACCGGGACTCATCATCTTCTTCTGCTCGGGATAAAGCCCAGGGCTGAGTTCAGTGGCTTCTCTAAACACTCAAAGATAGAATTTCTGCCAAGGTACAGTGGGGGGGGGTGTGTGTGTGTAATCTGCTTGTTTTACTGTGTATTTCTGTATATCTGTGCTTGATCTGTGGCTGTAGAAACAGCTGTGGGTAAATATGACATTAATCTGCGTTTGCTGTGATGATCCAAGAGCGCAGTTTTGTTTGCCACTGATTCCTTGTAACCTGCAGCCTTTTCCAGGCACTTCCCCCAGGCAGGACAGGCAGCTGGTTTTGTTAAATCCCAATTGCTGTGCTCAGTAAATTAGTGGTGGGGTAATTTAGAGGTGGAGAGGACTGTGCTGCTGCCAGTGCACACGTGTGCTCTGACAGATTCCCTCTGGGTTGTTTTGCATGATCATATGATTTTTTTTTCATTCCAGTTATTTTAAGAATGCAGATTTGATTGGGGTGAACTGGCCATGGCTTTAAAAGCTCAGCTTTAGAAGGTCTGAAAACTGTGGGCTGTCTCTGACAGCCAGGGCTTGACCCTTTAGAGGTCATCAAAAAAAAAGGTGTTTGATAGAGTCTTTCAGCATTCACTTGTGGTAACTGTGGCCTTTTATTCTGCTTTTTTTCTCATTAGAGCAAGGCTGAATAGCGAGATGGCTGAGGAGCCTGAGCTTTCATTTCATCACAACAATTCTTGAGTTATTTGTGCCCTCCTCGCCTTCAGCCTCTGCTCCTGTGTTTGTAAGGTTTTTATTTGGAGCTAAGGTTGGCCCAAAGTGTTGTCCTCAGTAAACTTTTGTTAATAGCATAATAGGCAGGTGATTCACAGAGTGCTGTAATGTTGGAAACTCACACCTTGCAGGACCTGGTGTCGTGTTCAGCCCGTGGAATCCTGTCACCAGTAGCCCAGTGTCCCAAACTGGCCCTGGAACCCATGGGGGTGCCCTCAGACTAAAACCTGGGAGCAGAAATAATGTTCAACAGGAAGGCTGAAATTCTCTAGAGTAGCACAGGAGATGTTTTACTTACTGGGACAAAGGACAGGTGGATTTGGATTTCTAGTTCTGCCACTCTTGTTAAGCGATTTTTCGTTTCTGTGCTTCCTTTTCCCTCCTGTAAAACAGAGAGAAGGTTTTTAGATGCCTGGGAGAAGCAACTTAGGAAAGAAATGAGTGGCAAAAGAGCTGTTAACAGCAGTGATTAATATTTTGATGCTCTTCAGAAACAGCCCCAGAGCATTTCATTTCAAGTAACATCTACCATGCCTTGCCCACATCCTGACTTGGGTCACCCCCTCTGTGGTTTCGGTTCAGGTGCTGTTTTCCCCCCGTTTTTATTTCCTAAGTAGTTGATTCTGCTCCTCTGAACTCCGAAACACCGACTCTGTTTCACCTTGGAAGAGATTCCCGGGGTGGCGGAAATGAGTCCTGGTTATTCTGCAGGATGACAGATCACACAGCAAAAAAAAAATGAGAACCAGGCTCTGACCTGCCCCTCTCACTCACTTGAAAAGTGGGTTTATCCCAGTGCCTTGACACGAGGGTGAAGCCACATTGCTGGTTCTGAGCCAGCCTGGTTTCAGACCCACGGGCCACAATATTCCACTCGCAGTAGCGAACTGCAGATCTGTGTGGGCACACAGAAAGGTGACACTCCAGAGCTAAATGCTGGTTCTTAGAAAGAAGAAAACAACCCACCCCTGTGGCTGCAGAACTCCTGAGCAGGGTGTGCATTAGTCACGTCGGCTTTGGGTGCCCACACTGACAGAGAAGTCATTTGTCAGTGTGGTCAAACACCTCAATTTCTTCGTCAGCAGCACACAGAGGGCTTGACCTCTTTGCTGCTTCCCGGTGTGTCCACGCTCTGGAAAGGCAGAGGAGTCTCTGCTCGCTCTTGTCGCCGGATTTTTCCAAGGACAAACTCCCCGGGGCCTGTTTGGAGGAACCCACGAATGGGTTGTGGTCGTTCTAACACAATATTTTTTTGGGGGGGGCTTCTTCTTTCACAGAAAGACACGTAGAGGATGGAGCAGGAAGTGGCGAGGCAAGAAGGGAAGGAGGAAGGTTTGATCGAGTTCTATGACTCCTTCAAGGACATGTTCGAGTTCTTCTGTAAGAACACGACCATCCACGGCACCATCCGCCTCGTGTGCTCGGGCAGCAACAGGATGAAAACAGCCTTCTGGACCCTGCTGCTTCTGGCCAGCTTTGGGATGCTCTACTGGCAGTTTGCTCTCATGTTCAGCCAGTACTGGGCTTACCCCGTGGTCCTGACCATGTCCATGCACTCAGAGCCCAAGATGTTCCCAGCAATCACCATCTGCAACCTGGATCCCTACAGGTATCCCGGGCTTTTCCCCCCACCCCGGGCGCTCAGGAAGGGTCAGGGACCTCCAAACTGCAGCCCCCGGGGAGAGAGAGGGAGGTCTCTGCCTCAGGGAGGTGGAAAGGGACTGTTGTCATTCCCAAACTGGTTCCAGGGATAAGATCTTGTCGGGAATTGTGCAAGAGTCAGATAAGATCTTGTTGGGAATTGTGTAGCAGTTAATTCCACGCTCTGAGTCAGGAGAGAGGGAACTCTGCCTCGGTGTGAGTTGCTGGCTGATGTTGTGCTCTGATAGAAACAGCCTTTCCCTGAAAAAACGAGGCTGCTGTGCATGTTCCTTTCACTGAACTCCTGATGTCTGGAATAACGTGTGCCAAAGCTGATTCTCCTGATTTTTTACTCCACAGCAATGGTATAAGACGGAGATAACAGAGTAAATAAGGCAAAAGTGCAGCTCGTGTGGAAGTCTGTGTGGCTCTGCTTGTCAGACAAGGCTCCCACAGCAGTGGCCAAGTTATCACCAAGTTTCATGTTACACAGTAAAGGAATTATGTAATTTCCTTGGAATAATTAGCTAGCTGGCTGGCAGGAAGGCCAGTTTGTGCAGCTCTGCACAGCTGTGTGCTCTGAGCTTTGCAGTGGAGGAGCCAACAACTGGAAATTCAGCTCCTGATAAATGAATGTATTGGCGTGCTAAGCACAGGCACCAAAACTGCTGGATACTCTCAGCCGCACATCAAGCTCTGCAGGGAGCAGAGCAGCCCTTCCAGAGGCACTGAGAGCACACCCAGCACCAGTGCTCCTGTCTGAGAGAAATGTGAATGCTCCCACACAGCCGGTAACTGTGCTCCTGGCAGGTTTGAGCTGGTCAGCGAGCACTTGGTGCAGCTGGACCGCATGGCAGAGGAATCCATCACCTTCCTGTACGGCACCAACACCTCAGCCAGGCTGTTCCACGTGAACGACGGCAACGTCCACGTCAAGGACTTGGCCAGCGTGGGGAACCTCAGCAGGTCGAGCTTCAGGCTGAGCCAAAACTTCTCCCTCCTGAGGACGACCGACCTGAGGTCAGGGAAGAAACATTCCAGCGTGGGCTTCAGGCTGGTGAGTGTGTCCTCCTCGAGGCTTCACCTGCCTCCAGGCACAGCCTGCAAGGACTCGCTGCTCCCCCAGGGACAGGGGGAGTCTTCCAGCAGGGCAGGATGGGGGCCCACCCCCCCAAAAAAAAGAGGCAAAACAAGCAGGGAAAACTCACAGGGGGCATCCAGGTCCAACCAAGAGTTCAGCTCAGCAGGGAAGTTCCTGGTGATGAGGCAGGTTTCAGCTCAGGATGTGAAATCAGGCATCAACAGGATCCATGGTGGGGCAGGAGCCCAGCAAAACCCTGCACCACAGCTCAAGAGAGGTTAAGATTCCCCCCAGCTGGGCTTAAATGGACCCAGGGGCAGAGGGGGTGGGTGGAAGCCCCAGGGGGGGCTTTTCAGGGCCATTAAAGATCTCACAAGGCTCATTAAAAAGAAAAAAAAAGTCATTTCAGAGCTGTGTAATGACAGACTAGAGGATGTTTTTATTTTTCCCTGCCTCAGTCCATCCCTGTCCATCAGTTTATGCTGATTGTGAGGGTTGCTGTGAAGTGGAAACAGCAGCACCATCAGTGAACTGCCCCAGCCCAGCTTGTGGAGTCCTTCTGGCAGTTGACAAGTTCCTCAGGGAATGGTAGGAACAGGCTGTGGGAATCACTGCAGCCCTTTCTAAAACAGAGATTTAGCAGGTGACCCTAGAAATGACAGAGCAACAACAGCCTGCAGGATCCCTCAGTTCCAGGTGCTGTGCTCCTGGAAATGCTGCAGATAAACCAAACCACGGCAGTTAACAAATCAAGAGGGCGGATACAGTAAATGTGTGTCCGTGGCCTTGGAGGAAAATGCAAATCCTTCAGATTCTTCCTATCAAAAACCTGGATGATCCAGGAACAGAAGCTTGGATTGATGTGGCTGGAAAGGGCAGCAATTTTTCCCTGATTATCGTCCTGCTGCCCTGTCCTGGAGTCCTGCACCAGGCGAACTTTCACCAGGACCTGTGGGTGTTCACCTGTCTGAGGCCTGAGTAAGAGCAGGGAAAGTGTCCCAGGGCTCTGTTCATGATTCATGGGCTGTAGAGGATTCCCACCAGGCCTGTCATTCCCTCTCCAGAGGTTCTGGAGTTCATCTGTCTGCTCCCTCCTCCCGCCTCTTCCCCCTGCCCTCGTGTCCCTGAGCTCAGCTCCTGGCAGAGAAGCTGCTCACACACAACAAGGTGCTTCCAGAGGGTTCCTTCCAACCTCAGCCATTTTGTGGGAACTAAAATCATCACAGACTTCACCCTCTGAGAAAAAAAAACCAGAGTTTCCCCTTATCCCTGTATCCAGCATTGCCTCTTTGGGATCTCTGCCACGTGCTGGCCGTGCTGAATGTTTCCCTCCTTCCCTTGCCCGCAGTGCAATGCCACAGGTGGGAATTGCTTCTACAAGACCTATTCCTCGGGGATGGACGCCATCCTGGAGTGGTACAGGTTCCACTACATGAACATCATGTCCCAGCTGCCCGTTATCATCAACATTTCCGACCACGAGGAGCAAATAGAAGACATGGTCTACTCGTGCCAGTACGACGGGGAGCCCTGCAGGCCCAGGTGGGCTAGAACTGGCATTTCACCTCCCATGTTCCCTGCTGCCCCTGCACACACACAAGGCAGAACACACCCTACACGTGGTAAAGGTGCTGGCACACTGATAATTAATCAACATCTCTCTTGGTTTCAGTGACTACGTCCACTTCCACCACCCGGTCTTTGGGAGCTGCTACACTTTTAACAGCAAGGGAACAGACCCCTTTTGGACAGCTACAAAGCCAGGAATTCCTTATGGTATGTTATTGGCGGGGGGGGGGGGGAAGAGCTGAAATTAATATAATTTGGCTATGGATTAATACGTGTTCCATTCTGACATATCCAGCCCTCTCTTCTAGTCTGGTGGCACAAATTCTTTGCTTGCTTCACCGGTGTGATGGGTTGTATCAGCCATAACTGAGAGCAAGCAGAATGTCATTGCTGTTTCCAAACAGAGTATTATTACAGTCATTATTGCAGGATATGATACTGGTGCAGCGTAGGATGGTATTGCTGCAGTGTTTTATGGTATTATGGCAGTTTTGGAACAGGCAGTTTCTACCTGACCCCTGTCCAGCTCTCCAAGGGCGAAGAATGGCTCTTCTGCTAGCTAAGACAGCAGTTTGGTCAGCGCTGGGAGCTGCAGATGTGCTGGTGCTGGTTTTGGGTCCAAAGCAGGTTTGTCATGTGCTCCCCTGTCCCTGGTTTGCAGGCCTTTCCCTGATCCTGAGAGCGGAGCAGAAGGATCACATCCCGCTCCTGTCCACGGTGGCGGGCGTGAAGGTGATGATCCACAACCACAACCAGACCCCCTTCCTGGAGCACGAGGGCTTTGACATCAGACCAGGCATTGCCACCACCATTGGCATCCAGCAGGTTGGCCACTGACTTCTTTTCTTTTTGCAGAGCTGTGAGGAGCTGGCACCGACTGACCCGCTCCTGTCCACTCCTTACCTTGGTGTATATTCACACAAACCCCTTTTCTCTCTTTGCTGTGCTCAGGCTCCCGTGGGCGAAACCAAAATCATTCCAAATGTGGCCTTTTTTTGTCCTCAAATTGGGCCCTGATTTGTTTTACACCGAGACTTTTGCACCTCTTAAGTCTCGTTGCAGGAGAATGAGATTCTACTGGAATGAGAACTTCCAGCAGTGATTTGGTTATTTGGACAGGATGAGTTGCTGCTTGTCAGCTGAACCACAGTGACTAAATCCTAAATCAGGGGGTTTAGGGTGGATCTCAGGGAAAGGTTCTTCCCTGAGAGGATGGTTGGCACTGACCAGGCTCCCCAGGGCAGTGGGCACGGCCCCAAGGCTGCCAGAGCTCCAGGAGGGTTTGGACAGGGTGGGATTTTTGGAGTGTCTGTGCAGGGCCAGGGGTTGGACTGATGATCCTTGTGAGTCCCACTCTCCCACCTCTGATATTTCACATTTATTATCAAGGTGTAGCTCTGCTGCTCTTGTGCATCACTGGACGTCCTGTGCTGTCCCGAGGTTTGGGTGGTGGTGGCTGTGCCCAATTAACGCTTGCTAATCACCCTTTTGTGTGTCCACAGGATGAGGTGAATCGCCTGGGTGGCAATTATGGGAAATGCACAACTAATGGGGATGATGTGGATGTGAAGCTGCTGTACAACAACTCCTACACCCTGCAGGTACTGTGGGAGTGCTGGCTGAGCCCCGGGGGCACAACAAAAAAAAAAAGAGAGCTGGGAAGATTCAGTCTCCCAGAACGTAAAATCAAGGAATGAGAAGTGAAACCTTTCACATCATGGTGCCTTTTTTGCAGTAACAAAACCTGTGCCTGGCAGCTGCATCCTCCACGCTGGGAGGGTGAATTCCTCGGTCATCCGATCTCCTTTTGCCTTCTTTATTTTCCAGGCCTGTTTGCACTCCTGCTTCCAGCACATCATGGTTCAGAAATGTGGCTGTGGTTATTACTACTACCCCCTGCCCCCCGGGGCTGAGTACTGTGACTACAACAAGCAGCCTGCCTGGGGTAAGAGCCAAGGACTGCTGGCCTGTCCCCCTAGGAGAAGGGAACACCCTCCTGCAGTACTCACCCCAAAATCCCAATGCCTGAGAGCGTTGTCCAAGTGCTCCCTGAATCCCTGAATCCAGTGGGGAACAGGCACCTGTCTGTGTTAGTCATGGATATCAAGCTGGTGATAAAAACTCCTTTTTAAGGACATTAATGCGAAGTCAAACTCTTTCGTCTTCTCCACACTGGTGGCTGTGCCGGTGGGAGAAGCACATGGATTGAAATCCTCCCCTGGGAGGGTGGGGAGGGCCTGGCACAGCAACCTGGGCTACTGGAAGGTGCCCCTGGGTGGAACCGGATGATCTTTAAGGTCCCTCCCAACCCAAACCTTCTGTGATTCCGTGATTCTGAGTCGAAGCTTTGAATGAACCCTCAGCAGATCCTCACGGGGGGGTTGAACCTCCTCTGGAACCATTCCAGAGGGAGAGGAAAGGCCTGAGTGTGTTCCTTCCATTCCTTTTCCCCAGGGCACTGCTTTTACCAGCTCTACAACAGGCTCCGAAATCACCACCTGAACTGCTTCGACCAGTGCCCCAAGCCCTGCAGGTGGGTCCCAAAACCAGAGCTCAGAAATGCCAGCTTGGAAAGGGATGGAAATCCCACCAGTGGCTGGGGGCAACTGCGTGGAAAATTTAGGGATCAACCGGCATTTTCTGAACCAGAGAGGTTTCAGTGTGATGTTTGAGCCCAAAATGCCGAGGAAGGGAAAAGATGGCATTAGACAAATTAATTAAACTAACTTTGTATGTCCGGGACAGCAAGGAGGGGAAATAGTTTTAATCATGCTACAATGTTTTATTAAATCCCAAACTAAGGTCATTTCTCAACCTTTACCACTTTATTTTCTTTTTTTTTTTTTTTGTGGGTCGGTTTCAAAATGGAAAGACGTGTTTTAAAGCAAAATACCAAATATTTTCCTTTTGGATGTATCAAAAATACCGGGATTTTGAAACCATTCCAGTTTTCCTCCTGACCTGAACAGTTTTTCAGGCAGCCTCTGGTTTTAATTTTCCAAGCTGACTTGGAAAGCTTTTTTCCAAGGACCTCAAGAGCTTTCCCAGGAGCTTCTGCTTTGGGCAGGAGTTGGGATTGTTAAACTCCTTCATGGCAGGAGTCACTGTGATTATTATCTCTTTTTTTTATCTCCTCAGGGAAAACCTGTACAAGGTGTCTGCTGGGACAGCAAAATGGCCATCAGCAAAGTCTCAGGTACTGCCCAGCCCCTGTGAGTTTTGGGGGGATTCTGCCCTTGCTGTGGCTGGTGAACAGTAAAATTAAGGGTGAAAACAACGACTTGGGTGGCAGCAAACAAAGCAGGCTGGCCCAAAATCTGGGAATGACCTTGTAGTTAAATCAAATAATATAACCCTAGAGTGGTTTGGGTTGGAAGGGACCTCAAAGATCACTTGTTTCCACCCCCTGCCGTGGGAAGGGGCACCTTCCACCAGCCCAGGGTGCTCAGGTGCTGGAGAGGCTCAGCCGATCCCAGACCTATCCCAAACTTCCTGGTGACCTTAAGCAACCTCCCTGCCTCACTTCCCGCCTCCGAAGTTGGGTGAATGACTCTGCTGCCGGTGGGAGGTGTGGGGTGACAGCTCAGCCCTGCTGCTGTTGGTGGGGTGCTGCACTGGAGGCTCTGTGAGTCAGCAGGTGAGTGTTTCTCCCGTTCTGATGGTCACTCATTCCTGTGGGTGATAACGGAGATGTAAACACAACCAGTGCACTTTAAAAGAGGAAATGAAAGGCAGGACAATGAACCAGAATGATTTGCACACCTAAAACATCAGCGTGTGTTTCCTTGGTATTCTGGCAAACGTGGCTAGTGCCTGATAGCTGTCACTGTATGTTATAGCTAAGCCAATTACAGCATTTTTTATTCTTTGCAATAGCCATTTTATTGCTAAAAACCTACAGAGAAAACACAGTAAAGCTCCATAGGCGGGATTGCCACTAACACCCCTCTTTGCTGCAGGACTGGGTCCGGCAGGCTCTGAGGCACCAGAACGGATATAACTCCACCAGCAACAGGTCAGTCCCTGTGAAAACTCTGGGTTGACTCTTCATCCTCCCAGAATTTGTAGGTGTTAAGGCTGGGAAGGGAGGACAAGAGTAAAAACGTGCTGGGTCATCCGGTAAACTTTCAGTCTCTCCTCACAGCACTGTGAGACGATGACTCCCGTGAGCTTGTTTTCCAAGTTGAACACCCTCAGGAAGGTTTGTGGGTGTGGGGACACCTCTCTTGCCTGGGAAGCAGCAGGTAAAACCAGCAGATGAATGCCAGGTGATGTCCCACCATCCCTAACTGCTCCCTCTCTCCCGTCCAGGAAGGACATTGCCAAGGTGACCATCTTCTACCAGCAGCTCAACTACAAGTCCGTGAATGAGTCTCCTCTGCTCTCAGTAGGTTCCACCACGTCAGCTCCAAAGCTGTGCCCTGCCATGAGTTTTGAGGTGTTAGGATGGCTGGAGGGAGGGTTATTTACAGCTGCCAGCATGGGAATATTCTCCTAAGGGAAGAGACTCGGAGCTTTCCCATTTTACCCCTGATTCCCTCCCCGGATGGCAGCAGCAAACTGACCTGCCGGCAACGGGCAATGATTTCCTGCTCCCAGAGCTCTGCTGTGTCTGATAAACACAATCCTCTGACTCTTCCCACAGGAGAATCTGCTGCTGTCCAGCATGGGGAGCCAGTGGAGCCTCTGGTTTGGCTCCTCGGTGTTGTCTGTGGTTGAAATGTTTGAGCTGCTCATCGACACGCTGGTCCTGTCCCTCCTCTTCTGCTACCAAAGGCTCAGGTCCAAGAAGACCCTGAGAGTGGCTCACGCTGCCACTGTCCCCAGCGTGAGCCTGGCCCTGGAGAACTACAGAGTTGTGCAGGAAGAGGCTGGAAAAGGGGAGGATTCTGCTCAAACTCCCCGCTCTGGAGTGGCTGTTGCCAGGCACAGCAGTGGGGACCTGCACCTTCACCCTCTCTCCAGCAAGGTGGGAACGCCTGAGAGTTGCCCTGAGGTGGTGCTGGATGGGTTTAGGGACACCAGGGACAGCAATTTGGGAGGGGAACCGAAGAGCTGAGGGGGTGTCTGTGTGCAGGGAGAAGTGGGAGACTGGGAACTCCTCTGGTGCTGCCAGAAAGGCGCCAGAACAGAGACCTCCTGGATCCACGACCTGTGAGCGCCTCCGGAGCACCCTGAGCCTGGAAATGCTCCTCCAGCTGCTGCAGGTTCCCTGCTAACCCATCCATGTGTCCTGGATCCAGGGTTACTGGATCCTAAGGAGTGCCTGGGGAGGGCAGAGCTGCACTTCTGCTCTTGGGGCCGTTCCTGGAGTTCCCTCATGAAAGCTCTTAATTTATAAACCCTTGTGAGGAAACCAGCCTGTGGCTTCAGACAGGCCCACCTACATTTCACAGACGTGCTCCAGCCTGGCTGTTCATGGCAGGAATTCCAGTGGAGGCCAAGGATTGTGTGGCTCACTGGAAGGTGCCCCTGCCCGTGGCAGGGGGTTGGAACGAGATGAGCTCTGAGGTCCCTTCCAACCCGAACCGTTCCATGATTCCCCGATTCACATCCAGGGTTGCCACGAGGACGGCAGAGCTTGCGATAGGCTCTGATTCCAGCTTGGCTTCCCAGACACTTCTTGTCCTGAGCCTGTTCCTACTGCATTTTGAGGCCAAGGCACAGGATGCTGCTGCTGAGATGCTTTTAGACTTACCCCAGCTTATTTCAGACAAGACTGACCCTCCCTCAGAGGGAATGGAAGAGAAGAAATGGGGTTGACACCTTTTTTTTAGATGAAAAAGCATCTGATTCCTGGAGAAGATTAAACAGTGCTGCGTTTTTGTTGCAGTCCATTTGTAAACAGAGATGGTTTAATGTTAATATTTGACAGTAACTTATATGTACATAAAAGAACACATTTATTTTTGATGCTGACATTTGCACAGGAGCATTTTATTCTCTTACAACCTTGTTTGTGACTTTCTGCAGAAAATGAGAGTTAACAAGGAATCCACGAGCCTTGTTTTGTAACTTTTTAAAAAATAATAAAATGCTCAGAATGCAGCCTGTGACTGGGGGTGTAATTTGACTTTGTTTTGCCTTCAACTGATATTTGGGGTCATTGTTGTCTAATTGTTATTTTCTAAGTGTTGGCCCTGGAAACATCTTCTTCAAATGGTCCAGGAGCTTAAATTTCTAAGGCCAAACCATGGGAAGAGTTTTGCTTCCACACAGGGAGGTGGGATCCTCCTCCCAGCCCCTCAGGTTTGCTGCTGGCACCACTGGAAGCCGAGCCCCGACACGGTTTTGAAAGCCTCAGTTTTGCTTGATTTGGCTTAATACCTGTCTCAGTGCACGAGAAAAATCACTGCATCTTGTAGTATAATTTCCAGGAGGAGCCGAGTTTGGGAGGGAAGGTCCCAAATCCTCTGCCCACAAGGTCCCACCAGGACCAGGGATCAAGTCAGATTTGGCCCAGGAGGGATGTGGCAACACAGGAAAGGGATGGGGAAGATCTGCTTCACACCTGCTGGTGCCACCTTTAATAGAATCAGAGGTTTTCCCGTGGGAGCCCGAGAACAGGTATCCAGTGTGGAGGTAGCTCAGCTCACTCTTCTCTAAGGGTGGGGACCGATTTTCAGCTTAGCAGGCACCTCTTTCTTACAGAACATCCCTCAGCCTGCTGCAGTTGGGAAATCACCTCCCAGGTGCCTGTGATGTCAGCACTGAAATACCTGCCCTGTGTGGAGCTCTTACCCCCCGAGCTGGGCTTTTCCAGCGTGGAGCAGAAACTGGGACCCGAAAGGGGGCCAGTTGTGCTCAGAATCACACAGCAGCGAATAAATCCAGTCCCAGCTCCCTGCTCCAGTGCCAGGCTGGTCTCTGCCGGCCCCCAGAACCTCCCAGAGCTTGTTGGAGCAGGAACAACATCATCCCACCAGTGCTGGAGCAGAACAAGCCGCTGAAGGGCACCAGCAGGTAATAACAGCTCTCTGTGACAGCAAAGCCAGAGGTGAAGGCACAGAGTTCAGGTGTCCCAGCAGTGCTTCCCTGATGGGTCTCCCCGTGCAGGAATGGGGTTTTTATGCTGCAATTCTCGGGGTAATTAGGCACCAGCGTCCCATTAGTGGGATTTGCTTCTACGCTGTGAGGCAACTTTTGAGCTGCTGAGCTCATTTTCACCTGGGGATGAACCCAGGTAGCCACAGGGGGGAGAGATAAGGAAGGATTCAGTGAATACCTTTGGTCTTTCACACAGAGCTCCCGTGGCCCTTGTTTGACACAGGCAAACAGTGGCACTGTGGCTCCCGGGCAGCAGGACAGAGAGTGGCTGTCAGGAGCCGGTCGGGTTGATAAAATCACGAACACGTCCTTTGTGAGATCACCAGGAAAACATTCGTCCTGGCACCGCTCAGCTATAACCCCAACGACAAGAATCCCAGCCCCAGCCTTCTGAAGGTTTTTGGAGCAATTAATCCTCATTAACTGAAGGAAAAGAGGCTTTTGGAGACCTGGGTTGCTGCGGTCACATCTCAGTCTTTGGTGTGTTTATCCTTGGGGTGTTGTGTGAGCCCAGAGCCTCTTTCAGCCAGGAAATAGCAAGGGAGGGGCAGTGGGAGCCAGTGGGAGGGTGGGAGCAAGCCAAGTGTCTCCCAAATTTACTGGAATATCATGAAGCTCTCCTTCCATAAATGCCTTGAAAATGACTGTAATGCTCTTGATTCCCAAGCAGACATCCTGTTTAACCCCTGCACTGAGTCAATCAGTCTACCTGGATTCGTTAATTGGGTTCTGTTTTTCCCTCCAGAGGAAAACGGGATTTATTCCACGATTTCCCTTTTTCCACTTGTTTCCCATGCTGGGTAGGGGAGAAATCACGAGGCCAGGCCAGTCTTGTCTTTTCTCCTTCTGACTTTATTTTTTTCTGCCACCGACACCCCGGACGGGGGGGGGGGAAAGGAGTGCACTGTGTGGGAAAGGGTGGTCCGAGGGCAGAGGGGGATATTTTCCATGGAGTGCAGGGTCTCCTGGGACAGGACAGGCACCAGCAGAGAGTCAGGATCAAGGATTAACTGGTTCAGGCCCTCAAGGAGACACGAGTGGGTGGGTTGGGGCACAGGGGGGGTGACCTGAGCCTACCACCTTCACCCCAAAGCAGCCTGAAATCCCCCCCATCACAAGACAAGAGTCGCAGAAACCCAAACAAAAAACGCATTTTGAGTATTTTTGTGGCGTTCCAGGCCTAGTCAACTGCCACAGAGTTCAGCCTGTGGGCTGCAGAGGGAAAGGGAAACAGGTTAAAAGGGGGGTTTTAAGATCCAGTTAATACAGGCAGCAAGGCAAGAAACCCTCCGTCAATAAACCAAGCAAAGAAGGAGGAGGGAAGGAGTTTATCTAGATTTTTATTGACAGTGCTTCAAGAGACCATAGAAGAGAAGGGAAAAGGGGTGGGGGGGGGGAGGAGAGAAAAGTCAGACACCACAGCAAGAGTTTTAAAATTGTACAAAGATAATAACATAGAGAATATCTGGTTCCATAGTTACAGTCAGTATAGGCTGTGTAGGGAAAGGTGTAGGGGGGGGAATGATTAAAAAACCTGTTACAAAGTTGTACTGAAAGCAGGCAAGTGAAAGGGAGGAGGTTAATAAGGTTACAGCTTTATTTACAGCGAGTGGCACAGCCCCGGGGCCACCAACCACACTCAGCAGCTCTGGCCTGGCTACAGGAGCTCTTTCTCCCTGCGCTGGTTGGGGAGGAAGGTGTGGGATGCCCGGGAAGGGCTGGCTCAGCTCGGGGCTGCCGGGACAGGCTGTTCCCAGGATCCAGCATCCATCCTGTGGGATGGGTGGGAGCCAGCTGAGGGGGTCTACAGAGCCAGGGACAACCTGAAGGATGCCCAGAGGTCCCTCCCAAGTGTCACCCACGGGAGCAGGAGGACATGGAAGCCCAATGTGCTCTGTCCTGGCCCCCACGGGGAGGAAGGTGCTCAGCGCTGTGTTCGGGGAGCAAGTGCTCCTGCTCCAGACATTCCTCTCTGGCCATCCCAACTGCTGCACTGGGAGCACACCTGGTCCTCCCCATGCCTTGGAAACTCCCTCGGCTACAACCCTTTGGCTCCTCATTCCCTCCCCATAACCATCACCCGCCCTGTCTTCCCACTAACACAGAATGGATGCATCCCCCCCAGCCCAAATTCCCAGCAGGAAGACTGCCGGGAGCCCCATTCCTATGGAAACAGCAGCGCTCCTGCATTTTGGAACCTCCAAAAAAAAAAAAAAATCCAAAAAAACCACCACCCCAAAAAACATCTTGTTTCTCCAGAACTCCCCCTCTCCCTTCTGCTGCTCGGTCCCTTCTTCCCACACACCACCCCCCCCACCACTCCTCGTGACAGCCCCCCACTCACACACATGTGCACAGCTCACAGAGCTGGCTGTCACCAGCTCAGCCGTGGTCTGATGTCACCTTTCAGCCTGGTTTGTCTTTGGTTGAGAGCAAGAATGCTCGGGCAGTCGGGGGGCACGCGGGGCTGGGGGCTGTCCAGCAGCACAAGGAGCCTGGCAGGGCCGCTGGACAGGGAGTGAATCAGTGCATTTCTTTAGGAGGTCCTGGGGTTGTCTTTTTTTTTTTTTTTCTTGCATAAATAAGGGCCATTTTTGCTGCTCTGAGAAGATGTTGCTGATCTGGTTCTTCAAAAAATCACCTGCTCGGTTCTCTACTGGGAGCTGCAGGATCATCTGCTCGATGATCTCAGAGGTCCCTTCCAACCTTCACGGTTTTATTTTGCACTTATCACAGTCTCAGCTCCTCGTACCTTTTTTTGTTAAAGACATGCTTTAAATGGCTTTAAATTCTTCCAGTTCCAGTTTTCCCCCCGCTGCAGGGACCATCTCAGAGACAGCAATATTAAAAAAACCTGAGGCTTCCCTGGGTGAGAAGGAACACAGCACCCTGAACTCATCCCACCTGGAATCAGGGACGTGTGTGAGTGGCGAGACCCCAAAGATTCAAACCTACCTGTCCAGGCACTTGGTTACAGGGGTTGGGTCAAATAAAAGCGAGGACAGGTAGTGAAAAAATATTCACCCAGACGTCAGAAACTCAAAGGATGAAGGATCCAGGGGGCTGAGTGGTGGTTTTGGGGTCCAGCTGGGTTTGGGCAATGCCTGGCATGTTGCTTTCTAGACAAAAGGCAAATCTCCTCGTGTTTATCTGTGGTTGCAACCAAGTCACCGTCAAGAGAGGAAAACAAACCTGCCCTTTGGGAAAAGAAAGAGCGGGGAAAAAAAAAAAAAGAGAGCAGTTCTGGCATTAGGCATCTCAACACAAATCCAGCTGTAGTGGAAGCAGGGAAGGGAGAAAGTGTTGGATTTCTCATCCTCCCTGGAGCCTGGTGAGCCGTTTCCTTCGCTGAAAGCAAATTATCTGTACAACTTCCCCACTCTCCCCTCCAAACTTTCCAAACACACATACACCCCAAGCAACAAAAAAACCAAACAAACCCAAACCAAAGAAACACAGAAAACATCGAGAAGTGCCTCCTTAGCATGTTTTTTTTTCCTGGAGAACTTTTTTGTTTGGGGAAACTGCAGGGTGTACTCAAGTGTCGGGTTATATTTCTAATTCGAGGCGTTTTAATTCAAATTATAACATGCTGGGTTATAATTCAAATTCAAATTCAATGCCTCGTGATCTGTATAATGAAAACAGAGGAGAAAGGGGAGGAGGGAGGGAGGGAGGAAGGAAAGGAAAATTGTGTGTGTGTAGGGGGAAAAGGCAGGTTCTGAAAAATATTCCCTAACAATGCTACCAAAAAAAAAAAAAAATCCTGACATTTAAATACAGACAAACTGTATTGAATAAAAATTGCACTAGTCCTCTGGGCACATCAATAATAAATTAAATACTTAACAATTTCACTGATTAAAAAAGACAGCACAAAATCCATAACAAAAGAACATAAAACCCCCCAATACTGTAATGTAGGAAAAGTGCACAAAGTTGCTTTATACATTGAATCTAAATAAAGTACCAATACATGTTAAATAGATAAATTGTCTTGCAAGACACTGCTTTTTGCATCAGTATTTACATTTGCTTTAACTTCATGTACTTCAGCAGTGAGTCTGAGCTTCGAAGGACCAAACTGTACATGATTTTTGGATGTTCCCGCGAAATAAAAACGACCCAAAGTGGAAGCCACGGTTCTCCCGGGCTTACAGGAAGGATCAGTTTGTATTTCTAACTTCTCCTAAAAAGCTGCAAAAACCAATTGGGGTGTTTTAAGTCGCTGTACACTTTAAAAAAAACCCTAAACAAACCCCGTTGCTGGACAAGGACCACGCTGAGATCCGTGAGTGGAGCGGGCGCATGGCAGTGGTGAAACAGGGATTTCACTCTCAGGATCTCGGAGGCACCCTGAAGGATGCCAGCTCGGGGGTCGGCGTGGGAAGGGCACGACTCGAGGGCACATCAGCACCAAAAAAAAAAACCCCAAAACAACCGTCTGGATCGATGCAGGTCAGGATAAAACCGGGGCAGGACCGGAGAGAGGATTCACCGCAGGGAACCTGTCGGCTCCTGCCCCGGGAAGCAGAGCGAGCTCTCGTGGCTGGGTAGTGGTGGTGGAGAGCGCTCCGAGTGCCACAGGGAGGGGGTGACACGATGTGACCCCTGAGCACAGCACAGCCCCCGGGGCAGGCACGGGCTGAAGGGAGCTGCTGGGTCGGGGGTGAGGGTTCAGCACCACGGGCCACCAGCAGCCAACCCCACCCCAGCCCCGCAGGGAGCAGGGACGGCTCCAGGGCTTTGCTCACACGGCATTTCCAGGCTGTGGGTTTGCTCCTGGCCACGCTCAGACCGACTGCAGCACCTCCGGCAGCTGCAGAGCAAAGGGGGTGCAGCTGACAGGGAAGAAGGGATGGCAAAGGGGGCAGTGACACTCAAGTGAAGGCACCACCCTGCTCAGGGTGGGGGGGAAATGATCGAAACTTGAGGTGGTTTGGATCAGAAAGAAGCCAAATCCCCATGCAAATGACTGAAAGATGAAGCTCCATGAGGTTGGAAAGTGGTGACCTCTGTATCCTGCAGGAGAAACGCGGAGGGAAGAGATGCTACCCCTTCCCACGGGGGGCAGGAGGATGTTTAACCCAGGGCACGTTCAGTGCAGACTGAGGGGGACCAAGAAGCAGCACTGCCACAACACAGGGCATGTCTGCCTTTGGCATCACTCCCTTCTGCCTGGAGTGAGCCCTCTCCATCCAGGGGTGACTCCACAGTCGCCCGTGGGAACTACAATCCAAGTCCCAGCTCGCAGTTGTCCTCCGAGCCGGGGATTTGCACATCCCAGCTCCTCTGAAGTGCAGCAAGGGGGGCATTTCGTGCCACGCTGCTTTATCCCACGCGTGGTCCCGAGTCTCTCCTGAGGGTGCCAGAGATGGGCAGAGGATGAACAGCCCAAGGGGTCTGCCCTCTGCCAGCTGCAGGGCCTGTCCTACGGCTTTCACTCAGGGAGAAGTTCAGAGGGAGCACTGCTTGCTCCAAGACCACAGGATAGTTTCAGGCCAGGCATTGAGCAGCTAAGGAGGGAGAATTTTCGTTTCCCAAGACTGCTGGAAGGAGATTGTTCCTTATTTAGGGAAGCATGAAAGGCCCTGGGGGCAGGTTTTGCACTGCAGAGCCCCCAGGACCATTCCAGGTTCAGACACTGGGATCAGAACCGAGCCCTTGGGACTGGGCATCCCGAAGCTCCAGCGGGAATGAGAAAGCAAACAAGACAAAGATGCACCTCCAGATCCAGACTGCACCGCCAGAAAACCGCTCTGGCTGCAGGAAAACTTGGGACAGCACTTCCCTAAGGAAGCAGGGACTGTCCCTTGAACTGAGAGGACCCTACAAGAGTCTGAGTGGAGTTTATTGATCCACCCGTAGCTGTGTGGGTGGACACTGAGCGCTGCTGGTTCAGCCTCTGAGGGCACAGTTAGAGCAATAGAAACAAACCCACAGAGGTTTCAGCCACTGAGGGGTGAGCAGGGCAGCAGCCAGGCTGCAGAAGTGCAATGGATGAGAAAGAAGATGATTTTGTACCGCTGCTGACGGAATGCAGGAGGATGGGGAAGTCTGCCTGGGATTCTTGCTTCTCTTGCAAGCTCCTGATCCCCTCAAAATCCCAGGACAATCCATAAGGCACTATGGCCTGACCCCAGAGCCAGCAGCCTCGGTGCCCAGGCAGGGGACTGTCACCCACACGTCCTGACAAACTCTGATGCCAATTGTAGTTGGGGACGTTGGGAAGAGGCTCTGTACAGGAGCACAGCTCAGCATCCAGGCCCCCAGCCAGAGGACACCAGTGGTCCCTGTGCTCTGCCAGCCCTCCCAGGACAGGATGGCACAGCTCCAGCAGCTCTGCAGAGACACAGACCGTCAGCACAGCAGCAAAGTGCTCTGAGCACATCCACATTCCCTCAGTCCAGCAAAGAATAACACGAGGAAAAGGAAAAGAAACACCAAGAAGATTCTGCTGGTCCCTGGAACCAGGGAACTCCAGAGCCCCTGGGCCAGCTGCTGAGACGCTCCGGCATGCAGGGGGTGAGCACAGAGGGAACACATGCAAGTGGAATTCTCCTTCACAGAGATGCTGTCAGAGATCTGAGGTGACCAGGACACAAACTGAGCTGAAAGTCCAACTGCAGGTGCAGCCGTGGTGGGGGCGGGAGCCGGACGTGGCTTCTCTTCCCTGACACAAAGCCCATCGCCAGCGACAAGCTTCTCCCGGCCTCCAAAAAATCAGCACTGCTGCTTCCACAGCCCTTTGTGCACTTGGCATCTTGGCCCAGGAAGCAGGAGCTATGGCTTCGACCAGCTAAACCACCGAGGGCAAAAAAAAAACACCAGGGGAGGGTGTGGCTGGTTTAGTCCTGAGAGCAGTGAAGGTGAGGAGCCGTCACTCTCAACCCTACCCCCTGTGTGCCTTTTGCAGCAAAACATCTCTGCCCCACAGAGCAACCTGTGCCTGACTTAGAGGTCTCAAGTTTTCTGAGCTGCTGGTCACGCTGCCAGGAGCCAGGGCTGCACGCCAGGACCCTGCCAAGCCAGCTGTTCAGACAAGAGCTCAGCGCAGAGCGGCTCCACTGGGGCAGAGACAGCTTCGTCTGATCGTGTTCCTGGTGGGTTTCCCCTGCTGAGAAAGAGGGTTTCCTTTTTCTCTTCTCTTCTTTTTTTTTTTTTTTTTACTTTAAAAGCTAGTTCTTCCAGACTGCAGGACCTTCTTCAGAGCTGTCAGCCAGTTTCTGGAGGGAAGCTCTTTTTGCCAAACTGCAACTTTTTCCCTGAAAATTATACTGAGCATATAGAAAAGTATGAGGGAAGAACAATGTTTCAGTCCATTAATACAGATTAGGAAGAGATAATTATACTAAATACTACCATATAAGTCAATAAAAATTTGCTGATAATGCTAGTGACTACTAAAAAGACACAGCATGGAAAGTAAGAATATAGGACCAGGATGTGAAACTGGAGCACTCTCTAGAAAATGGAAAAGGGCTAACTTTCACAGGCTTATAGAAGCTATTTACTCAAGTACTACTTAAGATGGAGCTCACTTGACATTCAGAGAAAACTTCTGAGATCCAACCAGTCCCTGCAGTCCCTATTCTGAGCATGGTTTCTGTTGTATTTGCACCCCTTACTTACAACAATAAATTAAATGCTGCATTTCAGCACAGTTTGGTTACAAACAAAACAGAATAATGAATGATATAGTAAATAAAATACTTGAAGACTGCTAGAAGTACAGGACAACCATGCATGAAAGCTTAAGCATTGAAACTCTTTACTTGCAAACTTTACTTTATCCACATCTGCTGTGAAGGGTCCCAGAACTTGCAAGAGAACAGAGACAGAAACAGGGGGTTTTGTCACCTTTTCATGGCATAACAGGTGATCAGCACATCAGTCTTTTACAGCCAAGAAACCCGCCTCCCTGTGAGCTGTAACTTGAATAATTCACCACCTTAGTCACAGCCAGGGGTGGCTTGTGCTCTGCTTCCAACCAGGACTGCCTCACTAGGGGAAGGAGTAAGGGTGCTTTTGGGCATCTGCAGCATGGCAGTGACTCTGTCATCGAAAGGGGACAGTCACTGCAGCAAATGTGTGGCCACCTTCACTTTGGGGCAACACTTAAGGAATGTTCACATTTATACTGAGTTTTCCTGCAGCCTGTAGGTCTGTTACTGTTTCAGCACCTTTTTCATCCAGTAGGGAGCAAACTGGAATGCTGAGCACCCAGACATACTACAGAATCCACCTATTAATAGATAAAATGCCGTGGTAATACTGAGGGTGCTTCTTAAATGACCAGCACTGCACTTCAACAGGAACTTTTAATGTGTTTTGAAAAGAAAGACTGAGGGCCTGTGTCTTCTTAATTTGTCTGAACAGTATCTGGCAATCTTACAAAATGAAAAAAAAGCATTGCCTTGAATTTTCATTACAGCTCAGTGTTTGGATTCAGTGCCAGTTCCCATTGGCTCACTCCGTCTTCAAGATAAGTCGCAGATTAATCTGTTTTACTTTCTTACAGTAATGAGACCAAATTACCTTTGTACTTGCTCCAGTGGAGCCTCACATAGTTAATATCATCACACAGATAAAACTCAGACCAAAATTCGCTGTGCTGATTGCTGCTCATTCCTTGCTTTTCAGCTCTTTTTCAAAAGAAAGAGGACAGCCCATCCTTCAGCCATGTGTGAAAACCACCAAAGACTGCTATAAAATTTGTATTTTTACTTTGCTTGATCAAAACTCTTTGGTGAATTTACATTTATTTAAACAGATTGAATTTTCTTAGCAGCTATTACAGACTGAAACTCAGCTCTAAAAGATTATTACCATGAATTAAGATAATTTTCTGTGGTGGAAATTCACCTCATAAATCAAGTCTGGTATTCTAAAGGCAGTGCCAGCTCACTTGCAGCTGTAGGCACTCAGAAATCAGCAGAATTTGTCCCTAAATCTGCAATTGTTTGATGACAAAATTAATGTGTTATGACTTTCAGATTACTGAAAGATGTTTTCTCATACACAGTTTCAGGATACCTCACACAAAAACACCACCGCTGGTAGAAATGAGGAGAAAGTGGAAATTGAAGGTGTTTTGTAGTTCTGCCCTCAGTTTTTCAAATATATGTTACTCCTGCTGGTCAGCAGGACAAGCATTTCTGCAGGATTTACACACCATTCGACTCTATGTCAAATATGAAAAAGAGTTGCTTTTGCCCCACAGGAATGTAAAGCACTTCCAGGTTCAGGGGAGTTACTAAATAAACAGCCTACATTTCAAAATTACCTGGGAACTCCTGTTGAAATTGGGACCATTCATCAAAGAAACAGTTTAACATTAAATACATGAGTAGGAGGTTAACTGAAGTTGCTGGTGGTTCAGCTCTTTTGAAATTTGGTCTATTATTATTATATAGCCAAGGTCCCTGTTTTGACGACTCCGGACTAATCCCACTTACTTACTTTTGTCAGTCAAAAAGTGGCTAGAGTTCTTGATTTTGGCTGAGCAGACAGAGCGAAACCAAAAGCTCTAGAAAAAAACCCCCTACATGTTTGGAACAAACACTGAATTCATAAGGAAAAAAAAAATCTGTGATTCAGTGATCACAGAAAACAGATTTTTTTCCCCCTATAATTATGACCTTTTTTTCCAACAGGAAAAATTCTTTATTCACAATAATTCTGCCTCAAATTTAGATTTTTAGCATAACTGAGTCTTCAGCCCTAAAATATGCCACATTGACCAGTTCTACAGCAGTCTGTTACACTTCCTGGTGAAATTTTTAAGTACAGCAGAAACAAAATTTGACTCACAGTAGATAGTAGTTTAAAATATATAGTCCCTCTGCTGCTGACATACACTGAGCAAAGCCCTAATTGGATGTTTTCCATGGAATTTGCTGCCTTCCTGAGCTTTTTCTTCTGAACCAAACTCTCAATTCTTACATCAGGGCAAATCCAGGATAACTTCAGTGTAGTAACTCTAGATCTAAATTGCTACAAGTGAAAACAGAACAGCACTAGAACATAATAACATAATTAAAGTTTTACTGGTTGAAATAGACTGTAGGAGCCATGTCCAAAAGCTCTGGTTTTGTTATTTTAATATATTTTGTGGGATATTCAAAAGTACTTCAAAAGAGAGGCTAGCAATTCAGAACAAGAAAAGTGTGAAAAATCAACTCATATCTTCCCAGGATCAAATCTTTCTGTAGTCTTCCCTGGTTCCCTGTCAAGGCAGTGCTTCCAGGAACACCCTCACAGACTCTGAAAACCTGCGATATGAAGCCTGGGCTGCAGGGAATAAAAGAAATTGTGTTTTTGCTAGATCACCATGCACAATTGTAATGTCTCCTGTACCTAAAATTCCTACTTTATGAAAGTGGTACAGAAAGTGGCCAGAAAACCTTCCTACAGGTACTTACAAAAAAGCGTTAATATTCCATGTTGTTTCAAACTGGTGCATATCAACAGTTCATTCCTTGATGGCTTATAAACACACCTCAGATTTGTAACTCGGGATGAAGCTGTCATTAAGTCATACAGGTTCTTTCTTTAAAAGTTTCTACAGTAAGCTTTCTCCACATTTTTTCTGCTGAAATGTTGGACACTAGGTTGGCCACCCCTAGACTCAATTATTAAAATCCCCTTGCCACTGGATTCCTTACATTTCTTTCTAACCTCCTCTAGAAGAGCTCCAAGGCAGCTGCTACCTCCCTTTCCCCCATCTGACTCCATTATGTTTCCTACATCCCTCTGCTAAGTCCTGCTTCCCTATTTCCACAACACAAACATTGGTCTGCCAGTTGCTCCAGAGGTCCTTAGGAGCCATCACCCCACTCCTGATGTATCTCCTCCCTATCTTTCCTCTCCCTCCTCTCACTTGTAAAACCTCTGAGGCACAAGGGAATCTCTCCATCTCTCATAAGCCAAGCACCTGGTCCTTTTGCTCAGAGCCCTGGATCTGTTCCATCACATTTCCATCCCTCCTACTCCCCTGCAGAAGTTCCTGGTGCCCTCAAGATTCAGTGGCTGCATTTCACATGAGTCTGCCACCTGCTCACCTTCTGGGTTTGCTCATGTCATGTACATACCTGTCCTTAACCTGGAAGCAATTTTGGATAAGGAATGTACTGTATCCATTACAGATTGAATAGTGTAACCTAAAGTGTATTATAAACGACTTTGCGAGTATAGTATTATAGCTACTCCCCCTGGAGTTTGGCAATGAGGGCTTTTGAAACACTATAGAACAGAGTTTGTGAAAAAAACCACCCCTCTAACATCCCACTCTCAGTCCCTGGAAAAGCAGGAGACAGTAATCTGCCCATTTTGATGGCAATACCACTTCAACAAAGGCTCAGAGGAATATCTGCCTTCCCCATGTAATATCCTGTCATGTAAGGAGGCTGTGACAGAAACAGATGTTGACTGTCTATCAAAAGACAGTTACAACCACACTGATAAACTTGTTATCTGAAGGCTGCAGTTGTCAGGAGGGCTTTTGTACAGACCTCAAGCCCACCTGCCTGGCTGTTGAAAGGGGACACATCAAAGAGATGTCAAGCCAGAAACGGGCTGACACAAACCCCATATTAATCACCACATCCTTGCAAATGGCAGTATAATCTCCAACAAGATGTGTGAGGATATGGCGAATATGTCTGCAGAGCATAAAATATCCAGCAACTGCGGTGGGTACTTAGCAGGATTCACCACAGCCTGTGGGTCATGGCTGAAAACTCCACCAGAGGACACAAACTTTGGAAAATACAGAGGAGTCAGATCTACAAAGCAGCTTGGTTGTGAAGCAATTGGCTTTACTCACCCAATATTGTCTTCTTTTAAAATATTGCCAACTAAACGTAAAAAACAAGAGCTCAGTCACGTAGTAGGGATAGGTGACTGTGTTTCAGCAAGCTGTGAAGGCAGTGTGGGTAACCACCAGAGCCTGACAGCAGGAAACCCTGTAACTAAGGAGGGTAAATGCAATGGCTAGGTCCGTAAGCAAAATTAGAGATGTGGTGTAACTGTGTCTGGTGATGGTACTGGAATAGTTTATGTAGTAGTTTCTGCATCTACTCACTGAAAAGCTGAAATTCAGTAATGGATTGGACAACTCAATGGGTGACGAAAATCTGCCCTAAAATGAGGGGCTGAAGAACTTAATTTTACTGAGTTTATAAAAAATGAGGCTAAGCTGACTTATTAATATTTTTTTCATAAATGAAACCCTTTCTGACAATACATGCCTTTCTAGAAAACATAGGCAGTAAGAGCTAATGTAGCGGCCAGAGAAGTTAAACATATTCCTAGTAGACACAAGCTAATTTTTATCAGAGGTGATGATTAACAGTGGGAAATTGTGGGAAAGACATTTATTGAATTTTTTGTTGCATAAAGTCTCAAAATTAAGACAATGTTTTTTAATAAGATACGCATTAGCTACAATACCCTCCCCCCCAAATTATGGGCATCATTAAGCAATTCCACTGTCTTGTATTATGTAAAAAGTCAGGTTCCATGATCACAATGGTCCCCTCTAATTGTAAAGTTATGAGCCTATGCATTTTTAAAGCATTCTGTGCTCTTGAATACCATTAATTGCATCAAATTATATGACTATAAAAGTGAGTTTTGATGGTGAGGTTGAAGAGGTATCTCACAACAGCTAGTAACCAGCTGCTGTGCTTAGAGAAACAGATTCATCTACAAACATACAGATGCCTCATGGATGACTTTCTGAGGGCACAGAGGTTGTCTGAACCATGCTCGGATCTTCTTTGGGTACAATATCAGAAAGGAAAATAATAATAATAATATATCATGCTTGTTCTGTTAATGTATTTGAAGAGATTTTTTTTTTTAAATTCAGTTTTCCTGTGGCACCACAAGTCACCCCAGCTACCTCTCTCTTGCTTTTAAGTTCCTGTGCTTCAGTCAGGGCTCGTGTTTGCTAGGTCGGTCAGGCCGGTCACATTCAGACTGACTGGGCATGTAGGACTTGGGTGTTACCAGGTTCCACTGTGCCCGAAGACCTGGCTCCTTCCACCCTCAGATGAGGGGTGAGCTCCCACACAGGCAGCGTGCATCACCAGGGTGCTGGAGTGGGATTCTGCCTGCAACTAGGGAGCCAACATCATAGCAGAGACCAGGGCCATTGGTCAGGAGGAATCAGTGCACTTCTGTTCGGAAATCTGGGACAAAGCAGAAACCGGAGAGGCACCAGACACATACAGCTACTGATGAGCCACTGTATAGTTTGGTGACTTCTTTTCATTTCTCTTCTTCTCTGTCCCCTCAGGGAAGGGTGGGGAGAAACTTTTCCTCTTCCTTCGCTGTTTTAGTAAAAAAAAGGGTTTTTTTAAGTACTGTGAGGCATTGGGGTAAGCTCTTTAAAAGTGAATTCCTAAACAACATACAGAAAAACTACTTTTTAAAAACTCCATTCCCATTGTAATTAAGAAAACAATATTGACACGGTCTTTGGCTTTTTAAATAATGCCAAAAGATGCAGTTTCTTTATTTTATTCCACTACTGCAGTATTAGCAAAGCTCCAAAGCTCCCTGGGTAAGAATGGATGAGCTGACTTGGGAGCCCAGCAGATTTCCTTTGATACTTCACAAAAGCACCATCCTACAGGACCACACATGTATCACCTCTGAAAATGTGAGACACAGTACTGTGAACCCCAGGTTAACATTACTGCACCTATACTGCTGAGCACCACTGCTGCACCAGTATGGGCACATCAGCTATGCACCTTTGTTTGGTGTCCTTCTGCCTGGTATAATGCAACACATCCTTCAACACCTAGGGACCATTTAAATAAATAGGGAAAAAAAAAGGACTTATGCATATGCAACTTTTGGGAAAGCTTTGGGAAAGACACTGGCATAATGTAAAATGGATTTTTAAATTATACAACATTCCTAATCCTCCAAAGTAAGGTTTCACTTTTGTCCTCAGGTTTAAACTCACAGAAAGCTTTGTCTATGGTTATCTCACTAGCCCTGACAAGAACTGGTTTAAAACAGCATTACCTTCATCAGATACAATTGACTTCTTCTCCTGAAAAAAACCCCAAACCTTTAATGATCTTCAAATATCAGGCTTTCTGAGAGGACCATAAGCCAAAATCTACTTGACTTTCCCCCTCAGCCTCCCTGTCTTGAGAAGCAAACTTCACATCTGCTTGTTATCAGTAGTTATCTCACAGCATGCCTCTGAATCATTTAGAAAACTCAAAGCACATGTTTATCCCTGCTGAGGAACCAGTCATTATGATGCTATTTACAGGCCCTTGGTGACCGAAGCTCACTACATGGTGTAGAAAACTGCCAAAGATTTTGTCTCAGGGGTTCTCACTGCTGCTAGATTTAATTACTTACCATCAGCTTTTCAGCCAGAAGGCTGCACTCCCTCCTTTCAAGCTGCATTGAGGCATGCCTGTGTGAGGACATGTGGGAAAGCTAAGATAAATCAATTAGACATATGAAGCATGTTGCATGTGACTTAGAGCATGTTAAGCCCTCATGTGGTTACTCTTACTCAGGAGAATAAAAAGGCTTTCACTTTCCTGCATAGACAACCTTCAAAGCTGCACCATTTTACAATTATAGTGTGTAGTTAAAGGCAGTGAGGGGCTAGGAAGAGATGCCAAATGTCTTGGGCAAATGCATTCATATCTAAAAATGAAAACACTGACCACTTAGTAATGTGGAATATGTCCTTCTGAGACCAAATCTGCTTCACAAACTCCTTCAGAGCCTTTCTGCTTAGATAGCCAGGCAAACCTTACATTCCTCTTAGCAAAAGGATAAATAAGTACATCAATACAAGACGCTCAAAATAAGCCTACATTTTTTGTGGGACACTAAGTTTCAGCAAAGTTTTGTGCTTCCACTGACTGTAGGGGAGTTATCAATTTTGCTCAGTATTTTTGATATTCAGGAAGACCATTTAAAGAACTGATCTTGCAGCCTGTATCCAGCAAATGCCCCTTACCTTATCACAGAGAAAATTCACTGCATCAAACCCAGTCCTTTGACATTCTGGAGCAAAAGGCTAAGGGTATTGGTTTCTCCTTGTGCAAAGCGCAGAAAACTCTTCATACAATTCTTCTTAAACCTCTTGAAAGTCTGTGCAGCCTCACACATAATTTTTCATGATTTTGAATCAAAACAGAGCTCTATGCTTTTTGCTTTCCATTGAATAATTTCAGCAGTGATCCGTATCTATTTTTTTTACCTAGAAGTGTTTCAACGAGTTAAAAAGGGTCTTTTGAAAGTCTTAGCAAGACTTCAAGAAATAGCAAGAATCCCAAGACTGCCTCCTTACTGCATTTTGTTGAAGAATATTTTGAAAAGGTAACAGCTTTAGACAGGGATGTTGCAGCTTTTGTTGCTTTAAGAGAATGTCTCTGTGTGGGGACATAGAGAGGTGACCTACAATGCCAGACTCCAAGTCTTTCAGTACACATGTGAAAACTCATCTGAAGCTACTTGCTGTAGCATATCTGTGTGATGTGCCAATTAAAGACAGAGCCATCTACTATAAACTCTCTACAGAAGTTCTAAGATGTCTGTCATCTTCTTAATTAAAGTAAAACCCCCAAAACAATAAAAATCCCCTAAACCAAAATAATTCAGCAGACCAAGAACAGCTGAATTTCCATTTCTGCATGTGGAAAAGTGCCTGTAGCTGACAACTTCAACCATTCTGCAGGCTGCCCTGTTTCACGCCGTGGGAGGGATGTTTATATATCCACTCACATGCATTATGGTCTTTAATAACATAATACACAGAACTTGGAAAATTTAAAGAGAAAGCACTTGGCTACAGCTAGGTCAAAACCAAAGTGTAACCTAAGTCTCAATTCTCATGTCTCCGTTACCAAATTAGAGTAAAATTTGATAACAGCTAACATTTCTAGCTTTATCTTGAGAAAACCATGGAATCTTGGGATTGGATTGAAAAAAATAAATGTTTCAACTGCAGTGCAATGTGACACTGGAAAAAAAAGTCCAGAGGCAGTAAGTATATACAAAATATCTGAGAAATAAAATTGGAAATTAAAAATGTGTATGCCATTTATTTTGCACATCCTAATGCCGCTGCTCTGGTTTAGTAACTGCTAGGGGGTTACCACACTACTAAGAGGCGAAATGTGTATTTCGTTTAAGCAGCACAGTACAGTTTTCTCTATTTCTCCAGTTTCTGGCTCATATAGGGACTTGGACTGGACTGACTCTTTTTGCTAAAGCTCACCTTGACCTGAGATTAAATGCCAGAGATGTACATCACTGACACAAAGGAGGGAAAGGCAGTGATGCAATGGAAAGGGTTGTTTCTGCTGTTGTTGAAGACTGCCATTCTCTTCTCACGCAAGGAGCTCATGATTTTGAGGTACGCTACCCTTCTGGGTGATTTGCTTCACTGAAGGTTTTACACCTCTTCTGCAGGCCCAGGTCCTGGCATAGTTGACCAAAGCTTTCTATTTCCATTTAATTTTTCTTCACAACGTAATTACTGCAATGCACTCAGGCTTGGAGCTACCCTTGAATATCAGTCAGAGGCAACAGCTGCCACACACTGTGGCTTCCCACTTGCTAGGAATTGCTCACCACAGGCGACATGTCACAACAACTCTTTCAACACACTGCACAGATTTGCATTTCTCATGTCCAAAGTTGCATTCATCTAGATTAGCTGAGACGTGGGGAAGCTGGCACCACTGCGCTGGCTTGCTGAGGCTGGAAAACCAAGGGCTTGATTCACACAAAGCTTAGGCAGCATCTCACTTTTGGGTACAGTGTATTTCCAAGCCTTTTAGAGGCTCACTGCTTCTGTCCTGTCCTTTGCTGGTTCTTTAATTTCAGGATCA
Organism: Pseudotriccus pelzelni; assembly: GCA_035584735.1. Taxonomy (NCBI): domain Eukaryota; kingdom Metazoa; phylum Chordata; class Aves; order Passeriformes; family Tyrannidae; genus Pseudotriccus; species Pseudotriccus pelzelni. The sequence continues at coordinate 102,871,625 of JAWMRA010000078.1, read as the reverse complement.
TCCTGGTGTCACCTTCTGCACAGACCTCACTGGTGCCCCTTTCTGTGCTGTGCTCTCCTTGCCGCTGTGCCTTGCTCAACTGAGCAGGGGCTGGCAATCTGTAGCTCAGGCTGTGTGTGCATTGCTCACCTTGGGAAATCAGGATACGGCTCAGAAGGCACCAGGATGAACAGGTTGCAGGTATTAAGTCACCACCTCAAAAGATGGGATGTGGTTATCTGGGAGGTGTCAGTGCTGCAACCGGAGAGCCAAAGCTGAGTCACAGCTTCTCAGGGCTGTACTCTAACCTCTAGTTCACCCAGCTGCAACTCCTAACAGTAAACACCATAATGGGAAGCCTGGCATAACAGCGCAGGAACAGGGTCATTCAGACTACAAACCAATCTCTTTTGCATAAGAATGCAACCATAATTGTTTGAATTTAGCTACGCCTTGTTTTGATCTGGACACAGCCTGTTTATACTGTCTAATTGTAGTCATTCCTGTGGTTTTGTTTGTTTGTTTACAACAGTACTCCCGAAGTTTGGGAAAATGTTGCAAAAGTTTCAAATAGCAAAAATGTCAGCCATTCTTTAACCTAATGTTTACAGTTTATAGGAGGGCTTCAACATGCGTTACAATATTGCAAAACTCCAGAATGTCTTTGCATAGTTTGTCAGTATAAATCTGGGAACAATTTACGCAGTGCTGAAAAACAGTTATTTCTGGTACAGCTGCAAGTTTTTGCAGTATCAGGCACACAAGATATATCACCTATTCAAAGATGATGGAAACATTACCAAGAGACTGAAGGAAGTTCACATCGTGAAAAACCTGTGTAAGCAGTACTGAAATCAAGAAAAAGAAAAGGAGGTGGCACCACTCCCCTGTTATGTCCCCATGTAGTATTTGCATCAATAAAGGATTTACAGCAACATTACTTATTACCTTTTTCCCCAGAAACAAATGGGTTTTCTGAAGACGTCCTGTGCTGAATTTGTATGCTATATATCCTGTTATAATATATATATATTCCAAAAATGTCCCTTTTCCCAGGACTTGTCAAATTCACCAATACATCAAACCAAAGAATCTCATCCTTTTCATAGTCTGGCTGGAGCTAAAACTGTTCACCTGAAGAAGCAAAGGTCTGGCATCTTATTTAGCAGGAATCAATGGGACAATTTAGGCATTGGGAGTTTGAGGGGCTCTGTGACAGTTAGGAGCTGCAGTTCAGTAGAATTTAAAGAGGGTATTTTGTTTCTACATTCATTAGATACATTCATTTGAAAATTTTCCTTGCCTTCTAGTGCAGGGCCCCAAAACCTACAATTCTGGTACCGTGAGAATGCAACAGTTCTTGAAGCGGGACATCTTTCTTTTAGCAGCAGTTAAGTGCTCTGACACATTCAAAAGCATAGAAGCTTTCTAACTGACCTCCCTGTGGACTCTTCTGGGTGAAATGCTCTCTCCATATCCTTTGTTTCTCCTCCAGCCTACACCTTAATTCTAGATTTACACAGTTCAGTATAACTTTTTGTTGTGACACTGATGACATTAACTTACTGTGCATAGTGTATTTTCTACAAGGCATGAATATTTAGCTCAAGATTCTCTGTTGCCTGAACCTGAAATTTTAGCTCAGAATTGCCCAGGATTTTGCCCTTTATTTTATGGAAGCTCAGTGTGTTGAGATTTGCAACCATGTGCTCCTCTCAGTATTGAGGATTTCACTGACTTGTGGTGAAATATCCATCTTACACTTTCTTTCCTCTGTTCACATCTGGAACGAGGCATGATGTCATGAGTATGGTACGTCATCTGCCTCATCTCCTCTGGTAAAAATGAGAAAATTTGCTTGATGCTCAGCATTCATTCAAGAGTCCAAATACAACGGAATGAAGCTGCTCAGAGTGGCTTACCTGCTCTGGCTGGTCTGATCTATCTGTGCCAGCATACAGCTCTCTGGGAGGATTTAACAGCCATTGCCTTGCTTGCAGAAAAAAAATAACTCATTCACAAATTCTTATTCCTCTCTGCCCTTCCCCTAGCCTTGAATCCCATTTCTGTGCCTTTAAAGGTGAATTATTTTTTTGTTTCCCTTTCATTCCAGCAGATAGATGGCCCCTTTTCTGTTTCAATGGGATCCGGGCCTTCCTGCTGCAGCTGCTCCCTCCTGGCCAGCGGCCGACTCCCTCATCCAAGCTCACCCTTAATGTAGTTTATTTTTGTGTCTTACTTGTTTCATTCTTTGCCTTTTCTTCAGGCTGGACCTCTCTTAATCAGTCTCAGTCTTAGCCCTTTTCCCTTTCAATTCAGCCTTTTCTGCTCTGCTGGGTTTGGGGTAAAGGAAACAAGGCTTCCTTAGAATGATTTGCTTAGTCTCTTTTCTCCCAATTTCCTTACCCTTCTCTTCCTCTGCCAGGGAGGTCAGGCAAGCTCTGACCTTGAGTAACTGCGCAAACTGGAACATTTGTGGTTGCAACAGAAACAATTCTTTAATTAATTAAATGATCCAGAAGTTGCAGAAGGAAGCCAGCAGGGCTCTCCTGCCTGCTGGGACCTGCTGCACGACCTCTTACAGTGCCCTCCAGGCTGAAGCTCACTCTCAGGGAATGAAGTCACGACTCAGACACCATCCCTCCTTGTCAGTCAGCAGCTATACCAGTCAAATGTCTTTATTAATGTACATTTATTTTCACCTTTAAAAAAATTAAATTACCCCTTAAAACTCAAGTTGTGTCGTTGTGAACCCTTACTTTGCTTTATGTGGCTTTTGTTGATACGACTGAGGAGTCACCAAGCTGGTGAACTTGAAATATCTGAAGAATTCTGTAAGAATTTATCACATGAAATCTTAATTGGAAAGAAGTAGGGCCTATGTTTGCTCCTATGGATGGCAGTAGGGCACATACCATTGAGCCCTATGGAAACAGCTCTACAGTCTCCAACTGGAATGTTTTAAAACTGTATTAGCCTGAATGCGGTCTGAAAATTTGTCCTACGTGTAAGAGAGAAAAACTCTCTTTAGGAGACTTTTCCATCTGCCTAACACATGTTCATAGAGATCAAGCCACGCTTTCCGGGAGTGCTGGGGCCACTGAACCGAGTAAATGATGCAGGGAAAATACAGGACAAAATCAAAACACCGTTTGCTTCCATGGTGGAGGGCTATCTCACCAGCTCTCAAGCATTTAAGTCAACTGTTTCGGCAATGTCAGCTGACATAAAATTTAGGGCTGCTCATTCTGATATAAAAACATAGTCACTGGAAATCATGAATAATCCATGGAGAAATCCTTGTCCTTAACTCATAATCACATTTCTTTAGAGCCTCCAGTTTGCCATGTGGTGTTCAGTAGTCTCCTTTTATGAGTAGCTAAACTTCATCATGCCATCTGCAGAAGAAAATAACTGCATTTAACAGAAGCCTCTCTTTATTTAGAGCTGCAGGGGGAACTAATTAAAGGTAACTGAAACCACAGCTGCTAAAATAATTATATGGCATCTAAACTATTTTGGAAAGCTCTCATTGTTTCTCAGTGTGACATATGCAGACTAAGATTGGAAACCTACCATCACCTTAAACAACATATTTGTGGTAAATGATGTACCTAGAACTCCAAAGGATACTACTTAACACAGGCATGTGTAACGCTCATGTGTGTTTTATGTACATGTACACACAAACATTTGCACACATTGTAAAAATAGGCCTTTTTTAGTACTCTTACTAGCTCCATATAGTCTTCAAGACTTAGGAGAGAGAAAGATGTGCTAGCATTATAAAACTGTAATAAAGAGATGCCCACATTATTTTGCAAAGCAAAGCATTTCATAATCGCACATGGATTGTTTGAAATTAAATACACTAAACATTACTCAGCCAGTCTTCAGTGAAAAAAAATTTTCTTTCAATGATTATCATGTAACAAAAAGATTTGCACTATATATATATATATATATATACACAAAGAATGGCAGGCCTGAAGCTTGGAAAAAGTTTCAGATGAGGTTTGAATTATTCCAAACTCAGGGCTCAGTGGGGAGCTCAGATTTTACATTTGCACAGGGATACAGCTGTCAAAAAGAGGTAAAATCAATTGACAAAAAGCGCCAGCAAACTATTCCGACTGTGTCATTTGGACCTTATTCAAAAGAAGTTCTTTAAAATGAAGAAGAGGAAGTATGTGCATTTGTACTCCCTTCTGTGCTTAAGTCTCTTTTAAAACTGATTAATACAATCAGGGCTGCAAAAGGTAGGCATTATCATGGGCTGACTGAAAGCTGGACCTGACTTTAATTTTACAGCCACATTTTTTTACATCCTATCCAATGTTTACCATACTAAATGTTTTGGGGCAACAGTGTATCCCCCAAAAATCCATGACAAAGTTGTGAGGAACAGGGAGCACTCCCCTGAAGTTGCACACATTCCCTAGCCTTCCCAAGCCCAGCACCTCGGGTCTTTCCTGACCAATATCCCCGTACCCATCTCCATTTGTTGACTTGCACTTCAGTCTTGAGGAAAGAAAAGTGTGTTGGTCTATCCTACAGTTATCACAAAGTTTACCAACAGTATGCTCAGCTTTGTTGATAGTTCTGCTCTTCTAACTGACAGCCCAGCCAACATGCAAAGACCTAAGTAGCATTCAGCATCACATAAACAAAGTATTCATAGTCTGTATAAAAAAACCCAATCCAAAGTAATGAGATCCTTGGTAAAATCTCAGTACAATAATAAGAATGAATAGCAAATAATAAATAATTTCCATACCTGAAGATGGAGAAAAGGAGACGAGGCCATCTCCTTTGGCACGGCAAAAGCCACATTTACCACCTTAAACAATATTTGGTAAGCAAATATCTATTATTAAAAGAGCAAAGTACAAATCTCCAACACAGACGTTGCTTTTGTCATCATATGTGGATGTGAAAGACGCAAATCTATCAGAAACATAGGCAGGGTGTGAATGTTTTTGTACATAAATGCTTTGAAAAAATAGTAGACACTTAATGGATTTCAGGGATAATATATAACCAGATGTGTCAGAGCATCCAACAACTGTCTAAACTTCACTAGAAAAACACTCTAATGAACAGTGACGGGTAAATGGTGATGAAAGACATAAAGAAAGAAGCTGATTTTTTTTGCTGTAACAGGCATTGAATAGGGCAGTGGGTAAACCCTTAGGAGGATCGATCGAAGGAATTGCCTCCTTGAAGCCTGCTGAAAGAAGAGGATTGCGCTTAAGAACATGCTCAGCATGAAAGCAGGGGTTCCAGTTACTCAGAGAATGCAATGAATCTTAAGTGACCTAAAATATCCTGCGAGGTTTAAGGAAGGATTCAGACTCAGGTTTGACAATTTTCACAAAATCATTTGCCTCATTAATTTTTTTCATAAAAAGTTTAATTTAAATTTTTCCCATGGCCCTCTTGTACCTCTTGACAAAGCCAAGGAAAAAAAGCCCATGAGCAAGGATATTGCCTGGAATGGACAATGTCCCTTCATTGGCTTTTACTGGGGCACCGAACAAGTCATGCAGGCACAGGGTATTAAAGGTACTATATCATCTGAAGATGAAAACCTCCTGTGACTTTAAAAAGTGCCTTAGCAACTAAACTTTGCTGAAACAGAAGAAGGATTAAAGGACGAACAAAGACATCACCCTGTGATATTGAAAGCAAGCATGACTTAAAAATGCAATATTTCTTCAGGATCCTCTAGTCAAATAGTCTGTCACAGGAAAATATATTCTGCACATTTTCTATTTTTTTCTCCGAAGTTCTCTCTCATTGCTACTCTAATGGACTTTGTGTGAAAGCCGGAAGCCCACAGGCCTAAAAGAGGTTATATGGAAGCTATAGATGGAGTGCATGAGGCTGATCTCAATTACAGCTGAGCTGGAAGGAGTACAAATGAAAACCAGACTGACAGTCTGGCTATTTTATGTCTCAATGATACCTGAAAATGTAGATAGTTTCACGAATATCACATATGAAGTCTGATCAATAAACAGCTCAATAAACAGACTGAATGGTCCTAACTTACAGTCATCTTCATTTTGACCTGATTGAAAACATCCTTCCCTGTCTCTTATGGTATGTCAGTCACATGAGTGGAAGGATATTAACTTCACCCTGTTGGTGCTCCTTCACATCAAATGTGTTAAGAATGACCCTGACGTGCCAGAAGTGTTGACTGACAGTCTCTTTTACTCAGATGCTGGAGAGGTTATGCAAATTACAGTGTTTATGAGCTGCTACACAAGACTTGAGCCAAGTTTGGTATAAACCACCCCTTAATTTTGCTGGCTCATGAGCCCACCCAGAGTAGCTGGAAACATACTGTGTTCCTTTCTTATGGAATGAGAAAATGCTGCACTGAATTGAGAAACTAAGATTGATTTGGACTTCTGTGCCAAGATATTTATGGTTCCATTGCCTTTTTAAAGGAACAGCAGATAGTAGTTTCCATTTTCCTTGAAGTAATTTTCAAACAGGAGAAGGGGTCTGAAGAAGGAGTTACAGCCTGTGCCAGCAGAGAAGATTAAGGTTGTCAAGATATTGTGATAAAAATTATGGTACTTTCACAGTCGGATTTGAGATTGGAAGTATTAAAAGAAGGCCCTTACAGAAAAACTTGGAGGCTATCCTCATTTTCCCTGCTGCACATTGTTCATAGATGCCAACCCTTCATAGTACAATAATGATTAGAATAGAGAAGCTGTTGGGTTTAGTTTGGAAATCAGCTCTAAGTCAAGCAAATATCGATAAACTACCAAAACGCAGTTGAATATATTCTCCAAATTCCTAAATGTGGCGAAAAATTGCTAGTAGAGTAATAGCACCAACATGAATGCATGCCACTTCTGCAGAGGTAAGGATTAGCACTGCTCAGAAAATGTCTGGCAAAGGACACACATTTGTTGTACAAAATAAAGACGTATCTCATCACTCAGCTCTGCACTCTCTCCATCTCATCTCATCTCATCTCATCTCATCTCATCTCATCTCATCTCATCTCATCTCATCTCATCTCATCTCATCTCATTTCATCTCATCTCATCTCATCTCATCTCATCTCATCTCATGTAACAAGCAAAATACCTTCCAACACAGAGCAAATGTTCCCTGATAGCTTAGGCAGGAGTTTTTGTGAATAAAGAGTATTTAAGTCATGTTGAAATTTTTTGTGTTTTTTCACATTTATTTTTGCTTTGATATAACGGAGATATCTGGTTTTTTAGAGGCAAATTTAAGAGACCTGAAGGTATTTCTCAGAATCAGGTTGTTGCTTTTCTATATGTTGTATGACTGTAGCCTCAAAAATTTTAATCTGACTAATAGTAGCAACCATGTTTGCTCAAGCAGAGCCATTTGAGGTTTGAATGGGATGGGAGGGGTGTTCTTGAAGTTTTGTATTAAAGTTCTGGGTTTTAAGTGTGACAACGTTTATTTCTCATATATGCTAATGGTTTTAAATAACTTTCATGGTTCTTAGCTTTGTTAGGAGTTATTTTGCATTTATTGCCCTATGCTTAGTATTACTTCCAGTAACAAAACTTCTGTTCTTGACAGAATTGAAGTAGAACAAGGTGAATGTTTTGAGTGTGAAACATTTATGCAATCAGAACTTATTTCTCTTGATTTCTTCGGTGTATGAAAGACAAACTTCAATACCCATCTCAAAGTCCGATTGTAGCTCAAGGTTACAACACCTCACTGGATAACATTTTCAATCTAATTAGCACATTTTCCTTATGTATTAATTACAGACCAGTCTGTTTGCAGATTAAAAAAAAAACAAACAACACAGCTTTTTTTCCTTTATCTGCTACTCATGGGACATAATTCTATTTCTCTGGCATTAGTGGGTGTTAGTTTAGCTCAGCAGTTAGATGAAGTACAGATAAACCTGAGATACCTGCCCTTTCACTTAGCCAGGGTACAGTGTTTGCTTAGTGTGGGCATTACTGGAGCAGACACCAAAACAGTGTAAATATTTCCTGCTGAATGCTTTGAAGTTCTATGCCTTAAAATCACCGTGACCTATGTAAGAATTGGTAATGCTCAGCATGATGCCAATGTTAGTCCTTTTGTGAGGAGAACTTAATGTCTCTTTTCCCCCTACACCCCTCTCTCTCTCTCTCTTTCTAGATGCAGCAGTTGTTCCACGAAAACTATGAACACAACCGCAAGGGTTACATTCAAGATCTTCACAACAGCAAGATTCACGCAGCCATTACACTTCATCCAAACAAAAGGCCAGCCTACCAATACAGGCTCCACAATTACATACTGAGCCGCAAGATTTCCGACCTGCGCTATCGGACCATCCAGCTCCATCGGGAAAGTGCCCTGATGAGCAAGCTCAGTAACACCGAGGTAAATAAGGAAGATCAGCAGCTGGGAGGGATGCCGTCCTTCAACCATTTCCAGCCACGTGAAAGGGGCGAAGTCATCGAGTGGGAGTTCCTGACAGGAAAATTCCTGTATTCGATGGTGGAGAACCAGCCTCCCCGGCAGAGCCTGAGCAGCGTCCTGCGGGCTGCGCTGGATGACACTGTGATGCAGGTAATGGAAATGATAAATGAGAACTCTAGATCTAGAGGGAGGCTCATTGATTTCAAGGAAATACAGTACGGCTATCGTAGGGTGGACCCTCTGCATGGAGTGGAGTACATCCTGGATTTACTGCTGTTGTACAAAAGGCACAAAGGAAGGAAAGTTACTGTTCCAGTGAGACGCCATGCTTACCTTCAGCAATTGTTTAGCAAACCTTTCTTCAAAGAAGCAGAAGAGCTGGATGTAAGAAGCTTGCTTGAGGATACCAACACTGACACTCAGTCTTTCTCTTTCCTTTCAAATTCTTTAAAGATTTTTTCCTCGTCGTTCCAAGGCACCAAAGACACTGGGGGACACAGTGACAAGAAAATACATATCCTTGTCCCTGTCACAGGAAGATTTGATATTTTCTCGAGATTTATGGATAACTTTGAGAAGACTTGTCTGATTCCCAGGCAGAATGTAAAGTTGGCAATAATTCTCTTCAGTTCCGAGCCGGGCCAAGACTCTAGCAAACACATAGAACTAATGAAAGAATACAGCATTAAGTATCCCAAGGCAGATATGACCCTGATTCCAATGGCAGGAAAGTTTTCTAGAGGTTTAGGTCTTGAGATGGCCTCGTCTCAATTTGACAATGGCACTTTGCTACTGTTCTGTGATGTTGATCTGGTATTCACACCGGACTTCCTCCAGCGATGCAGAGATAACACTATTCAGGGAGAACAGGTTTACTATCCTATCATCTTTAGCCAATATGATCCAAAAGTAATATATGGAGACAACCCTCCAGCTGACAGTATTTTTGTTTTCACAAAAAGAACTGGATTTTGGAGGGAGTATGGATTTGGAATTACCTGTATTTACAAAAGTGATTTGCTTACTGCTGGTGGATTTGATACCTCTATTCAAGGCTGGGGACTTGAGGATGTAGACCTCTTTACTAAAGTGATAACGTCTGGCTTGAAGGCTTTCAGAAGTCAGGAAGTAGGAGTTGTCCATATTTTCCATCCAGTTCAGTGTGACCCCAATTTAGATCCGAAACAATACAAAATGTGCTTAGGGTCGAAAGCAAGTACATTTGCCTCTACCATGCAGCTCGCTGGACTCTGGCTACAGAAACATTTGGGTGTCAGGTACAACTGGACTCTGTCCTGACATCTCAGCCTATTTGGCCTTTTTAGGGGAGTTTACCTCATTATTGTCTTATTTTATTTTGCTGTTGTAGTTTTAAAGTCCCTCGTCATTGTCTTCCAAAGACTGTTGACCTCAAACGGGATGACTCTGCTGTTCACTGATGTTTCCTATACCTACTGAACTGATGAGGTGAACTCCTTCATATTTCCTTTATTTGAAATTCTGTCAGGTCATGGAAATCACATGATACCATGGAGCATATCCATCACAAGAGACTGTTTCAGAAGAATGTTCTCTTTTCGCTTTCAGATGCAGTATCATCTTTGTTGCATTTCTCAGATTTGATGTGATACAAATATTTACCAGTGAAGGTACCACAAAAGTGCTTTATGCTTCTTCTGGGGATGGAACTCTATAAGATAAACTTGAGTTTTATAATTTATATGAGAACTTATATGTATAAATGCTACTTTTCTTCATCTTTAGAATTTTTAAAGTAAATGAATAACTATAATTGTACCTTTATTTTTTAAAAAGAGAGTAAAGCCGAGACGCTACTTGCAAATACAACTGGTACTGGCTACCAAGGTCCTTAAAAGTGTTATTATTAAAACAAACTCCTCATCGTTGTTCAATCAAAGTGTAAATGAACTTTGTTTTCACAACGAACAGGATTCAATCAAATATTCATATACACTTTAGTATATTTGTGAGCCAACATCCTTCATTTGCAGGCAAGAAGTAACTATGACTTAACACGGTCATTTATAATAAAGTGCAGGCATACAGTATTCTTATTTTGAAACACACAGTATAAGTTGCTCTTTCTCTTTTTAGAATGAGTCTCTAATACGTAATTTTCTTTTACATTCCTTTCATAAAGCTGCACTTGTTACAGAGTGTTAGAAGTTAAAGCTCTATTTTTTATTTTTTTTTTTATATTTTCCATGAGTATTGGTACAACTTGTTGTTAAAACTAAAATAGTTGTAGAATAATTATTTAAGTTCCAGAATTCACTATTGCTGGTCAAAGTTCCTTGCCAATATATTTATGTTAGTGGAGATTATAAGACTGTGTTCAGGTATATCTCTCCAGACAGCCTGAAGTTGTCATATTGTGGATTCATGAAGTACTTAAAGGGATACCAACAGAGGAAATAATAAATTTCCAATTTTAGGGAAATGTTTATATAGGGATATATATGTGTGTATGTGTTTGTGTGCGTGTGTGTATATCCCTATATGCATATATACAGAGACAGAGTAATTCCAAAGTATGTTCCTTTTTCTCAGTTCAGGCAGTGATTTTTTACAATTGTTATGATTTTTGCCACGTGCTTGGAACGTTTCATGTCATACTGTGGTAAGAACTCAGAGACATCCAGGAAACCATCACAGTTCGGCTAAACTTAAAACAGTGCAATGGGTACGTCCAATAGCCTCAGTACCCTTGATTTTAAACTACATTTCAAATGGATCTGGGTGAGAAGAAGTTGTAACTGTTTCAGCTGTAGCCATCCACTTCTGTATTTCCTTTCAGAAAAAAAAAACCAAACCACAAACAAACAATTAAAAGATTGGAATTCACTGACACATCTATTTATACAGGATATCCTGATAAATTTCCTAAGGCATGAGGAGGGTGCGTAGGTCTCTTATCTGTGATTCTCTGTTCTGGATTCATCGTGCAAGGAAAAAGGCAACCCTGAAAAGGGTTGGGTAAAGTCAGAGTTAAAGGGCTGGCCGTTGCTTGTTGTATGCTTAAAAATAAGGCCCTTCCCTTGCCTTGGAGAGGGTAGTAGCTGTGGTAGGTGGGAACAGATAGAGGGTGATCCATGCCTGTCTGCCCTGCGCCTTGTCTGGAGAGCTCCTGGCCTGTTGTTCTCCTAGGGCTCTTGCCTTCCTTGCCCAGTATTGTCAGCTCAAACATTTGTCAGAAGTGAAATTCAGTATCTTATGAAATAATTATTGGAAACCGCTCTTTAAATTGAGTGCAAAGGTTACACTTTTTCAATAAGAAAGACAAGAATAGGGAACATATGATTTATCTGATCGATCTCAACTAACCAATGCAACTCACATTGTAAATATCAAAAACTGCCTGTTGATAAATGTTTGTGATGATTTCATGAACAAGAAAAAAACTAATTATCTACAAAGATATCTAAGGAAATCATTGTCTACTGGGATGTATTCCAGTGCTTATTTCAATTATTTAATTTAGTGGCCAGAAAGTGTTTGCTCAGCTCAAAGTAAAATAGTAGATTAGAACAAGCAATGAAACCAATCATTCAGTGGGGATAAACATGTATACAGAGGGCTTGCAGGATCAGGTCCTACATGATATAAGCAAAATGCTAGTATTTACCAGTAAAAATATTTATTTAGTGTCTGACTGATTCATTTGTTTATATGATGAATTACTTTGTTAAAAACCTGATTATAAATGTTTATTATTAAATACTGCATTGTCTTTTGAAATAACTATCCTGAGATAACTTGAGAACTTGTGTTAGTTTGTCTAAGGAATAATATGCCTTCTAAGAAGATCATATTAAAATTTAAAAAAAAAAAAAAAGCACAAAAGTGTTAGTGTAATGTTACATATGTATAGATTAAGATGGGAATGTCTGTGCTAATCAACTGTTTGCTTTTGTCTAGTCCAAATCATAATCTTGATTGTAAAGTGAAATTTCTGTGTGTATGATGTCCATTTGTAAATGCGTGAATTCACAATAGAACGTAATGACCAATTTTACCCAAAACCTTCTTACCCTGGGAATAGTTTTCCTGGTTTCATTGCTGGGAAGTGGGTTGTGGACTGGTTGTCCTTTGGCTTTCCAGACACTGCCATTCTTAAAAAAAAAATAAAAAAGCTCAGCATTCAACACTCAGAAATCCCTATATCACCTCATTGGGACGTGTTTTCCCATTCGTTAATTTAACCGAGCATTTGCATCTCCTGGG
>JAWMRA010000078.1:102829453-102858871 GCA_035584735.1 Pseudotriccus pelzelni | reverse complement strand
TCATCTCATCTCATCTCATCTCATCTCATCTCATCTCATCTCATCTCATCTCATCTCATCTCATCTCAATCTCATCTATCTGTCCTTGCATTTCAGGTACAGCCATACCAATGCTGATCCATGTAAAGTCTCACTTCAAGGGACAGAGTGATAGCTAACACTGACTACACTACACTTTCACTACAAACCCATGGAAATGTCTGGGCATTCTCCATGCTACATTAGCCAGGCCCACAGGGAAGGATCAATCTCTCAATCAGTCTCAGTGCACCATGCTATGAAGAGCAATGTTCTTATTCTGGAAGTTCTGACCCAAGAGCTCCCATGTATCTGCCAACAAGTTGAAGACTGAAATGCGTAACCACAAAGAGTTTAGAGGAAGACAAAACACAGTTAAGTTATTCAAGGCTGCATCTGCAGGGCAAAGAAAAATGGGCATGAATAAGGCAAGCTGAACTTGCCCCCATATGGGCATTGAGTGGGTTGTTGCAGGCTCTACATGAAGAGTGTGTTGGAGGATGCTGGTCTGCATCCAGCTGACATCACAAACTGAGGCACTGATGAAACAGCCTCTAGCCTCAACCAAACTAAAACCCTGTAAGAAAGGGTGATGCTTCAAAACTCTGATCTACAGGAAAAAACCCAAACATTTGAAGTCCTTAGAAAACCATCTACAAACAAAAGGTCATTGTCCTGTTCAATATCAAACTGTGAAGTTGGGACCCTGCATGTGTGGGTAAATTATTAAAACAAACAAAAGAACTGAACAATTCAATTATGCGGTCAGTCATATCGCTGGTTGAGTAACAAATGTGTTTGGACATAAATATTTCTGAATAAAGAGTAAAAATATTGCCAATATTTCTGAGTAAAGAATCTCTAATGACTAACTTGACCTGTAAATTAATTCAATTAAAAAAGTGACTTGGATAAGCCAGAAAGTCAAAGGAAGTAAAAGACACACGCAAAAGTTTGGCATTTAAACAGACTCATAAATGAAAGACACGTGGCCTTAGATGAACAACAAACTCCCTTAAAGTGCTGATTTTCTAAAGAGAATATAGCTTCAAATATTTTAGATGTTTTCAGGACAGGCTGCCATGGTTAGGGTCTTCATTTTTGCAAAGTAAAAGAAAAGCAAGACGTTGTCCAGAAACACAGCATTATGCAGAAAAAGCAGATCTAAGAGTGGAAATTCCTCTTGCTATTGAAACTATTAGTATCTTGCTCATCAAGGAGAATATAGGCTCAAAAAGCATAATCTCCCTGCAAAAAGTGTAAAACAGCTGATCCATCTCCCCTGGGTTCCCACACCCCAAACCCTTACCCATGGGACAGAAGCACCAATAAGCCGAGTCCTGGGATGCCCATCATGGCATTACCTCACACCCAGCCTGTACTGATGACTTATATGCCAGCTGCTCCCAACACGTGGTCCATAGTTGTGGACTTGCTGGAGGGCACAGAGTCAGTACAAGTGTTGTGTGCCTCACAGGCCCAAGAAAGGGGCGCCTTACTCATCCAGATGAGCAATAGGGCTAGACAGGGGCTCCTGAAAACTTGATCCTTCCCAGCTTGAACAAGAAAGCTAATGAAGACAGCAACAGAGACTTTAATATACAATAATAATTAAAACATATTCAAATGGTGGCAAATGAAAAGTGATGCTGAAGGTTAGAGAAGACGTATAATTGTAAGGCAGTAGCTGAGCTTCCACTTCTTGCAAAAACAAGAGAGACACTATGAGGGATGTCAATTGCACTTGGCTCCTGTCCTAAAATAATTCCACATTATAAATATTTGACGCAGCACTTAAGACTATTGCCTCCACAGGATTTAATGCAGTATAATGTAATACATCTGTTTGCTACCCACATGTCATGAAAAGACCGAATGGCTAAGATGGGAACAAAAAATGCAAAAACATACTGTATACTAGTAATTCTGTGTTGATCATGCTATATTTGTTACCTATTGAACTAAGATGATGGCAAATGTTTCATAATACCTGAACAGCATGATCTTGTTCACTGCTTTTTTTATTTGTGAGACTACAGCAACCCTGTTCCTACTTTAGCTTTCTGTACTCCTGAAAAGTACCATGAGAAGTCGTAACTTGCATGAACACTATGTCTAATGTGAAAAGTTGGAGTACCTGTATGAAGACAGGTACAGTCCAGTAAGTTAAGGAAATACTCCTGCTTTTTATGTCTTCAGTTTAAATACTAAAAATCTATCATCACCAGCTTGCACTACCTGAAAAACTGTATATTGAAGACACATGTGTTAACTAAGTTAACAAACCTTTCTGTCACCCAAATTACAACGAAGTAACAATTTTTTTGCTCTGCTTTGAAGAGTGGAGGGTTGCCATACTTCGACAATTTTCTTTTCTGTGAATTCCTCTGCTCAGCATCCTTTCTGCTTACAGGGAAACCTTTCTTAAGGGTATTTTTCTTAGGGAAAACTTACAGTGTATCCTTCCTTAATTATAAGTGCTGTAGTCAAAGAAAAATGTGAAAGCAATGAGTCATATAGTCATATTAACAAGTAAATAAGGTAAAGCAATGAGTCATATAGTCATATTAACAAGTAAATAAGGTAATTTTCAGACAACACATTGGGGTTGACACACAGTTTCATCAGGGCAGGTCTGTCAGTCTCCTGGTAACAACTTCCAGCTTTTTTTTTTTTTTTTTTTGTTCTCCAGATAGCAGCTTAGATTGCCTTTGGAGTAACTGTGCACTGGTACAGGTTGCCCAGAGAGGATGTGGAGTGCCCCTCACTGGACATATTCACGAACCTTCTGGGTGCAATCCTGTGCCATGTGCTCTACGATGACCCTGCGTAAGCAGGGAGGTTGAACCAGGTGACTCTACAACTCCCTGAAAGGAGGTTGTAGCCAGCTGGATGTCAGCCTCTTCTCCCAGGCAACCAGGAGTAGGAAAAGAGTCTTAAACTGTGCCAGGAGAGGTTTAGGTTGGATATTAAGAAGAAATTTTTCACAGAGAGAGTAATCAGACATTGAAATGGGCTGCCCAGGAAAGTGGCGGATTCACCATCCCTGGCAGTTTTTAGATGACACTGAATGTATCACTTAGTGCCATGTTCTAGTAACCACAGCAGTGTTGGATCAAGGGTTGGACTTGAATGATCTCAGAGGTCTTTTCTAACATGTTTGATTCTATGATTCTATGACCCACTGTGGTCTCTTCCAAATGATCCACCCTGTGATTCTATGAAAAGAAAGCTATACTGAAAAGGTAATTACAGCACAAACTTCTGGTTTCCTCATGGTTCCATAATCAAAGTGCCAATCTCTGCTGTTCCCCAGCTTGACAGTTTAAAAAAAAAAAAACCCAAAACAAAAAACAAAACAAAACCCGCACATTCTTACTGTGGGACAGAGCATAAAATCTTTCTGATCCTAGAAGATGGAGTCTCTCTTCGTTCATGTTTTACTTTCATCAAAGCATTTTCATGTGGTAGTGGACCCAATCAGGATTTTCAAAGCTGCAAACCTGCTTAGATGTCCTTTGTTCCTTTGGAAAAGTCAGTGTTGAGCTCCAGAGAGACCATGCACAGTCTTGGCACTGCTCTACATGCCTGTGCTCCAGTGCTACCTTTCTGGGGCAGCCAGAAAGCAGGAAGTGGCCACGAGACACGGTTCAGGCAAGAGCTACAGCTGTGCGAGGCTCCCAGGTCCCACCAACACTGACTGATCCCCTTCTGAGGGTTCTGAGAATTCATAATGGATTCACTTTGGTAAGCTCGGTATCTCTGTGACCATCTTTTCCTACATCTGAACCACAACATTTTGTTTTCTTTGAAAGCTGCCGATGAAGCAAACACTAGTTTTTTTGAAAAACTGCTTTGGCATTTGTCAGACTATCAAAATGAGTAAATCATTTAGCAGAGAAAAACAGACTTAGGCACAGTTTGACATCTTGACTCTTCTACTATATAACTTTTCATAACTGTGCCTCATCTGGAAAAAGTCACAAATCTGCTGTTTGTGGGAAGCTAGATAATTAGAAGCTGTAAACGACAACTTACAAACTATAGCTAAAAGCTAACCAAACTAGTAAACAGGAAGCGCAAGACTGATTTTTGCTTCTTTACACAGAGTTTCACACAGATGAAATAAATGCTTAATTCAGCCCTTCTCCAGCAGTGGTTCACAAAGCAGGGGTGGTTTGTGAAACCACACAGCTTGCTCGTAGAGCCATATTAAATTGTAACATTTTTCAGTTCTGTTTGCCTGCACTAGTGGTCCCCCCTGCAAACTTGGTATTTCCTGGTTCGTTCATCCACAGCTTGGAGATCCATGAATTTCAGTCAGGTCAACCTAATGACCAGAAATGTAGCCAGTTTCTCATAAACAATTTTCCACTCTAAAGCACAAGAGCCTGACTAGGCAGCCCCTTCAGCCAACAGCACCCCTACGAGAGCCAAGAAATCAAGGTAACAGCATCTTGAGTAAAGTATTAATTTTTTTTTAGACTGGACAATGTTTACATTTTCCTTAGCAAGTAACCCATCCATATGTACTTGGTTATGGATGAATTTCTGATTTCACACACACTGTGGGCAAACACCATGGTCAGAGGCTGCTAGGAGCATATATGTGTATAGCTGTTAGTCATCATGTCCTCCTGCCGTTGTTGAGGACATAATTAAGAGCGTATCATGCGCCTCTTTTGCTTGCATTATGGATGGACCTGGCTGAGAGCAGCAGGAATGAACTCAAAACTTGGGTCATGAATGTGGATGATTATGAGAAGTATCTCAGCTAGCATATTTGATTTCCTGAGCTTGGAGGGCAATTAGAGCAAAACTGAACAGTTTAAGTTTTTCTTTAATTAGTCTCCAGTCTGCCGTGTATGGAGGTTCAGAGCTTAAATAAATTCTTACATAACTCATGATCCTCTTTTCTTTTTCCATCAATATTACTATTTCCATTGAAAAATATTTAGGTTTTAGAAAGGAGGGAAATATGATAGTCATTTATTGCCCCCACACTGCTAAGAAATTCCATGCTTTTATGTGCAGGAAGCATTGTGTTGATGTTGGCTTCCCCATGAGTTAAAAATCTTGTTTAAATGTTGCAGAATCTAAATGCTCTTTGAGGTTTTTCTGTGTTGTTTTATGGAAAGGCTTCTGCCTGATTATTTACAGATGCTGTCTCTGAGAAAGCCAAAAATAGTTCTTTACTAATTCAAAATTTAAACTAGCATTTTTATTATTTCATTGTGTAACCAAGAAACTCTGTTTTGGCATCCTCAGTTCAAAGAGGAAAACGAGCCCTTTGGCTCTCTGTTGGCATCACAAGCAGTGAAATTCCCGTTCAGCTAACAGCAGTGCCAAGCCTTGGCAGACCACAGGGTGCTCTCCAGCAGAAGTGCAGCCCCCGAAGCATCTTGCAGCACAGGCTCCCTAGGTTACACGACCATGAAGGGTTCACATTGTTTCAAAAGTTACTTCTCCCACAGTAGCACAGAGCAGTTAAAGCAATTTTAGGAATTGCAACAGCCCTTCAAGCCATGCTGCTTTTCTACAGCCACCTTGGCTGAGCATCAGTAAGGGATTTTTTCCAACAGTTTGCTAAGTGTTAAGATGTATCTTGAGCTCAACAACCAAGAAATGTTCCTCAGCCAGCTCAGCAAGAGAGCATTTCATCAGATGAAACAGTCCTCCAAAGTTTCTCTTCACTTCTGCAAGGTTAAGGAGAGTTATGAACATCAATGAACAGAGGGAGTACCCTGGTTCAAAGAGAAGTCAAAGAGCTTGGATCTCATCTTTGCCAGTCTAAAGACAGATTTTTACTCTTTTTTCTCTCAGCAACCAAGAGAGGAAGAGCTGCACTTTCCTTGCTGCCTCAAGCTATAGCTTTTCTATCCTAGAATATACCTGGCTGGAGTTTGGTTTCACTGACCTGGAGATCATGTGTTGGACTACTCCCATCCTGCAGGTATGGAAGCCCCAGTCATCCCAGAAAGGGACTGCTGATCAGCACAGACTAGCAGAATGAGAGGTGGATTACCAGACATTATTTCTGCCTCATCAATCGCTGTGGTAAGTGTATGGTTCAGAATAGCCTTCCTGAACCAGCTGAACTCATCAGCCTCTCCATATCCCTGAATCATGAGACGGTTAGGGGAGGGACTGATGTTTCAAAAACTCCTCATTGCAGTAAACAAGAAAACATTACTGTTTTTATTAGGAAATGTTCTGCATAAAATATTGTTGATAAAACACTTGCAAAAGTTATTTTCTGCCTGTCAGCAGCTAGGTACTAACACCAGCTGAAAGCTGCTCCTAACTCAGTTTGCACAAACACCTGCATACTACAATATGATTTTGAAAAAAAATCACAAACCAGGAGCAGTATGTGAACTATCAGTTGTTTAAACCCACAAGTAAAGGAACAGACACAGGATAAAGTCTGTGAGCCTACATGGCAGACCTAATTGTTTTCTAACAGGCTGGCCTACAGTCTGGATGATATCTGTCAAACACAGGGCTTGTGAGGTTTGTGTTTGTTTCTTGTAGTCTAGCTTCTTATCTGAAAATAGCATTATGGATTTTCTGGAAACAACAGCAAACCCCTCTCAGATGGTTCACAGACTTCTTTAGTTGGTACACCAGGTGTAGTTAGTTGTTCTGCAGATTCATTAAAACAAACAAACATCAGCAAAAGAAAACTCCCTTCACCTCAGAGAGACAGAGCTACCAGATATGACTAGAGAGGCTGACACCTTGACAAATAAGTTAGGTTCTTATTGGCATGCAAGAAAATATTATCATTTACTTTGAATGGCAGAAATCTCTCAAGCATTTTAAGCATTAGCATTTTAAGGTGTCAACTTTTTACAAACTATAGATTTCTCCCAGACATTAAACCACTTAAGAACCAAGATCACAAAGTCAAATTTGATCTAAAACTGAGTTCTCATCTTTCTTTCCTGAAACACGGAGGAGGTTGGATTCCTACTGGTTCTGGCTGGATGCAACTCATCTCTAGCACTGATAAAACTGGTATCAGCTGAGACATGCAGCTGAGCTTATGGATTAAATACAACATGGTGAAGATGGAAAAATTCCTAAAATATGTACTCCAGAGAAGCTGATAAATATTTAGTTGAAATACACTGTTGTGCATGATAAAATTAGTAAAATCAAATAACTCTGCTCTGGTGCCTAGAATCTTTTAGGGAGTTTTACTAAGGATCATGCACTGGAAAGACCTGTATGATGTCTTTAAGTCTGTGAAGATTCTTAGCCACAGCACCAGCTGGCCACATATCTTATCTCATATCTCTTATGTCTTGTAGCTACATTTTGAAAGACAGAGTACATGGAAGATAATTTGCACTGCTATGCTACTTTTTATCCAGGAATTTTACATGCTTCAGTAGTGTCTACAGATTTATCTAACAATGCCATTCCCTACCATTGCTGCAATTAAAAAATTTCCCACAGTAACACTAAACTTTTAGTGTTACTAAACTTTACTCCCAAAATTTTTGGGACTTATCTCTCGGGCCATAAATCACTTGTTCAATGTGTTTTGTGTTTTACTTCCATGCTGGGGGCATGGATCTGAGATATATTTGGATAAAGTTACCTAAGTGCCATGCACCAGCCTTGCTTTGTCTCCAGCTCCCTCACTTTCTCCTGAGGTCTGTGGTCTGCTGTTCTCAGAGGCAAAGGACCACACAATGTGCCAAGTGTGTTTTCTCCTCCTTACCTTTTCAGATGGAGATTACACGAATTTCCCAACACAACGCAGGCATTCCCACCACAGCTAGAAGACCATCATGATATCCTGACCTCTCCTGTCCTGTATCACAGCACAAATTAATTGCTCTACAGGTTCCTCAGAAACATTGATCTGCCATGACTGCAAGCAAATTTCTTGCCTTGGTTTAAGTCTCATCTCCAGTATCAAAAGGATGATGACACATTTCCTGTGTTGAAAAGGTTGATGAGGACTGTGAGATGACCAGTGATTCCCATTGTTAAGGAAAAGATGTTCATAAGAACTCTTCATCTCTCCTCACCTTCTTGATGAATATACAGCTTGCCAATGACATGATGCACAAGAAACTAACATAATTGTGCTGAAGACAGTGTGATTTATTTCTCTTTTTCTGATAAAAAAGAGGAGTGGCTAGCAAAATTCTTCTTTGGCCTCAGGTGTCTTTATTAGGTCAAACAGATGTACAAGATATAATTGAGCATCTACCTCTGTAAGTATATGTGGAGAGAACAGCATTTTGTGAAATATGGTTGGGTAAAGAAAATCCCTTAATCAGTTTTGAAATCCAGTTCTGAAAGAAAAATTATAGGATAATGGCCTCTGATGAAATAATAATAACAAAAATAATAATAATCAGTATATTTCCCTAATTCTACTAGCATTATTTTCATCATAATTGCATTCAGCACTTGTGCCTCTTGGCCTTAATTCCTACAATGTTTCACTGTGTTGGTACACATGAGGTATAAACTAAACTCCACAGCTATTTCTTGCTTATTGTGCTGGTTTTGGATGGGGTAGAGTTAATTTTCTTCATAGTAGCTGGTATGGGATTATGGTTTGGATTTGTGCTGAAAACAGTGTTGATAACACAGGAATGTTTTCATTATTGCTTAGTGGGGCTTACACAGAGTCAAGGCCTTTCTGCTCCTTACACCATATTCCATCCCATATGGCGCTCAGCATACAGAGCTGAGAGAAGATGGGGGCATTTAGAGTGATGGTGTTTGTCTTCCCTAGTCACTGTTACACATGATGGAGCCTGGCTTTCCTGGAGATGGCTGAACACCTGCCTGGCCATGGGAAGTGGTGAATGAATTCTTTGTTTTGCTTTGCTTGAACACGGCTTTTGCTCTCCCTGTTAAACTGTCTTTATCTCAACCCGCTAGTTTTCTCACATTTTACTCTTCTGATCTCTTCCTGATCCTGCTGGTTGGAGAGTGAGTGAGAGGCTGTGGGGGGCTTAGCTGCCAGCTGGGGTTAAACCACCCCACTTATTAAAAAATCAGGAAGCTTCTTTTAACAATTGTATCAACAAGAAAAGCTTGCACAATTGACTGAAAACTGTATCCTTTTCATCATTTTTATGGTGAAATAAAACTGCTACAGTTGGCTCCGACTACTGCACTGATATGAAGAACATCAGGTGCCAATCCAAGTGCTTAACTTAGGAGAGGATTTTCTCTCCTTACCTTTTAACTTACACATTTATAGGTCTCCAAGTACTAAGAGGAAATTTGTCCAACATTAAGTACTTGAGTATAGTTACACTGTCAAGACTCGTACCTAGCCAGAGCCTAAAAGTGATCCCTTATTAGAGCACCTCCATGGACTGAATTTATTAGCAATCGGAGGCTCAGTGCAAATCACACACTGGATACAAGTCGATCAGAAAATTGCCTCACTGCTTGGTAGGGCTGAGGATTTCCCAGCCTCCACTGAACTTTACTGCAGAAACTGAGCAGCACCACCCTGGATGCTGATGGTACTAATTACTGTCTGTTTGTGCGTCCCTGCATCGAGCCACAGTTACACAAGCAGACTTGCGAGTGCAGAGCTAGCCACCTGCATGATGAGGAGTCCCTCTTGGGGTCTGCTGATAGTGCTCTGGCTGGCTCCTGTTGTGTTTTTTAGAGAGGGTCAGAGGATTCCCCAGGACTACACATCCATTCCTGTGACAAAGCAGAGGCACTAGCCTGAAACATTTCCTCTCTTATCTTATTTTGGGCTTTTGCTCTCTATAGACTACAAAAATCTCCTGTTCTTCTGTGCCAGGCCAGGTTTTACTTGTCGTTAGTCAGCTCCTGTGTAATCTCAGTGTTTCTCTCTCATACCTGGAGAGAATGTTAAACCAAAATTAATGACACATGGCTAATATGCATCATGGCTAATATGTCAACAGGACTGTATCTCCCAAAGCAACAGTCTCTGATGAGTATCAGTCCTTGTCTTCGTGACTCTGCCATACTCCTCCACGTATCTTATTGATTCAGATTATGTGTAACATCTTTTGTTATTTAACACTAATAGGATTCAGTTGAATAATGCATAATTACATCCAGGTCTCCTTCAATGGATGGCTTGTTCCCCTGTCAATGATCTAGTAAGTACAGACACATATCATAAAATGGAGAACAAGTAATGCACATGGAGGTGATTATTATGCTGTGGTGCTCATGATAACAGCTGGAAGAGATCACTGGATTACTGAGTCTACATGGACTTTGGGATAGCTCCTGCAAAACATTTTCAAGAATCCAGAGTTTCTTTCAGTATCCACACTAACATATCTTTTCAGGCTGCTTTATCCTTCTTCCAAATGACTGTTTCCTTTACCACATTTCCTGCATCTTGAGGAACGTTATTTAATCTCATACTGGATTTACCCTTGTGAAAACTGGGGAAGACTGGAAGAGGTCTGCAGCTCATAGTCATTCTTAAGTAATAGTGTATGGTGGATCTGGGACACAAAATCCTCTCTCGTCAGTACCTACTTAGTTCGGTTAGCCACGACAAAAGCCATCAAGAGGCATAAGAAGCATGACACCAGACAAGTTAGATTGGTGAGACGGATCAAGTGAAAATTGCCCAGTTTGATGGGGTTGGCGTCAAATGTGGGGGCAGCCCCAGAAGCTGCTGAACACAGGCATGGGAGGTGGTCACTCTGCTACCCACCCTGTCAGCATGCTGTCCTGAGCTGAAGACCGTGGATCATAGTCATGATGCCTGAGGTATGCACTGTGCAAGTCTCTGAAGTGCTGTGACCACCCCAAAATTGCTCAGAATAGAAAAGGAAATGGTGCCTGCCAATGCATCTGAACCCATAGGGAGTCAACAAGGGTTTAATATCCATGGAATTGGCGCACGGGCTACATAACTTGATATTACTCCACTGCATGCACAGGCAAGGACAGCTTCACTTCCTTCATGCTCAGCAGTAAGCACACTCTAAACCAACCCTACAGACTTTACTCCCAATTCAATCCCTGATTCCCCTGGTGATTCCCTAGCTCCTATGAGTCATCCAAAAGCTTTGGGAGAGGAGTGCAACAGGTCAGTCAGACTCCTTCCGGACTTCACCAGAGATAGCAAAATACTCATCCTGTTCACATTTTACCTGTTTTGGGAGCTGGGGCACACAACACCTCAGCCAGAACGCTGCAGCTCAGTGACAATTTGCAGCCAATTCCTGCACAATTCTGCAATGTGCCACAGGAGCCCTCAGTGCTGAGGTTCCTCTGAGGGGCCAAAGCTCTCACAGCAGCCTCTCTGAGCAAGTGAAAGCCATCAGCATCAACTGCAAAGTCCCATCAGGATGGGCTGCAAGTCTCAAAAATCCTGTTGAATAAAAAAAATTATGCATCATAGAGAAGCATGATCTGTCCAGTGTACTTTACTACACCTGTCTACATCACATTCAACCTAATTTAAAAAAAACAAAACCACAAAAAACCCAGGCAGAGCTGACAGACTCAGCTGCCTGAATAATGCAAGGGAAGACTTTCATCAGGTTCAGTGGGCGCTTTGCCTGTCTCCACAGTGGCAGGACAAAGATCTAATTGATTTTCATGAAATTCTGTCAGGAAGAACTCACTTGCTGCTCTCTTCACTCATAATAAACTTCAGTTTGCTTCTATCTGCTGAAAACAGTCTAATTACATGAGCCTTGGTTCTTTGATGTGAATATAGCACAGTAATGAAAAGTGTCCTGTGCCATCATTTCAGATGACAAATAGAATAACTTAAATATCAGAAAACACAGTAACTTCGTGATTGTTTTTCATCAGAGTAAAAATGTGTTTTCAGCAGGTTCCATGTACCCTGCCTTTAGAGTGTTTCAGGAAAAAACAGTATCCCTCTGTTCTGGACAGGTCACGATCCTGATTTGTCACAGCTGTGAGCACTGGTTCCACCCCTGGAATTTGTACAACTTGAACTGGTTTGTTTATATTTGCTCATAAGGAGCCGAGTTAACTCTCACAAATGCTGATGTGGAAGCACAGTATACCACAGAAGCCTCAAACTTGCCTAACTCCTGCCAGAGACATGTTGAATTAGCTGTAATACCTTCCATGATGCTGCTGCAGCAAGAAGTCTGTCAACAAGTCCTTTTCCAGCATAGAACACTGCGGGCAAATACAGCCCTGATCTGTGTGAGACATTGAGCAGTTTAATAGCCACAAGCACATCACTTCATGCTAAAACTCTGCTGAACTGAGCAGAAGAAATGGGAACACTACATCCCTCCCCATACTCCATCCCTGTGCCCTATTCTGCACGTTTTGGAGAGGTTTTTATTCTCCAAGGCATAATTTGTATGCATCTATAAACAACACATACTCTCTTGGTGATTTTTGGGCTCTGCTCATTAAACTCACAGTGTATTCTGATACTCAAAGTGGGGAAAAAAAAAAAGTAACTGGAAATCTCTTAGGAAAATGTCCCCGTGTTGATTCCGCGTTATGGAGTTTAAATGAGATGAAGATGATCAACACGTAAAGACCCTCCCCAGCCTGTACAAAA
Source organism: Pseudotriccus pelzelni (assembly GCA_035584735.1). Classification (NCBI taxonomy): domain Eukaryota; kingdom Metazoa; phylum Chordata; class Aves; order Passeriformes; family Tyrannidae; genus Pseudotriccus; species Pseudotriccus pelzelni. Next base: position 102,846,306 of record JAWMRA010000078.1, on the reverse strand, counting down.
CAGGGTAGGGTGTTCGATGACACAAGTCAAGTGACTAAAGTATTTATGAATTTGCTTGGATAATACTTCAACCTCATGTTTACTAGCTGTTTACAAACAGGGCTAGGAGCCCTTGGCTCTCTACAGTAATTTTTGTGGAAAGCAATATAGATGAAAACATGTTTTTATGTGACAGATAACAGATGAACTAATTTATTTATTGCTCATAAAGACTTGACAACCTTGTCATCCAGTGGAGAGGCTCCCCTGGAATCACGGATGCTCCTAAAATGCTACTACTGTCTATTATTTTTACTTTTGGATCTCAAGCCTAGAAGCCAACAGAATAGACATGCTAATTCCTGCTGTCACATCCTTCCCTTGGCTTGCACTCTTTTCTTATCTCACCTGCTGAGACCACAAGCTCTTTGGTACCTGCATGGTTCATGGCATGAATTTTTGGTTGATAAATTTTCAGAAATTGCTACTGAAATAAGCACCATGAGTAACAGCAAGAGCCCATCATTTAGGCACTGGAAAAGGAACAATTGCTACTGCAAGCATGAAGCATTTCAGTCACTTCTCAGATTTTCCGCAGGTATGAAATATACAGTTTCTATACATGGAGGGGCAATCTGCAATACATTTTTGAGCAGAGTGCTGCTGATGAAACCACAGTGAAGAATGTGACACTTTTTTTTTTTTAAATTAAACCCAGTGGAAATTTTTTCTAGAATATTGTGTCTACGGAATAAGGCAGTTCCCTTTGAAAGATTTAGTATTTACAAACACTTTCAGATTTTTCTTTAAGGAAAGCTAAAATAAGCTGTGGATAATGTTTAGATTCTAGACAACTTGTAATGAACAAGTATCAAAACATTCTGTAAAACTGAAAAATTGCATTACTCAATTGAAATGTGTTTATTTTGAGGTAACAAAAAAGAAACACTGCACAGTATTTCTAAATAAACTACTGTGATACCCCATGCATCTCCAGCTAGGGAGCCCAGACTCCTGGTGAAAACTGAGACATAATCTGTTTTTCCCATGAAACAAAGAAACAAAATTTAAAATCACACCAGAATAAAGTGGAACAGCTCAGTCATGCAGGAATTCTGAAACTGCACCTCAACGGAAGACCTCAAAATAAAGCTGTCTAGGCTTTTCCAAGATGATCCTTTCTACAACTTCCCCTTATTCATGAGAGAAGTGAGAGGCAAAATACACGGTATCTTTATTCAGACAAACAAAACAAAAAATCGAAATGCCAGCATTTTCTCTGGGACAAAAGAGTCAAAAGCTTTTGACAAACTCTAATATTAGACCAATACATCAGCAATTGCATTCATTCTGAACAGAGGAATTTCCTTATAAAACCAAACTTATATACTTGGAGTTTAAGACCAAATTCAGCCCTCTGCAGTGCAGTCATATTTGTAGCATGTAATCCCACACGTGAGATTTAAATGAGAGAAGTATTTGATGCTTAAAAACTGCCGTATCACAGATAGATGGGCCATGAATCATGGTGAAAATAGACTGAAAAAATACCTTTTCTATCCAGTCTTTCATTAAATTTCTGAATTTACTGGTAGAAGTGACTACCAACCAGTCAGACTCACCTCCATGCCTAGTAAGATTATTGGACAAATTATTATGGAATAGATCATCTTGGAAGTTATGTTGAAACATATGGAAAACAGGGAGGTGATTAGAGACAGCCTGTATGTCTTCACTAAGGGCAAATTGCACCTCAGAAATCTAGTGGCCTTCTACAACGGAATGACTGCATTGGTGGACAAGTGGAGAGCTACTGACATCATCTACCTGGAGTTCTGTAGGATCTTTGAGGCAGTCCTCCACAACATTCTTGCCACTCAATTGGAGAGATACATCTTTCATGGAATGACTGTTGGATGAACAAGGAATTGGCTGGATGGCCATGTTCAAAGAATTACATTCAAAGGCTCACTGTTCAAGTGGAAACCATAAACGATGCTGTCCCTCAAGGGTCCCTGTTGGGACCAATACTTTTTAAAATCTTCATCAGTGACACAGCGGGATTAAGTGCATCCTTGTCCAGTTTGCAGACGACACCAAGTAGAGTGGTGCAGTTGATTCACTTGAGGGAAGGGACGCCATCCAGAGCGACCATCCAAGGCCTAAGGAGTCAATCCATGTGAACTTCATGAAGTTCAGCGAGGCCAAGTGCAAGGCCCTGTATGTAGGTCTGGGCAATTCCCAGTATCAGTACAGACTGGGGGATGAACGGATTTGAGAGCAGCCCTGCAGAGAAGGATTTGGGGATACTGGTGCACGAAAAATTGGACATGAGCCAGCATGAACATTCTGGGCTGTGTCAAAGAAGCGTGACCCACAGGTGGAGGGGAGGATCAATTCTCCCATCTGATTGGCTCTTGTGAAACTTTGGGTGGACATAGAGAACTGGATGCAGTATTCCAGGTAGTGTTCACAGTACAGAAAAGGCATGGACCTGTTGGAGCAGGTCGAGAGGAGGGCCACAAAAATGACCAGAGAGATGGAGCACATCTCCTGTAAAGACAGGCTGAGAGAGATGGGGTTGTTCAGCCTGGAGAGAAGACTCCAGGGACACCTTATAGCATCCTTTCAGCACTTGAAGGAGGTTTATAAGAAGGATGGAGAGAGACATTTTAGCAGGGCCTATAGTGACAGGACAAAGGGAAACAGTTTTAAATTGAAAGAAGGTAGATATAAATTGGACTGAAGGAAGATATTTTTTATGATGAGGATAGGGACAGGTTGCTCAAAGAATTTGTGCATTTCTCATTACTGGAAGTGTTCAAAGTCAGGTTGGATGGGACTTTGAGCAATCTGATCTAGCGAAAGATGTGCCCATGGGATGCGGATTGAACTAGATGATCTTTAATGTCCCTTCCAACCCTTTCTTTAATTTGGTGTTTCTATGATTCTAGATATCCAAAAATGTACCCAAGCACTGAGAGAGCGAGGATCCAGTGGGGTTTTCATTACTTGGATGTTCTATGCCATCACGGCTACAGATTTAGCTTTCAGGTGCAAACTTACTTTAAACCATCAATTACTGTCCAGTTAAGGTTTTCCTCGTGTATTTGGTTGGTCAGTCAAGAAGAATCTCTGATGTTCTCAGTTTTACAGAGAGCCACAAGACTGCTTTAATGAGGCTTTGGAAAAACAAGATCAGAGCATGTAGTGAGCATGTAGACAAAGATGAGGGCTACTGCACAGATAGCAGGAATAATGCATATCAACATTTGTGTGAGACAGATGGCATGTAAGAATAAAAAAATGACAGTTTATTATTTCAATGTGAAAACTGCATTTTGAGAAACGTATTTTCAGTGTAGTAGTTAATCAGAGATGAAGACCTCTGATTCTGTTTGCTATCTCTAGAACATGTCACAAATACGTGTGTTTTATTTACAGATAAACTGGGAGCATATGGAACCATCAGCAGCCTGATTGGCATCTGATGAAGACATCAGCCTTCATTTGTGAAGCCCTAATGTCAAGAAAGTGAAAAACGCAAATTTCGTATGAGAAACTGTGGTAAACTAAAAGAATTTATCAGCAGCTGTCTCTTGAAAGCTTATGCATTTATTGGTACAATTCACCCATTTGTTACAGTACTCTCTACCACAGTTCACTGACCCCAAGTTATGCTCAAATGGCTTGATTGTGGTGTTTAAGAGAAGAACTTGGTGAGGATTCACCATTTTAGTTGCACATTATGAATAGCACCTACTGAGGACCTGAGTTTGTAGGTATGCAGGAATACAGAGGTATTCCCACAGGTATGGTGTGGGAAAGGATCCACAGGCCAGTGGGCATGAGGCACTCTCTGCTATGTAGGCAGGAGGATGAGCAGTTGACATGGAACCTTCTTTGCCCCTCTCTCACCAACCATTTGCAATTCTTGCTCTGGGGTCTTGAATTTAGGCCAAAACAAATGGGAAGAAAAAAAATTAATCCACATTTTGGGACTGGGGGATAAGGGAGAAAAATTTCTCTAAACATTTTTTATTTTCATTGGCAGGCACTGGACACTGCTCATAGGTTTGGTATGTCAGCCAGCAGAGGCTGCCCAGCACACAGGCTGCAGGTGAAGCAGCTGTTTCAGCCAGGGCCATCACCATCACAAACATGTTTCCCCTTTGCAATCTATTTGATACTTATTTGTCTTCATCATGCTAAACGCAGGCAATATTATAAAACAAACAAACTAACAAAACAATATTATTAATATACTTTCCAAAACCAGTGATTCATTGTGACCAAAGGCCTGCAACAAGGATCCCATTTGGCCAGTCCTGTCTTTGTAGTTTCTTTAAATGCAGTATCAGTAGAGGAAACACTTCCTGTTATCTTGACTTCTTACATAATAGAGGAAAGCAAGCTCAGGCTCAAAACAACCGAAGAACGCCATACCAAGAGCAAAAAAAAAAACCAGAAAAATTAACATTCCACATGTTTCAAGAATGTAAACAACGTCATCACACAGACATGCAGAAAACTGGTGTTACTCAAACCAAGCGCTGCCAGCTCTCCATCTAATGAGTTGTTGAATCCTGAGACAATCAGAAACCGCTCGTGAGAGCTTAGTGAACAACAGCATTTGTTTTTCCTTCCAATTTTTCCTTATTAAAAGCTACAGGGAAATCACTGAGCTAGAAAGACTACTTCAATTACTCTTAATTGCTGTCCATTCTAATTAGCTCAGGCCATGGTGATCCTGCAACAATCAGTACAGGGTACAAAGCAGGTGCTCTGTCTCTTCATGGTGCATTCCCTCTGCTTGCAGTGGAAATGCCATCGAAGCGATGGGTATGAGCTCACGATTCACAGAGGCTGCTGATACTCATGACCGCATTTCATGTCAGAAGCAAGTTTTGGCCTTCCTGTTTTGCCTAATTATCCTTTTTTTTTTTTTCTTTTTGGTCTGTGTGTTTTGGGCAGCACTCCAAGTAATCTTACAAATGTAACCCCACCTCACAGGCTACTATTGCAGAGCAGGAGGGATGCTACTGCTTGGATAGGAGGGTGAACCAATTGCGGCAGCTCATCTACAGAGCAGGGACATGTGTGTGGCCAAGCAGGCCAGTTACATGAAAGCAGCGAGAAACACTTTTCTAAAATTAAGATGAGGACAGAGGACTGCGTCAAGGGAGCTGAATGAATACTGAAGAATTTTTGAGCGAAACAGGGGAAGTAAGATAAGCTTGGTCCTTGCTATTTCTCCTTTGGCGTATGTCAGCAAGACAGTTGGGGCATAACAACAAATAACTAACAGGGTTCCTTGACACATAAAGGTAGCTGGAAAACAGAGCTGCAATGTGGTAAACTCTGATCTATCAGCCTGGCTTCTTATAAGGTTATTCCCAAGAAAAGATAAGAAAATATCAGAAACTTACAGACTGGATAATACATATGATCAAATATATAGGAGATGGATATTGTTTCAGAACATAAAATATCATAAAATCAAGTTTAACTATTAACCTTCTCATCCCCCAGTCATCTAGGACCTCATTCAACATCTCTATTGTTCACTAAAAATGAATAGTACAGCAAGGAGAATGTTGGAATGTCCATCTCAAATCAGCTTGCAGTAAATATCAAGTTACTAGTTATATGAAGGGGAACAGACTGTCTTAATACTATTGATCAGTGAGAAGATCCAGTACTGAACAAAGCATTATTTATTTTTATAGATCCCCATACCAATCTGATGCAAAACTACATGACAGCATTAACTTTACTACTCCAAAACTTTAAAACATTCACAGTGAAATGTAATAACTCTTTGATGTTCTCCAGGTTTTAACAAACTCTTGCTGTGCATTTATATCATGTAGAAGGTAGGTTTAGATTAAATATTAGGAAGAAATTCTTTACTGTGAGGGTGGTGAGACACTGGAAGAAGCTGCCCAGAGAATTTGTGGAAGCTTTATCCCTGGAAATGTTCAAGGCCAAGTTGGATGGGGCTTTGAGTAACCTGGCCTAATAGGACATGTCCCTGCCCATGGCAGAGGGGTTGGAACTAGATGATCTTTAATGACCCTTCCAACCCCTTCCAACCCCAAACCATTCTATGATTCTATGTTCTTGAAACAGGGCATGGTGAGAGAGAATCCTGTGTTACTTACTAGATACAATACCATAATAATGTAAATTATCTTCATTTTTACAATATATAGAACTGAGTGTGTTAAATTTGCACAAGGGTGCAAATTTAAAATGCCCAGGTACACAAAGTTGTTTAGGTTCTTTAAACATAGTTCTATGCCTTAGTTTCTGCAGGAGGCACCCCAAGCTCCTCTGACAGGTGTCAATGGACTGAATACCACATGCAACTTCAGAGGAAGCTAGTCCTGCTCACTGAGATCCTGGCTTCGACACACTAAATACAATGAAAACAAATGATGGATATTACTGTGATTTAAAGCAATGTACTTACTTATTCCTTTCAACTGACTGCACAAGTATTGTTTAACTCCCTGCCTTCCAACAGTGGGATGACACAAACCTACCCAAATCATTTTACAATTCAACACTGTCAGGGACAACGCTGTTTTAATCAGCAGAGCTGTACCTATTTGCAACAGAACTGTCTGTGACCTGAGAATGTAACTCATGAGAGACAGTAAGAAAATTCTCCACTCTCATCACATTTCTAAAAGCTATTTGTAATTATTACGAGAAAGTGATGTTACAGGTAGCTTCCATGAATTTCAGAAAGAGCCTGGAGCAAGAAATCCCAGAAAAAAACTCCACAATTTTTCACCTACTGTACTACAGCTGAAATACGTGATTAGAATTTTAAGGCCTGTGAAATCAGCATGGATAATCCCAAACCCTCATAACAAACCATAACCTGACGAGAATGATGGTCTGCTGTGGGTATCCCATCTGCACCACGCAGAGCTGCAGATAAATTGAAGATCATCCTCCTTCTAACTCTGTCTTTCACCCAAGCTTTCCCCATGCCACTGTTCAAATACTTCAAATAAGCCACTTTGACTTAAATGTCTAATTTATTGGAAATCTGCTGGCGACATCTTATGAGTTGGCTGAAAAACAAACAACGTAATCTGCAAATCCAGTTTTCAATGGGGATGTTTGCTGACTGCTTTTTCTCTCCCTTAGCAGTGGTAAGCTCTGGCAGAGAAGCGCTTTAAAAAACACACAGCCCGTGCTAGAGAAAGATCAAAAGCAGATCAGATGTCAGCACCAGCTCACATCAGTCTCACAAGAAGGAGGAAAAAACAAAGTGAGAAGATGAGTTTTTCTTGCCACGCATCACCCCGTGCCCCTCACTCGCGTGCAAGGGCACCAGGGCACAGCACAGCATCTCTGCCAGGGAGCCTAGACCCGCAAAGCAAGTGGGATCATGCTGTCCACCTCTGCCCCAAAAGAACTCAGTATTTATTCTGGCAGCACTAGGCTTCCCTCCCAGTGCTCCTCCTCACTGGGCTGCCACTCCTGGGGAAGGGAAAGAAGCATGGGCACTGGTTTGACTTGACTATTGAACAGCAACAGGGTTCAGGGTGAGGTCAGCCCTGCTCAGACAGGCAGCTGATGCACATGTAGGGCCCGGCCATCTCCAAGAGCAGGAGGTGAAACACCGTGGGTCTGCGCCAAGTGCCAGCAGTGGCCAGTTACGGCACGGCTCTCCCTCCTTGCTCTCGCTAACCTATGTCCCATTTTTATTTGCTTGCTTTTGCAAGACTACACAGACAGTGCTCTGCTAAAAATGTGTGACAGTGTGCAGATAATGCTCTTTTTTCTTTAAGAACGTGAAGCCTTTTAAAAGTTTTTAGAGGTCAACATTAAAAAAGAGTCCCCACCCAAGAGTCTTAAATGCCATACTAATTTTCTATGGGATTTTCCTAAAAGGCCATGCTGGGACTCGTATAAAAAGCAATTAGTTGAGTTGATAGCCCCCTATATCCCTTCTAGACAGGCTCACAATTGCAGCTGACCAGTGAGCACCCCCTTCAGCATCCGTCCACCTCCCCTCTTTTGTGTTCTGTTTTCCCATGCTTGCAGGTGAAAGCAGCGAGCACCCACTGATTTTGGGGCAGGATGAACCTGAAAATAAGTAAACGCTCCGCCGGGATTTTGTAGTCTCGCTGTGCTGGTGTGACGTGAGCGGCTGCGGTCCGTGCCCTGCTGATTCAGCTGGCCGGGCTCACTCAGGCTGGCTGGTGGGCGAGATTGGGTTACATGGCAGAAATCATAACAAAGGCAGGAAACAGATCAGCACTCCCTGGGTTTAACACCCTCTCTGGGGACCCTGCTGGTTTCCAGACTGTGGATGGTTTTAACCCTGTCCTGAAACGTGTCTGCGTGGCCTGCTCTGCTCTGGTGAAGTCAAGCCTGATACATAAAATAAAAGCAACTCAAGGCAGCGCAGGAATGGCCCCAGCAGGCGCCGGTTGGAGAGGTCCAAAGGGTTTTACACTGCTTTTTCTGAATGAGCACTGAAATATGAACTCTGCTGAACAGCATCCAAATCAGAGTAACCAGACTATCACGATGGATTCCCCTGGAGGAGTTTTAGGATGACCCCCTCCCTACTGTTCCCTGCCAGCTCTGCGTGGCTTTGCCTCCCCGCAGCTGCAAAGCATCTCTGTCACCTTGCAGCCTGAATCTCTGGTTTTTGCTCTCACCACTGCACTTCCAGCACAGGACAGGAGGAAAACCCCGGCTGACCTCACGCAGCTTTATTTACTCTGGTGCTAAAAAACCAGTTGTGCCCTCCACTGCTTAGTTTTGGTGGCTGAGTTGATGCAATGAGTCTATCTGTGAGTGGATGTCTTTCATAGAATGAGTCAACTCTTCAAGACTGTATTTCATTTAAAATAGCTTGAAGGAAGTTACATGAACACATCACTGATTCCCTCAAGTACTGTTTTTTACTTTGTGCAGTATGCTTTAGGAACAAGTCCTTCCTGTGATATGAAGTGTTGCTTAAGTGTGGGGGAGAAGGGGAGCAAGCTATCTGATCTCCAAACTGAAGTTGTTTGGGGAAAAAGAGGACATTTTTCATGAGATCATAATGAGGACAGCACTACCCTTGGTCCCCACTGGGAACTCTGATGTTCTGGAAATAGCAGTCTCAAAAGGTGAAACATGGTCACTTGGAGGCTATGAATCCTTTTCATATATAAATCTGATAGCAAAAGGAGAAACAAGTGTCTGCCAAAAAACCCTTGCTAGGAATTTGCCTGAGTGAAGGTTGCAGGACTAGAGTGGTACCATGGCTTCCTTCCAGCAGATATATCCAAGGGGCATAGTCCTGTAACACATCACCCTGCAAAGCTCCTGTAACTCTTGGAATAAGGAAGAGTTTCTTAATTTAGTTTCCACTGTATTAAAAGCATATGAAAACAATAAAAAAAAAAAAAGACATAGGAGTATTATAAAAACCCAAACAAACCTCAAACACACCCACCCTGGAAATGTCTCCCATTCACAGCTTCACTTTTAACTCACCACAAGTCTTCCCAGAAGAACAACTGAAAAGACATTAGACATTATTTATTTTTCTTTTTAAAATATTGTTTTAGAAACCTCCCAGAAGGGAGAAAAATAAAATAAATTATTATAGTGCCACATCAGCACAATCACCAAGCTCAAAATGAAGAAGACTACAGTGATCTAAGTACTCCTTTGACGCACAATGCTTTTGAATTTCACAGTCAGCTCTTCTGCTTCCTTTTACTAAGACACTTCCACTTAGTGTCTTCTAAGTCACCTTGAACACCAACTGGACATATACATATTCCTGGCAGCTCTTTTGGTTATTTTGCGTGTTTGTTTTGGTAATTTGTTTTCATGCATGGGAAAGTTCATTCTCTATAGTAAATGAAAGGCTTTCATAAGGGGTCTTCTTTCCACTGGAGACACGATTAGAGGCCAATTGCTATTCAAACCAAGTGTAATAAAAAGGGCTTGTTGTGGAGAACACAGCTCTATTTCTTTTTATTAAAGCCCAGAGCTACTCACAGTAACCTCTTGCAAGACAACTGAGAATAAAACCAGCTCCACCATGCTGTATTTCTCAAAGCAGCTTGCCAAGAATACAAGTTTCTCAGGAGTCAGGATGCAGGGCTGCAGCAGAGGAGCAGATGTGTCTATTGCTGCAAAGATGGGCCCTAGCCAGCACCCTCCCATCCTACGGGTCAGCACGCACGGCAGTAACACACTGAAAGAGGTTAAAACTCATGCTGTCTCTTCATCTGTTCCTGGCCCAAAGTCAAGGTTTTCTGAAGCAAGAGGTGAGCTGTGTGTGAGCTGAGAGGTTTATTGGGTGCCAATCGCCCTCTGACAATGGCAGGCATTTCCTGCAGCTACCAAATTTCCCTCCTGCATCCTCTTGGTGTGTTCAGTACTGAGACTAAGGCTGAGATGAGCTCTTTAACTTCTGCTGTACTACTCCAGATGTAACCCATATGGGCAGAGGGAATCATGAATGGACTCCCAGCTAAGCACAAAAAGGACAGGAGCCACCTCTGTTTTACTCCTGCTACTTCTTAAAAAGCAAAAGCAAATCATGGGGTTCCTTTGACCACCACAAAGCAGCATCTCCACAAAGAATGTTGTTTTCTGCACCTTGTTGAACTTGAAGACCACAGAAAGCACAGAGATCTTCCACAGATGTGGCTTCATGCACTGCTTTGGACCCTGCAGAAATGGTGGGTCTGATCAGAGACCAGCAGAGATGGAGCAAAGAAGGGCTGAATTACAGGTACATTTTGTACATTTGAAGTTGTGCTGTTAGGTAGCCCAACACACTGACCCAAATCCAGTTTGGTTGTATTGACACGAAACAAAGCACAAAAAGTTTAAATATAAACATCTATGCACACAAGCAGTGACATGGAGCAACTTCTGGGGACAAGTGAATTTATCTGTGCACAGATGCTATGCTGAAATCTTGACAGTGTTTGTTTGGATTAAACTGGCTTCAGACTGTGCAAAGTGTTAATTAAGGACGAGAGCTCTCACACTCCAAACTTGAGACTTACAGATCAGATTTAAAATGAAATCACCAGTTGTGTGGGGCATTATATGCTGTATTACTATCTGAAGCAATTAACTTCTAGAGAGAAAGGAAGAAGGAAGAAAAATATCTTTTGGCTCTATGTATTATTATTTATTGTAACCAGATTGTCCTCCATCATATGATAAAGCAGAAATATGTGTAAGGAATCTTTCAGTCACTGCCTACACAGATGGTCTGAAATCATACCTTAACCCATTAACAAAATATAGAAGGCAAGTGTTTTTTCTGCCACTGAGCACTTCCAAATGTAGTGTATACCGGCTGTAACAAGCCCGGCAAGTAAAAGCTTTTATGCCTGTTCCTGGGCTAATTCAAAATATAAACTTCAGTAGAATTTTCCACGTTCCCTGGCCAAGACCTTGGCAAAAGGCACACAGATACATGTTATGTAAAGCAAATCAATAAGTGTTTTCCAAACATTTAAAACTTCAGGTTTTGAAAAATATGCAGCAAAGTCATGTTAAGCAGACCCTAGCACCCAGATATCCTTAAAAGAAAGCAATTCTGCCCTGCATCTTTATGCATTATGAAATAGCTGTCAGAAAAGATGCAAAGTCCTCCTATACTAGGCCCGAATGTCTGTCTGCACAAGACTTTAAACACAAAATCTCCTTACAAGCCTCAGCTGGACTGAAGAGAAGTGGATCCTTGTGTCTCATACTCCATCTACTACAAAAACTTCCATTAAGAGTCACAAGCTGAATCACAAGAACACATTCATGTTTTATTTATTTAAGGCATCAATCTCTCTCTGGATGAGTGGGTGGATTTTCCAGATGCATTCCTGACCAAGCTGAAGAGTATCTGGAGGACACAAACCTCTCCACACACACATTGCACAACACTTGTCCATGCTGACTCCAGGCACCGAGCAAGGCTCCTTCCCGCTCATACTGATCTCCCACCCTCTCTCTGTTTTCCAAAATCTCAGCCCACTCACTTAACCCAAGCTGAAATAGGACAAATGGAAATTTCTTGGCTCTTGGCTGCTTCAGTTAAAGAAGGCTACTTGAGACTGGATAAAATTTTAATCCAACCTTTTCTTTGGTTAATCTTCCTTGTTAGTGTCTGCAACAGGCCAAATCAGCCTAAAGTACTTACCCATTGTTCATTTGTGCTATTCCTTTTACTATTCTCTCTCACAGGCTTTCTTTAGGCTTTTATATGCTTTCCCCAGCACTTTTCTAGAACGTAATACAGAGATCTGGAGTTGACAATTTCTATGTAGTAACTCAAAATGGTCAGGATGGTGATGCTATTGCTCAGCATGGAAGTCCCTTCATGCAGCATTAGCCTCTTCTTGCTACTGCCGTTTTAAGGATAGGTGTCTTTAAAGAGAGAGATGCCCAGGCTCCCTCAGAGTAGGTGAAATGACTCATACTCTAGCCTTATATTCAGATTTCATATGGAAGTCAATCTTCAGACAGAAAATTTTCTCCCTGAAAAACATCAAGAAGTTGGCCAAGTACAACGCTGTGATACACTGCATTCACAGTGCCACTTTTCTGGGACACTGGCCGAGCTCAGGGCTGCTGACTGAGATGGTGCAGGACAGCAGAGACAGTTAAGTCTGGGTCTAGGTCCAGGTTCCCAGGTTCAGGTCTGAGCGAAGCTGGTTAAGTTTCACACCTTCCTTGCAGCAGCTCCCACAGGAGCATGGGAAACCAGGCACCAACCATGTACAGGCAGGGAATCTAATGCAATAATAAATGACACCTCATGTCAAAATATCATGGCACTTTTGCTCTAATGCTTCTAATAGTTCAGCAGACAAAATGCTGTACCACCAATTTAATCTGATCTCTCCCCTTCCCTGGATGCTGCTGAAGTAGACAGCAAGAGACCCAACTGCTCCCTTAACTGCAGGAAACAGGAATGACTACAAGAGCTTTTGAGCAAGACAGCCAAAGGCAGAGAGGCTTCCTAACCTGACAGCTGGGGGCTTATCGTACAAGGCAGTGTGTGTGTCTGTCCTGCTACCTGGTCTATCTGTCTGTAGTCTGTCACGCTAACTTGTACTAACTATTTGCTTTGGTAGCTGCTAATTAAAGCAGTTATGGAACAACAAGTAATTGAACAACAATTTATGTTGTTCAAATAAATTGCTGACAAAGTAATGGCAGCACCACCACTTTGTGCAGGCTGCATGCTTGGGGGCCTCACTCAATGGGATGCTGAGCAGCATTTGCAAAGGGCTTAGCATCCTGCAGAATCAGGTGTGGGGATGTTAACTCTGCCATGTCACCTAATGTGGCTTTTAGAGCTCCAGAACATTTAGAGGAAATTCCTAAGAAATTAAAGGAATATAGGACACCAATGTAAGCAGCACCTGACAGGTATGTGTTTTATTTGCGTGTGTTGTTGCGTTCATCTAACAACATATCCTTAGGAGAATATAGCACCCCCTTTCTCACAAAACACCAGTGTCCCTGTGTTGCTGGCAGTAAGCACAGCACAGCAGCATTCTGATAGGGAATCATTATGAAGAGGATACAGAAAAGCCAAAGATTCATTAGACACATCTGAACATTTGCAACCGCAGAGTTAGCAGCATGCAGTAAAAAGCAGAGTGTAGTAGCAGCTGGCTACAAATGCAGACTTGTATTTCAAATAAAGCTTCAGAGGAGCTCAGGAGTAATGCTGGTGTGTGCTACAATCCCATGGCAGTGCTACGGAGAATTCACTAAGAGGTATTTCCAGCTATTTTTTTCTTCCTTCTCATGATGGCTTCGTATCTGAAGTTTTCATTTATTCCAGAGTTTTCCTGTGTTACTCCTTTGCATGGAAACATAATGGTACCAAGTGCTGAAAATACAATGCTTTGTTTCCTTCCAAGGCATTAATTTCACAGGTAATTTTGTTATGAAGTTGAATAGCCCAGAATGCAGCCTAGGTGTTCTGGCAGCAAGCTGATGTTACCAAACATCATTATTTGTCCAGCTAGTTTACAAGGAAATAAATACAAAATCCCCAGGTGTTGCTTACAGTGTAGCCAATGTTTTTCATTCCATTCGTAAATACAACATGCTGTTCAGCCCACACACCTATTTTATAGCTCTAATGAAAACTAGAGAGCAAAATTCACACATAATGGTGACCATACTGCCTTTCAGTTCACCCCTGTAAAAGACAGAGATTGATCAAACAGGTATTCCTGCAAGCATGCGAATGCAATATATGAAGAAGCACGTCAAGAATTTTAATTGTACTAAATAGGAAAAGCCTGTAACTAAGACAAAATAGATTGCCTACATAACAACACACAGCTGGAATGACTTTAGTCCCCAAGGCACTGCTAAGAGGCCTCTTTATGGGTTTGGATTAGAAGAAGTGCCTTTAGCCAGGCACAGCAGGACAGGTTAGAGAGGGGCAGCCTCAAACCCACAGACGTGAACAGCTCTTCCAGCTCCTGAGTAAGCTAGCACAGTACACACAGACCTGATAACTTATTGGATCTTGCTATTATTGCCTGGCACTGATGGATTTCTCAGGGTGCACCAAATATTTCCCACCTCTACGAAGACTGGTGGTTTCGAATTTGTAGTTTGGATATTTCATTTATCACACATGCCCATTGCATTGCAAGAGACAGAAGCTACTGAGAGGAGGCAGCATGTGGGCACCTTGACAGGTCCTGGGCACAATCCTCTGCAATGGCAATACTGCACACATGTCAGCATTTGTTTATTTGTTTATTGAGACTTCAGTTTCCGCCAACTGCTCCAGTACTGGAAGTACATACTGGAAAAGAGGAGAACGACAAAAAAACCTTACACAGGTGGTTACTCTGCATGCAGTCTGTGATGCTGGGACTGAAATCCCAGCAGAAACCCTGAACCCTTGAAGGTGCTGGATTCTCTCAGCTGCTCAGGACTCACCTCTCCCTTCCACCTTAGTGGCCATGTCAACTAATTGAAATTTCTTGGCCTAAAATGAACAGCCACATGGGCACTGCCGTTCAGTGAGGATTTCATTACCCCATGACACATGCAGGAAAACTCCTCATCCGATAAATGTGGCCAGATTAGTGAACTAGAAACAACGTGCCTGACTTTCTTCTGTCTTTGTCAGTATGAGTGACCCTGTGACTTTTTATTAAACCACATGATTACATGCTGCAGGCATACATGTGCAAGGATGCTGGGGGAGGTACGTGCCTTGCAGCACCTGAAATCCCTCACTGGTCATTTACAAACCATAAAGAAAAGTTGACAAATTCCTAAAGCTTAAGATTTTTTTTCTTTGTTTTGTTAGTGGCTTAAGGTTTGTGTGGGTATAGCACACCACCAGGCTGATGCCAGACTTTTTTGGTGCACATTATTAGAGATATGAACAATGGCCTGGATTTATCCAGAGATGAGGACAAGAATTATTCTGTCTGTTCAGTATTAATGAATAAATGCTTTTCCTGAGCTATCACAAAATTCTGAGCCATGAATTTTGCTTACCATGGTCATGTTTGAACATTTATAGGCACAAACCACCTCTAATTTTTTAAAATTTTCATTTTTGCTGTAAACTATTCACATGGCTCCCAAAAACTCCTAAAACTTCCTAGTTGTATTCTATCAAAGGTGAAGAAATAATATACAGCTTCTTACTGTATAAAATACTATAAACAGTGTAGAGTGAGAAAACAGTTATTAAATGGATCTAGTTCAGCTGCCCCCAAGCCACTCACCAGGAGAGAAAAAAATCATATTTCCCAAATATGTTTTTAAAGCAGTGGATTTTTCCCTTTTTTTTTTTTTTTTTTTGTTTGTTTTGTTTTGTTTTTTTTTTTAATAGCAGATTTCATTACTATGTGGCAGGATGCTTTATCCATTCCTGGTCCAGAAATTCCTACATTTGATTCTTATACCTGGAATGATGCTCAGGAGCTAGACTGTCATAACTGCACAGAAGAGGCATCCTGACCCTGTCATCTCTCAAATACCCTACTAAAGATAACTAAAGAAGTACCTACCTTCCTTGAGGGGGCCTCCCACTAATTTTTATCCCTCCTTTCCTGTCAGCTGTTGACCTAAAGGGTATGGGGAAGACTGGAGGATCAGTGTCTTGGTGCATAGTAGACCTACCTGGGGACATGAGAGACTGTCCCCTACCGACAGCTCAGCCCGGAAGAGGAAAGGTGAAGTGGAGGAGGATTCTGACTCATGATCTAGAGCATGAAGATGACCAAGATGGGTGCCTCTATGAAGGACAGGCTTACAGTCTCCAATTCTGGCTGTGTTTGCCAAAGGCAAAGGGTAATTATCTTACTCAAGCTATTTAGTCTTCTACTTATCTATAATGTATTGATCCTATCTTCTGATTCTTTGGGAGGTTCAAGGACCACCCCCCTCGTTTTCAGCTATTCCATATTGCACTTATGCTTCAAATTATGCAGTGAATAATTTCACAGTGGAATTTCTGCGTTAAAGAGTCTATTCAGTAAAGTGCAGATTTTAAGTTCTAAAAGAAAATGCATAGTGATCTCTATTCCTTCGAGCTGAGGTTCCAGAAGGCCAAGTGCCAGGTCCTGCACTTTGGCCACAACAACCCCCTGTTCAGGAGGCTGAACATGAGCCAGCAGTGTGTCCAGGTGGCCAAGAGAGCCAATGGCATCCTGGCCTGGATCAGGAACAGTGTGGCCAGCAGGAGCAGAGAAGTGATCCCCTGTACTCAGCTAGTGAGGCCACACCTGGAGTGCTGTGTCCAGTTCTGGACCCCTCAGTTCAGGAAGGATATTGAGGTGCTGGAGCAGGTCCAGAGAAGAGCAACGAGGCTGGTGAAGGGACTTGAG
>JAWMRA010000078.1:102812674-102829353 GCA_035584735.1 Pseudotriccus pelzelni | reverse complement strand
GAGGAGAGGCTGAGGGAGCTGGGGTTGTTTAGCCTGGAGAAGAGAAGGCTCAGGGGAGACCTCATCACTCTCTACAAGTCCCTGAAAGGAGGTTGTAGCCAGGTGGGGGTTAGTCTCTTCTCCCAGGCAGTGAGCAATACGACAAGAGGGCACAGTCTGAAGCTCTGCCAGGGAAGTTTAGGTTTGATATTAGGAACAAATTTTTTATGGAAAGAGTAATCAGGCACTGGAATGGGCTGCCCAGGGAGGTGGTGGATTCACTGTCCCTGGAGGTTTTGAAGATGAGACTGGATGTGGCATTTAGCGCCATGGTCTAGTAACTGCATTGGTAGTGGATCAAGGGTTGGACTTGATGATCTCAGAGGTCTTTTCTATGATTCTATGATTTGCCACGAGTTAGGAAGATTGGATCTTCCACCTTGGAGCCCATCAAATCCCTTCAATTTCCATGCCTATGGTAATGACCAGAGCCTGAATCTCAGAGGGAAGAGTCAAACCCTGCCATAAAAAGATCTCATCCTTCTACCACCCATTTAGGAACTAGTCTGAGCTGTCATGCCTGAGATTTAGCATCCCCAAAGCATGTCATATCGAAAGGGAAGTTTTGCTCTTTCATTCATTCTTTCCCAAAGCCGGGTGTACGTGGAGTGGTGCAAACCAGTGACACCGATTGATGAAAGAGTTAGCATTGGTGGCAATCTGGTAGAAGAAAATCAATGGAGAGGCTTGGCTTGCTATCTGGAGCAGATAACTTCAAAGCAGCCTGAGTGGTGACTGATGATGAAGCAGCAGAGATAAGTTTTTTCAGTGCAGCAATCTGGAGGCATTGCAGCTGAGCATCACACTTCTGGCAGCATCCCTGCACATCTGTAGCATCCATTGGAAAGAAGTAAACAGCATCAGTCAGCTGGAAAGATTGTTTTCCTCATCCTCCCTGACCCCCTGCAGAAATCTGTCCCAGGCTCAAAAAAGAAAAAATGCTGGTATGTATTTTCCTAGGATCTTTGAGTTGTCTGCATCTGTATTCTTTGTTCGTTAATATGTTCGTGTGTTATGCTTAGTGTGTTTGGCTTACTACGACCAGTTAATGTTCCACTGGCTAAAAAATAAAGTAGCATGATAAATTCTCGGAAATTAACTTATCTGAGAAGGAAGGACAGAATGATTCAGAAAAACGGGAAGTGGTGCAAGACAGTGTGTATTCAGTCCTCTTTGCAAAAACTTCTTCCCCAAAATGAGAATTTCTGGACAATGCCTCTCTCCTTCCCTCCTTCTGCTGATCTCTTCCTTCCTTGAACCAAACTACAGGCTCCAGCAACAAGGCAGCTAATAATAAACTCTTCAGCTGAACTCTAGGAAAGCAGTTTGGTCAAGGCTTTGCTTGCCAAACGCTGACCAACACATGTTCCCAGCTGCCAGCAGTGACTCACGGTTAGCCATATTTTTCACAAAGCAGTTGCGCTTCAGCCTTCTCCCCCTTAGAGCACGTTTTGCTCCAAACGTAGGCTCCAAGTTCCAAATGATGGAGTCAAAGGTACTTGAGTCATGGTCCTCCTACCATGTTTCATGTCAATGGGATGTACAAGGACTGCTCCAGTCACAATATATTAACACAACTGCTCTTAGACTGTGGCTCCTGAAACAAAAACCCCACCGCTGTTTTTATCGCTGCCCACACCAGCAGGCTGTACAGGAACAGCACTGAAACTTCTACAATGCCAGCAAGCAGATAGAACAGGAATCCTTTAAAATGACCTTTTATCAAAGTTTGTATATTAAAACTTGGTTCTTGCCTTGGGCTTTCTCCATATTGCCCTCTTTTATCAGTGAGGACACAGGGCCAAGAGGGAACAGAACAAAATTGTGACAGGAGGCATAACATTTTCTACTGGTCAGGTAGGAGCTGGAACTACTCTGCTGCATTCTGGCCCCAAGAACAAACTCTGGTACCTCACTGGAAATGCTGACTCAGCTGTCCACTGAATTTGCAGTGCTTAAAAGATGTGCAGGTCACCTTCCTGCATAGAGGAGCCCAGTGCCAAATGAAGCAGCCAGCACTGTTGAAGGCACATGGGTCCCACTCACTCCAGAGGTTGCTCAGAGACTGCCTGGAAATGCATCAGGGACATTAGAAATGGGAACACACTGAGTCGGGTTTTCTGAAGAAGGGGAAATAGGGACAAAAAAGCATGAACACCAGGATGCTGGTGCAGGTATGTATGGAAACCAGGTCAGCCTACTTTCTCCCTCTGCTCCGCCATGATGCTGGGAAAGATAAGGAAAGGGGCATGGGAAGAAGTTTGGGCTCCAAAATAGCATGGACAAAGAAGACTTCTTGGACTGGAACACCACTGAATTACACAACTCTCACCAGTGCCAATGCTATGGCTTCATGACCCCATTTTCCCTTTGGTCAAGGCTCTTCTTCTGTACTGCAGACATCTGGGACACCTCCCTGACCACAGCGATGTTGTTTTCATGAAGAATATGGCAGTTATGGTTGTTCCCTAAGGGTGGAACTACCCTGACTCCTCCTCTTGTGGTGAAATCTCCTCCCACCGCTGCCAGGCTGCTGGCTCTCTGTGCCCTCCACACTGGCCTACCATGTGCAACAGCACAAACATTTCTGGAAATGCTCTTGCATTTCTAAGGAGAGAAATAACTCACATTGGTAGCATCACAATATCCGTGAGGAAGAAAGAAATGAAAGTTAATTTTCAAAAATCCCATCATGTCACAACAGTGCAGTTATTACTGGGATAGTAAGGATAACGGAGTGCCTGCTCCTTGCTAAATCCTTTCGCTGTTCACTACAGGAGCATACTGACCAGGGATAGCTAGGTAGAGGACAACACAGAGGGAAACTATTTCTATACCTGTTAATGAAGCTTAATATTTTTTGCTCATCTGGAGGTGACAGAAATAAACAGTTAACATCTCTTCCTATATCTCAAGGTTTTTTCTCTTTTTGCTATTCCAGGGCTTAATCCAGAACAACAACAACAAAAAAGAGTAGGAAAAAACCCTGTGTGCAGCCTTATGGCAGGACTTTCCAAGCCACAGATGCTGGCTCTGTGGTTGGCTGATCCATCCAAAATAAAGCTCAACAGCAGGGTGCAGTGGAGTAGTTCAGGGGGTAGAAAAGGTCATGTGAATGTGATTCCCACCTCCCAAATTCCACATCTCCTCACGCTGCCTCCCCCTGCTCCTTTTGGGATGTAAGGAATTGTTGACTTATTTTTCATTTTTTATTTTCAGCCTGCTTTTCCTATCTGCTTGCCAAGTGGGGTCATTGAAAGTAACTCTTGTTGCAGCCACTTTCCCAGGAGAGGAAAAAAAAGGTGAACTATTATGCTGATAGCTTACAGTTGAAACGGCAGCTAGCAGCTTGGATGATGAGCCTCTCTGGCTGCTCCAAGACAGAGTTGGCATTGTGGGAGCTCAGAGGCTACCATGTCACCTTCCCCCTGTCACAGGGACAGGCATCAGCCTGCCTTGGGTGAAACTGTTGACTGCAGAGAGTGAAACATTTTCCTGAGAGAGAGAGATCACAAGAGCCTTGAAAAGAGTGGCCTCAAAAGCTTCTCACCTGCTGCACACAGGTGCGTGGCACCGCCTTACTTACATGGGAAGGCCATTTTGGGTAAACAAACATCAAAAAACAAGGAAAGGGGAAAAAGGAAATAAGTAACCAAGCTCATTCTAATAATTTTTGACATCAGAATGCATCCATACTACATATACTTTTCTTTTGAGAGGAGTCCACAGCATATGTCTTGGTCCAGCTGCAGTACAACCTCTGCAAGTTTACAAAACATCCCATGCAACCCCTCTTGGGAACACCTATAAACTCTGCTGCACATCCATGTGTGGGCTGAAGCAATGGCCAGCTGGGCAGAGGACATGTAAGAGGCATTGACCCATTTTTACAGCACGCACATTCATTTCTGTTCAGGTGTGGGTTTCATTCTCATGACGCTAATGATCAAATAATGAAACAAACAACTGCTTGTTTCTGATCAGAGCTATTTCTGAAGCCTTATGTTTGTAAAGAAAATAAATCAGGTCTAAAAATCACACTTTCCTTTGGGAAGATATTGGACTAAAGTGGATGATGGGACTGTACCTGTATGTTTTGATGCTGCCAGCAAGGAAGATTTTCATAGCAGATGTTTGATTTACCCTAAGCACTACGCAATAGCAAGATGAAAGACCTGCTGTCACTTACCAAACCTCTTGTAGCCGAAGGACTGCACCTCCTCCTCCTCTGCAAAATCGTCTGGAGAAAGAAAGACACAGCAGCAGATTATTAATACTACCACTGGAAAAAGATGGGAAGAAGCTTTTACACTTAAGTGTTCATGAATTAATGTAACTTTAATTGATTTGTTAGGCATGTTACTGATCTTCCTCTCTGCTGCTCATATCCCACCTCTGTCTTCAAGTAGAGAGGGCAGTTCAGAGCCTTTCTCCCAACCAGAGTTCCCAGCAGAACTCCAGATTACAAATTGTGCAGATTTATCACCTGGTGAGGCCTGCTTGGCCAATTAAGTACAGAGCAGAGCTGACATGTCCCTCATCACAATGACAGCCGCAATTGTCACCAGCATGCTGCTTGGGCAGGCCCACCCAGACCACAGCACTCACTCCAGCCAGCTGCCTGTGCTGTGCAGGCATTGGGCTCAGGCTACACATGCACCAGTTTGGCCTTTTACACGAAGTGCCACATCTAGCCGTGACAAGTAATGAGAGAGGAGTCAGAGAGGATGGTTGTCTATCCATCCACCACCTCCCATGGGCACTAGCTAGGCTTGAACATGCGAGATCCAATGAAAAATAGGAAACAGTACCAATAAACTCAGATGAGAAAAATAAAAACTAAGATGATGATGATTTTGAAGGGTCTAGAGGGGAAGCTGTATGAGAAGTGGCCCAGGTCACTTGGTCTGTTCAGCCTGGAGAAAGGGAGAACGGGTGGAGATCTCATCACAGAGCTTCCTCAAGAGGGGAAGAGGAGGGGCAGGCACTAATCTCTTCTCTGTGGTGACCAGTGACAGGACCCAAGTGGACAACATGAAGCTGTGTCAGGGCAGGTTGGATATTAGGAAAATATCAGGCTCACCAGGGGAGTGGTCACAGCACCAAGCCCGCCTGAATTCAAGAAGCATTTGGATAATACTCTCAGGCACATGACGTGGTTCTGGGGGCTGGCCTGTGCAAGGCCAGGAGTTGGACTTGATGATCCTTGTGGGTCCCTTCCAACTCAGGATATTCTATGATTCAGTGATTTCATTAAGCCTTTGTTCTCATCTTTAAGTTAGCAAGCAGTAATATGCTAATAATCATGATTTTATTTTGCCATAAGCTTAATTTCTCTCCTCTTCCTTCTCTCCTCTTCCTTTCAGCAGCAAAGGAAAAGGCTGGCATCAGCAAAAGAAATACACCCACGATTTCTTTAATAAAAAAAAAAAGGATATGTTTGTGTTCATGTGTTCAGCTTCCTTCTACCAACACAATTCCTCGTTCTGCTGAATCAGGAAAGGCAAACGCCCTGCATTACCATCAACACAGACTCTGCACCAGGCAACCAACTGCCAGGGAGGGCAGCACAACCCAGGCAGCTCTTCTCCTGTTCTCCTGTTCCCCACAGGGAGCAGAGTAGACTCATTCCCTCTCCGACACACACCATTTTTACACTGGGAGAAGCCTCCACGAGACTCTCTATAAACAGGACCTAGGATGTGGCTTCCCAAGTGGCAGCCTGCGGTTCTCAGCCCACTGCCACGCTATAGATACTCTTGTCTCTCCTGTGATTCCCAGCAGAAACATGCAGGCAAGCCTGTCTCCATGCTGTGAAAAATATCTGATGACAATCCCTGCTGTTCAAAACCCAGCTTCTTCTGGGCTTTCACTTGCATTGCAGTGGCAGGGAGGCTGATTCAGCACCCCCGGTGCTTCAGCGGCTGCTGGTCACCTTGTGCCACCCTTCCAGCACAGGATGCTAAGGAAGCTTGCAACCTTTCCATCCAGGCTTTTCCCTGACTTGAGGGGAGCAAAGGAAATAGAAGCACAAGGGCCAGTCAAGGGATTCACCAGAAGGGAACACTTAATGACTTGCAGTGGAAAAGCAACCTAAATGCAGACAAACAGATGTGATGGAGTGGGAAGTCTGTGCTCAGTTAGACCTTTTTTTGTCCACAGACTTAGTGTACACGATCAGACTCCTCTGCATCGTGAAACTGTGCTAACAGCTGCCACAGCTAACTTGGGCCATGACAGAGCCTCAGGGGGATGAATTCAAAGGTAAAGACTCAGTCTGCATTCAGGCTCAACAAAGCCTAAATGATTTGAGTGCGTGTCCAGCAGAAAGACCGACTTGCTCCACCTTCTGACCTGCAAGGTGCCACACACAGAAGTCTGAGGGAGACGTTGCCTGAAGCAGCAAAGGAGTTTATGAAACGCATCATTTTGCAGAACATCACCCCTTACTCAGATGACACTGTTGACAGAACAGCTAAAAATATATTCTTCGCCAGGTAACACATTTTGCTTAGTACCAGCAGCGCTCCTTGTCTGCATCTTAAGCTACACCTCCAATTTAGATGAACATTTAAGAACATAAAGAGCCATGGATGCTCCTCAGGCAAAACAAACACGTTCTGGTTTTGAAGGCAGAAAGAAACCTTTAAAAAAAACAAACCAAACAAACTCTCACAATTGTACTGAATGTTATCTGAAGACAAGGTCACCCAACAAAACACAACAAATACTAATAAACCATCAACAACCAAGCTCCTCATCCCAGCGGTGAGCTACTCAGGAAAAACATTCCCCTCTTGTACAAAAGATAAAATGCTGCACAAAATAAGATATCAGTTCCAGAGCCCTTAGCTTCCTGCCCTCTCCTGCTATCAGGCTGTAACACAATTGCCTCCTTTGTTTCTCAGGAGTGTAACCTGGCTTATCCTATTCATGTCTGATGTATACAGTCAGGCTGTCTTTAAATCCTACGGTTTCATCCTGCTCCACATCTCCAAGACCTTCCTCCCAGGCTGCCAACCTCTTCCCTAGCTGTCCTGTTTTCCATCCTTAGCACAGTTGCACTGGCCTCCGGCTGTGCTTTTATAATCACATTGTTGTTTCTATGGCCTTTTCTAGATTTGCAACATATATATTTTTATATACATATATTTTAGATATTTCTATACAAACAGTTTAAAAAAATATATATGCTTTTCAATATTTGCAGCACTGCATGTTGTTCTTGCTCGGGATGGAGTTTTTTCTTAAGCTTTGGATACTTTATTTATTAATCTCCTAATTTTGAAGGGTGCTTGTGGTGTTTAAAACAAAGAAGTGGAGATGGAGAAGGACAGCTTTGTCGACTAGTGGCCCAGCTCCCTGCTCACTAAAATCTCAAACATCACATAAAACATTTTTCAGTCCCTGTGAGATGGTCTTGCAAGGGGCAGCAATGTATTTTAGGGCAAGTCTATGAAAACTATTTCACAGACAAAGCTCATAAGGTCTTTCAGTCACAACTGCCACTAGGCACTTTGCTCAAATCATGTGTAAATATAACATCTCACAATATTCACTGTAATGAAACAAGTTTAAGGAAAATAAAGATAGAAGAAATTAATAAAGCAAGCTTAGACTAAACATTCAGAAATGAACAGCATTTTGGAAAAAGAGACTAAGATGGGTTGAAAGTCCCACTTCAGAAGAAATCTGTGTTTGAAAATATTAAATATGAAGTTGACAAACAAGCCTATAAATTTAAGTCCCAAGGCAAAGCCCTGCACCCGGCCTTCTCCTCCCATGCCTTTCAGGCAGTATTGTCCTCACTGGAGACAGCAGAAACTTGGTCCCCTTTTCCAGTGCTGGAAATATTAAAGTTTTGTCACAAGTTCTACAAAAATCTCAAAGCTTCCCAGTATCTTTGCATCAGGAAAATACAAGAGAACCTAAGTTTGCATTGAAAAGGCAACAGCTTTTCTAGAGAAAACTATGAAAATGTGATCTGTTATGAATTACAGAGGTTAAGAAAATACACACCAAGTAGGAACGCAAATAGTAAGAAAACCTCCAGCATGTTTTAATAACTTACATTTTTAAAGGCAGTATCAGAAACTGGTGTAGCAGAAATTCGTGAGTTTTGAGCACCAGTAGCTGATATAAGAAAAAGAAATTTTCTTTTCACATCAGTGGTGCCCATATTTGACTGAGGCTGAAACTGGTGTAGGAGGGGTTTGTTTGACATTGCAAAAACTTTAAGTTAGAATTATTTTTCTTTAGTTTAAATCCAGCCCTTCTCAGTTACAAAGAGAATGACTGGAATGAATGCAAGTATTTCTGTTACATACATATGCATTAATATACAAGCAAGGCTTATTTTCATGGGTGGAAAATATAAAGGGCAGACTCCTCCTTGAAGTAGACAATAAAGCAGAATCTGTTGACATGTCCCAGATAGAAGAGTTAACTCTTCAGTTGTGGGAAGACGAGCCATAATTTAGACATACGATTCTCTACTGAGGTGTCAGCTGTGACCCAAAAGATAGGGAATCCAGAATAGGAAAGACAAAGAAACATGAAAAGCTGGTTTCTTATTTCATTGACTTCTACAGAGCTCTGGCAGAAGGAAGGTCCATAAAAAAGGTGAATTTGGGGCAGAACAGAAACACATGTGAGCAACCAATTGTATTTAACTGTGTAGGGGAAGGACGACCAGAGATCTCCTGTTTCATCAGGTTTACAAGAGTCTCCTTGGATGCTACAACAGATTGTCACATGGAGCTTACAGCAGAATGCTACAAATGAGTGTCTCGTTGTAGCTGAGCAGCAATACATCAGATATCTCGAGAGTCAGTGCAAAGCAAGAGTTCTGGTCAAAAAAAAAAAAAAAAAAGCTTTGAGGTATTTTGGCAATATCTGTGCCCCACCGAGTACCAATGCCAAATTCCACTTGCCCTGTAGTCATAAGTTATTACTGCAACACCTTTAATAAATACAGTTGTAGAGTTAAATAAGATACAGTACAATGCTTCAAGGGAGCGGGAATTACAAAAAGGCAGTTCAGGTGGGGATTAACACAGCGAACAGAGGGAACTCATTTAATCTAAAACAAATTAGACTCTCATTTGATTAATTTGCTAGAGGCAAAGCAAAAATATGTGGAGCAGAACTGTTTAATTTCTTGTTCTTGTTCTTAAATCTTAAATAAATTAATCATGGACCACATATGAGTCATGCTGAGGTCAAGTAAGAAAGAGTTGGCCTGGAGCCAAGAAGGATGCTAAATCTGCCCCTGAGACTATATAGGGTCTATAACCATGGCACCACTTGGTCCTGTTGCTGGAACAGCACCAAATCTGAGGAGCCTCTGGTGCAAGGTGGTTTTAAGGAAGTTGTTTTCATTTTAACCCCTTCCTTTTGTGGGTGTCATTGTTGGCATACAGAAGGTGTTAGACAAAACTCTAATGTACATGTCCAGCTGTCACCTTTTAACAGTACACCTTGCTCAGCCATTTAAACCTAATTAACTAACGATGCAAACAAGACATCAGAACCATTAGAGGTGCTGGGTTGTATGCTGGCTGCTGACACATGGTACCCAATAATTTCTAGAACATTTGTGTGCTGTAAACATAAATACAAAGTCCTCGTTTAAAGACTTTGTTTGAAGTCTTACATAAAGAAAAGATGCCAACATTCCACATTGTGTTTCAAAAACTGGGGAAATCTATTCCAGGAGAGAATGAAGCATCTGGGCTGAAAATTGTCATGCCAAGTTTCAGCTCAGATTTTAGAATTTCCTTTATAACCCCCTGAAAACTTGAATTACAGTACATTAGAACCCACCCCTAAGTACCAGGTTGGGAACTCAGAACTACAAGATTAATTTGTAGTAAAAATGACATCTAGTTGTAAGAGTTTCCTTTAAAATAAATCTCCCTCTGAAAGGGCTTTAATGGTTAGGGCCCTGCCTTTCCTACTGACTGAATGGGAGCTATAGAGTTATATCCCAGATATGTCTTTTCTTTTTTTTTTTTTTTTTTGCAGCTCCATAAAAATCATTTTATTATTAGCAAGAACAGATTTTTACTTGTACCATTTGGAAAGAAGCTGTACCCACTAGTTGAAAATCATGATATTCCTCTCTTTGACCCACAAATCAGCATGGATTAAGAACTCTGCTCAGAACCGTGTAACAAGTGCATCTCCTTCATGAGGAGTCAGCGTCAAAAAGCTACTCCTGCCCGCTCTCTCCATCTCAGCACTCTTGGTGAAAAGAAGGAACTCATGCACTTGTGAGGTTTCTATAATGTTAACAACTGTTCAGACAGATGAGAACAGCAAACACCAATATCTTTCTCATATCACATTTCAAAAGCTTTTTTGAACAGCCACCAGATCTATATGCATTTCTGGTCACTGTTAACTGGGTCTACATTCAAAGTGCTGAACTAGAGGTGAAACAGAGCCAGCAGAAGCACAGCAAACAGCTGTGGCCTTCAGATGTTAATGACTTCATCAGTCTAATTGGTTTCCATTGGTTTTCTTAGCTTTTATTCTCGGCAGTCTCCTGCTTGTGCTAACAGGCTGGTCATTCCCCTCTCTTCACAGATGCTCCATTTCACTAGTCCTCTTCTGCCTTTCTCCACTACTTTTTCCTTATAGGCCCTCTTCATAGTCAAGTTCTTTCTGTCTTTATTTTGATAAGCTTTCCCTCATAAAATCCTACCCTGCACTTAAAACACCTCCCTATTGACAAGGTCCCCAGCTGACATGCCACACTCGCAATGTCACAGTTGTTGCTCTGTGTGTTTTGTCCATATTATCCATCCCTTCCTTTGTCCGACTTGTCACGCAGTAAGCTCTTTGGACAGGGATTACATGGATTCTGCATTTGCAGAGTATCTGGTCTTTAGGGCAGCCACGGTAGAGGTTCAGCTGAGGCAGCCCTGGAAGAGAGCCTGTCTCCCTGCATCCCAAAGCATCTTTGGGATGCTGTTTGAGCTTGGATTCTGGCAACAAGACTGAGGCTTTTTCCCAGCTCTGTCCCTCAGACTGCTGATCTGGGAATTTATCTGATTTCAGCAGACTGAAAAAAGCAAGGTCCTAGAGCAGAGATCCTTTCTTGGTACATATCCTAAGACTCAGATTATGTCTCTCATCACCCAACACATGCATAAAGCAAAATTTGAATTGTGTCTCTCAGTACCTAACACATGCATAAAACAAACAAAACACAGAATCATCATAAATGTGTGCATTTTAGTACCCTGGTCTCAATCTTCTGCCCTACTGCTATGCCCAAAAAATGCAAGCGCTCACATTAAGAACACACAAAACCCACAGGTTATGAAATTCGGAGGTATAACAACAATGGCTCTAGTTTTGCTTTTAAGGCACAAAATGAAGCCAGTAAATAAGGGCATTTCTTGAACAAAATTTGTTAGCCTGTAAGTGCCACACAGCATCACTACAGTACTGGGGTCAGAAGCAGCTGCATGGTGTGGAGGGTCAACCTTAGAAGTTAAAAGTTTAAATCATATCATATTTCAGCATAATGATTTAAGAGCAAACAGATCTGTTCTCGTTAGTGCACTGAAAAATTGTGCCTCCCTGTCTGTATGTCAGAGGAGGCAATTAACAGCAGCATTAAAATGGCATACACATTCCTAACAACACGTCTCTATTACCTCCCATAACTCATTTACTTTGTTCCCCAGCGACGTCCCAGTCTTCACCTCAAATTTATGCACTGAAAGGGATTGCAGTTTTAGGTGGAAGCAGTCAAACTTGAAAGACAATTCATCTTAGGTTGCTCCCTCACTCATACAGACCACACTCACATTATGAGGAGGATCAGGTTCACTTTCAGTGCCTTGTAAAAAGCGTCTTTATTTTGTTTTCCAAGGGGGAGGGCTGGAAGGAGAGATTCTCTGTTCTGACACACAGAACCTCAGGATAAGGAACGTTTTGTGAAGCTGAAGATAACTGGGCATGCATCCTTTGCAGTACTGAACTGCTTTCATCCTTGACATTTCTTCCAGCTCTCTTTATTTTACTCTTTTATCTCTGCAAAGCCTGATCAGCTGTCTCTCTGAAAGATTACCTTTCCCTCCTTATCCTAGCAGGCAGAAGTGTCAATCTCTGGGCATAACCGTCTTTGAGTGTGAATCTAAGCAAACCCTTTAGTGGTTGTGACAAAAAAGGGGATCTGTTCAGCCCTCAACTGTAGTCAAATCAGTCTAAAATAAATTTATGTTATCCAAAGTAGGAGAATAAAGAGCCACAGGAGATTTTAGACAACTCCCTTCTTCACAGGGACAGGCTTGCCCATGCTATTCTTAGTCCTATGTGGCTGGGAAAAGTAGAAGATTGAATGCAAAAATGAACGACTACAACTTCTTACTGAAAATACTCCTGTCAAAAATAGCTTATATGTTAATTCTGCTCGATATCCTTTGCAGATGTACAGTAATATTTCTACCTGTGCAATAACAGATTTCTCTTGTCATTTCATAGCTTCTAACACTCTGTTTTCCTCTATATCATTAATAAGAATATCCTTCAACACATGCTTGCATCTCTCTCATCCATATGTTTAAAATCCTCTGTGCTAATCAACCAGTTCAGGATACAGACTGACTGTATAGTAGCATTGCTCAGGATTTGTTCTGTGTTGTATCACACATTTATTATAACTGCTCATGCCTTTGAACTTCAGGGTCCTGTGACACGTCCAACACGCACCACTCAGACCTCCTCCATATGTTTCATGTTTATGTCACTATATTCATATAAGCTCTGTTATAACCGGACTGAGTAAAGGTTACTGGATCACTCCACTTCTAATCCTTGGTTTTTCAGATGCTTTCTGGCTTCTGCAAAGTGCTCTGGATGGGATTTTAAAAAAATTCATAGTTTGAAGTTTCTACCCGGGGAAGACCTATTTCCAGATGACTGTCTGTTTGATTTGGTGCACACAAAGATGAGAGAGAGAGAAAAAAAAACAAAACACTTCTCTCCAGTATTAGAAAATTAGAAATTTTATTCCTTTAATCTATAAAAATAGCAGTTGCATTATGGCATCAAACCAGCTAAAGACAAAATCCGTCAAGAAGGTAAACATCGTCTAAATAGATTCTTTTCAAGGTAGTCAAGAAAGAACAACCAAACTTACGTGCACACTCAGCTTTTGCAAATGCAGGCTTTACCTGCAGATTACATCCAGGCTCCAAGATAAAACACAGAAGGGACAATTTTAGCAATACGGGCTGATATCTCATTAATTGTTGATAAAGTGTTCACTGTATAAGGCCAACTTGGGGTAAACTGAACTGGCACATCCTGTGAAAGGTCAATGTACCCTACCTACTGAAAACGTGCAGTAAGCACATTAAACTGCTTTAACGTAAACTGGTTGAGGCTAAGAAAGCTGGGCTTTCAAGCTAGGCCATTCCTGAGGCAGTGCAGGCTCCACTGATTTCAGTGGAACACTACCAAGGACAAACCTGTTTCTCCCTGTGCATCTTTCTTATCAAATGAGAGGAACTGCACGGGACAGGGTATTCAGTTACATTCCAGTTTTCAAGCACAGGATCCCAGGCAATCTGTCCTCCAGCACCATCATTCTACGAGGAGTACGTAGCAAAGTGCTTGCGATGGCAGAGGAAGAGGAAGAGAAGGACGAGGAGGAGAAGAAGCAGGAGATGGAGGAAGAGGTAGAGAAGGCAACAGAGTAGCGGAAAGACGCAGTTAAGCTACTTTGGGTATGGTAATTAAGAGCTTCTCTGTCATCCTAGAGCAACAGCCCCAAAACAACCACCTTGAATTTGTCATTTCTCGGTTTTAGGCATTAGTATTAAGTCATTATGCAAACACCATCCATATTTCAGTGGAAAATACTTATTACCAGCACTGTCATGACAGCAGTGATTACAGATAGGGTTTAAAGTAGTAATTACAAAATATATCACAGATATATGGGAAGAAGTTCTCAGTTTTAGCAATGCTTGTCCCTGTCTTAAATTAGGGCCAATGTTTTCAAACATGTGGTGGTGTTTGACTATGAGGAAGCTGCTTTCATTTGTTTCCCAGGCAACAAATACTCCTTCACACCCCAATAAATAACTACAACTTAGAAGTATCATTTGATAAAGATAAATCTGACCCTAAAGCAGTCAAGTCCCTACATAAATCACATGAATTATTAGTAAAAAAATACCACAAAGTTTGTGAGCTCAGTGTTGTTTGCTGGAAATAAAACTGCCAGTATATTATACGTAATTTGTTTTACTGATTTAAAACATAACACATTACGAATACCAGCAATGGGAAATGTAATTTATTCCTTACAGATATTTAGTGATGTAATTATTTAGATATTCCTCCATTCTCCAGAGAGGGTAGATACAGAGACAGCTGCAATCAACAGATCATATTGTTGTTATTGAGAAAAATGTGTAACTACACCAAGTTCTACAGTTGTACAATTATCACCACCATCAAGTGTAAAGAGAAAATATGAAAAGCCAAATCTGTACCCAGAAAAGGAAATCACCAAGTCAAGATTTGGTTTGGCTCTCTGACTTCCATACCAATGACAATGGCACTTGGTGTGATGATTTGTTTGAAGCTTCTCTTTTCTCTTGTTATTAGCACAGTCATTTAAGTATTCTTCTTTGCATGTTTTATTACTGATTTCTGTAACTCTGCGAGGGAAAGAAATAAGATAGCTGTGATCACTCTCAGGGAAACCAAATGGCAAGGACTAACACTCTCTCTTGATGGAGTGTGGGGCACCAGCAAGTGCTCCCAGCAGGCAAAACATCTTCCCTGGAAATGCCACTTCTCTGCTTTGCAAAAAGCAATGAAGGCAGAACAGAAGGAGAGTAGCATTATATGTTATTGCCACCCTTGGTCCTTTGTGTTCTGCCTCTCCCCAAAACCCCAAAGAATGGAGCGTAAGGCTTTCAGTGATATCAGTCACTGGTTGGTATCACCGGATCTTCATTGTTTTGGCTTGTTCCTGCTATTACACTTACACTGATAATGGCAAGCTGATGACAAATTTTTTGGCACGAGCGCCCTATAAATAAAAAACACTGTAAATACATTATTTTTATTATGTTGCATGGCCCTGGAGAGACATCATGCCACAGTGTCAGAAGTAACTTAATAGTGTGTATGCCCCCAAAAAGTTTTTCCTCCCTTCAGGCAGCTACTCTGGCAAGTGAATAAATAATCACATCATTTGGTGTCCCAGACTCTGGAAACTCAGTGTAACTATCATGATGTTTACTGGCTTCCTGGCATCTGGAATACAACTCTGCAATCCAAGAACAGGCACACTGGTGCCCAAAAGCAATTTTCTTATACGTATGTTTTTTTCCCTTCCATCCTTCAAGCTTATTTTTGCATCTGAAATAAAACTAGATTTGAGTCTCACAAACTCTCAACTAATTCCTAAACTTGTAATAATTTCCTTTGATGTTTTCATTGTAAGTACTTCCCAGTGTGTAAAGTCTATGCCTTTTTCTGTAGAGGCTATCGATTTTCATAAACAGAAGGCTTTCTTGCACACCCCCCCCCAACAGTGTTACAGTGCAGCAATTTGGCAATCTGCTTTTTTATTTCATTTTAAGTAGGTAGTACCTCTGTCATAACTTTGTAGAACATTGCTAGAACTTGCATGGATCCCCCATTTAAAACAAAAGTAGAGAGAGAGAGGAAAAGAGAGAAAAAGGAAAAGAAACAAAGTTTCAGTTTGAACAGATGCAAAGCAAAGATCAAAAATTTTCCAGTCGGTGGATGTTGAGGAGAAATATGCCAAATACATTTCACAAGCCAGTTAAGCCTCCACTGGCACCTAATCACTGCCAGATGTTTAGAAGCTACACCAAGAACATCGCAAAACGCTGACAAAAAAAATAAACAAATAAGCCAGGGGGAAACACAAATCTTCTTCTCGGGGCGCCGGTGAGGGGGAAGATAAAAGTTGGGTGCCGAGAGAAAACGTGCCGGGGAGCGCACTCGTGACGGGACACACGCACACTCGCACACGGACAGCCTCTCCCGGACCGGCACTGACCGACACAAACCGAGCCGCGGCGGCAGCGCAGCCCCCGGTGCGCGGGGTCGGGGCTCGCCCGCAGCCGGGCCGGCCCCACGCGTGCCCCGGGGTCGCGGTGGCGAGAGCCGCGCTCTTGCCCCTCCCGGCACCGGCTGCCCGTGCCCTGCCGGCGCCCTGCCCACAGCCGGCGCGCCCTGCCCGCCACCTGCCCGCACCGTGTCCCGACAGCGTGCGGCTTACCCCGCTGGTACCCTCCCCGAAATCCCCCCCATGCTGCAGACCGTCCACATGCTGCCCTGCCCGCACGCTGCCCACATGCTGCCCTGCCCGCACCACACAGATCCCGCTCGCACCCTGCCCGCCGCCTGCTCCCCGCCCTCCCGCCCGCTCTTCCCGGGCGCTGCCGATCCCTCCCTGCCGGTGCCCGGTGCGCGGTGCCCGCGGCGCACGTGTGCTGCCGGCGGAGCGGGCGCCCTGCTCCCGTCCCTACCTTTCATCTTGGCGCCGGGGCGGGTCTCATAGGACGGACGGGGCGCGGCGGGGGCTGCCGCCGGGAGCGGCGGGCGGCGGAGCGCTCCCTGCTACTGCCGGG
>JAWMRA010000078.1:102781593-102812625 GCA_035584735.1 Pseudotriccus pelzelni | reverse complement strand
GGCCGCTGCCGCTCCGCTCGCCGTCGCTGCTCGGCAGCCGGCGGCACCGCGCTCTCGCCGCCCGCCCCGCGGAGCCCGGCTCGGCCCCGCCTCCCTCCCTCCGCCCCGGGGAAGGGGCCGCGGCCGGGGCGGCGGGGGCGGGCTCGGGGTCCCGAAGGTGGATGGGGCCGGGTGCGGGGGGTGGGGTTCGCACCCCGTCCCGCCGCGTCCCGCGGTACCGCGGGGTTCCCGGGTTGCGGGGCCGCGGGCAGCAGGGGCTGCCCGGGGGGAGCAGCTCGGGACGGGACTCACGGGTCACCCGCCAGTGGCTGGGGAGCTTGCGAGGGAGAATGGTGCTCTCCCTCTCCCCTCGCTCGTGGCAGGCTGCTGGGGGTTTCCGAGTGACTGTGGCCCCCCTGGGCTCGCCACCCTCACACCGCGACACGCCGATCGCGGAGTCCTGAAGCGGTTGGTGCGTATCTGTCGGCTGGGAAGAGGAGGCAGAATGTGCAAAGTTCGCCCTGGTGCTGAATGAAGGGCCGGCAGTAGTCCTGTTGGATTCAATGGGACTGCATGCAGTACACGCACTGGAGCACGTGTGTGTGTATATTTGTGGGATTAGGGATATACAGGCTAGTCGTCTTTTATTTTTCTAGTTCTGGGTGTTGCCAGAAATAAGTGATCATTTCCAGGCTTCTGTTCTCATGAAAGGTACATTTTGATTTTCTGCAAAGCTACCTGGTTTTACGCTGTTGAAGACAGCGATGAGTGTTTATGATCCAGCTTTGGGTATTAACATCAGTGTTGATGAAGCAGAACTAGTGCAATGTGCACTGGTTTGTTCTGGGGGTGAACAAAGTAGTGGAGACATCAGGGAGTCTTTCCTAACGCAAAGAAGAGATGCACACGATTTTGCCTTTGCAATTAGAGATATTGCAGTTTGTTGAATGTAGGGATGCCCAAAGAAATGATTATACTACATGGTCTCTTCAGAGGGCCTATGGCTTTGAAAAGGACCATAGTGTACCGACTCAGAAAGCGTTGGAAACTTACTGGGAACAATCTTGCCTCAACAAGGAACGGAGGATTAAATCCACAAAAATTAGTCATTTTAGAACAAAAATTATAGAACAGATTTAGGAATCTGAATTACTTTGGTTGGTCTGATGACTTGACATCTACTTGATGTGTGTGTTTCCCTGATGTGGAGGTAGTACCTTTAGTTAGGGATTGACAAAAATGCTGGAATACCAGCTGCAGTAGCCATTTGTTGCTTTAAAGAAGGGCTCAGATATCAAAGAGACTCAACTCAGCTTTTAGTTTATGCTCTAGTAGTTGACTGGAATATCTTGAGTAAAACACTTAAACCTGAATACAGTCATCAGGTAATTACAGATGCCATGCAGTGTTGTGTTGGATTAGGACCACAGCTCTTGCAGTGTTGATAAGGCAGACTTGTGCTTGCTCACTGGAGTGATTTATTTTGAATCCCAAGCTAATTTACAATTTTTATTTTGAAGACTCAATATAATTCAGGTTTTGAAACTAAAAGCTATCTAGGCTCTGATCTAAAGCCCATGAGTATGTTTGCAAGAAGAAATCTTTCTATCACTTCTCATGGAACTGAATGAAACCAATAACGAAGCTCCATTTCTCCTTAGGAAGAGCACTTCTATTTGAAAACATGCTGCAGAAGAAGAAGAAAGAAGAAGAAAGAAGAATAATGCTTTAAGCCTTAAATCATCAGGGGATGTGCAAGGAGCAGGACTGTGCAGAAATTCTGAAAATTGTTCAAAAGTAGTAACATAGCATTTTCCTAGTTATTCATACAGTAACATTAATGAACTGAAAAACAGCAACCAAAATTGCAGAGACTGATGAGTGAATTGCTTCATCTTCGAAAATATGTTCCTAACTAATTGAAAGAAAAATAATTAGCATTTTGAATTCATATAGAGTTTATGATTGATTCATTAGGCCTCGGACCTACCTCCATTCTTGTGGCTTCAAAATATTTATTAATTTGTGGACAGAGCTTTCTAAAGTAAGCTTCTATACTGGCTTTTAATCTTGTAAGTTGTATTCCACATTGGACTTCTTATATATATGTTAGGAATGTATAAGAATATCTATGTAAAAATGTAAATATATTTAAATCACCGATGATCTTCTGCTAATACAAATACAAATTTCATCCCTAGCTATTATGCAGATACCCCAGCATACTTGATTTCAAGTAACAAGTGCAGCATCCCTCCTGTACCTGGGTTTCAGACAGATGTTGACCCAGAACAACCAAATCAGGTGCTACTTTCAGACTTCTCCTCTTGTTTCTGCTTAGGTGTGAGCTACACATGAAGTTGGACCTCCCAGACCTTAAACTTTACCTCCATTTCTTATTACACAGAGAACAAAAGATATTCCTGCTAACTAGGTAAACTGCTGAATACACACATCATTAGAATCACAGAATCAACCATGCTGGAAAAGACCTCCGAGATCATCAAGTCCAACCCTTGATCCAACAATGCCAGGGTTACTAGACCATGGCACTAAGTGCCATATCCAGTCTCATCTTAAAAACTTCCAGGGATGGTGAATCCACCACCTCCCTGGGCAGCACATTCCAATGCCTGATTACTTTCTCTGTAAAAAATTTCTTCTTTCTTAGGGTTCAATACAGTATAAAATACAGGTTTGTATTATGTTGAGTGACACCACACTGTGTTGCCCAGTCCTGGGCCTTCACAAGCCTTATACACCGTTTTATATTTTTTAAGTTTCATTTAAAGCTGTGGTGAAATTTGCTGAACATAATTACACTGACTTTCTGGTGAAAACCACTTATCTTCTCAGAAAAAGTTTCAAGAATGTTTTCATAATCTTTTATTTTTAAGAAACTGTATACAGCATTCTAGGGAAATCATTTTCGCATAAATGCTTCATTTTAGGGGCTTTTTTTGTTACTCTAGTTCAGGATATAAATTATGAGGCCTATTTTTTTGTCCAACAATAATAACATAACAACAGCTTACTACCACAACCGGCTGACTGTCACAAAGTGATCACATGTTGCAGCCAGATTCAGACTCAGAGAAGGTCTAGAGGATCTAAACAAATCATCCTTCTTTAGAAATGTTTACATATTGCCTTAATATGGCTTGTTTATATGGAACTATTACAATTTATTCATCAAATGCTGAAATAAGTTACCCAAGTGAGTGCTTTGTGGTTGCTGTGGCATAGTGTGACTTTAGGCACTTACCAACCATGTGTGAGTTGCTCATTTTTTTCCTTGCTACAGTCTTCTCTTGAATATCAAGGAAGTTCATTTATAATGGTTGACATTCACTTTTACTCTGCAAAATGCGTTCAAATTCAGCAGTAATCCAAAAGAGAAAGAGGCAAATTTAATCTCCCTGTAAATAATAAAGAATAAATAGTGCAGGCTGTACTGAAGTGATTTAAACCCAGAGGTAATGTGCTCAGTTCCTGTTTCTTTTGATTCTACTTCACAACGGACCATTGCCCTTGCCTGGCTCCTTCCCAGAGCTTAACCGACAAAATTTGAGCTCTTTGGCAAGTCTTGGAGATGCTGGAAGCCTTGGTCCATGCACATGGAGGTATGTGTGGCATTCTCTTTTGATTGACAGCCTTCGCATAGCCTAAGCCCATGTGCAATACAAAGGGCAAGAGTTAAATTAAAAACAAATCTGAAAAAGAATTGCATACATCACTGAGGAGCACTGCATGTGACACAGGAACCATGTGTGGAATATCATTTGTCTGAAGTAAGTGCCATTTGGGTTCAATACAAAATGTGCATTTGAAAAGTAAGAGTTGAGTATTATAACATATTTTAAGGATAAATCTTTTTCTGCGCAACAATTTCATATTGTTGTTAATGACCATTTTGGACCTGTGCCCAGAGCGAAGACATTATCCTTGTATCTGGCTAATGAGTTTGTAAATGATCCTGAACAAATGGTGAAGTTATTTATTAATAATTTTGTTAAATCTGCAGATGAGCCTTTTCTTAATCTGTGTAATTAGCATGGTAATTTTAAAGTATTTAGTTATCTTGACTTGTCTCTGGCAAGTGAGGTGGGGTTTTGTTATTCCTTTCCTATTTTTTGATTAACTGTGAGACTCAGGGAGGTTCTGTAAGCAGCAAAACACCTGGCTATCTTTTCAGTATGCCAGAATTACTCAGAGATATAGACTTATTCCTAGCTATGGTTTGGATGTTGATCATGGAAAAGCTAATGTGCAAATTCTCTTGTCTTTCAATTGCTGTGAGTTTTTTGTTTTAGAAACTGGATTTCTTGGAAGGAAAACAAAAGACAGCTCTAGAATGGGCTGGACAGTCACATTGCATTAAATTTAAAGAAAAACAAGATGTTGGAATGCAATCAGATGTAAAGCTATTATGATTACCTGCAGATTATATTTAGGGACCACTCTTTCATATTTTTGATATTTTATAAAACACGTCATTGTGGGGCTTATTAATATTTTGAATGAAGAGTGATTATTCGCGGTTCAGAAAGTTTGGGAAATTTTATTCTGGCAATTTACAGACCAATTTCCTTGCGCAGTATTTTGTCAAAATTGACTAAAACAATTGTAGCTGTTGTGTCTGCTGAATATCCAAACTGATGAAATATTTGACATTTGTGCTCCAAAATTTCCATAGTGAAAAGTAATTCCATTACTGCAGGAGTGCTTAAATGTTGAAGACAGAAGGACCAAGACCAAATAATTAGTGCCAATTTTATTAGCATCTCTGCAAAAGCAGATTTTTATACATTAGTAATAACAGTTGTTTGTTCATAGTTTGTGTTTCTTTCAACACACACAGAAAAATAATTCTGATTTCCTCAGGAATAGATTCTTACTGCCTCAGTTCTAACCAGGTCAGCTCTTCAGCTGGAATATACCAAATACTGACCAGGGTTTGATTCATGTTGATAGAAGGCAGCAAAGTTCTCGCTATGTTTTGAGACTGCCCAAATGCCACTGATGTTCAGCTTCTGGTTATCTTCAGTAGGAGCCAGCCAGCAGGAACCTAGAATTGGCCTGTGTCAGCCCAGAGGAACATTATTCTCATGTTGTTACATGGCACACATCTGGCGTTCAGGGACAGCTGGGTGTGTTCTGCGTGCTCCTGTCCGGCTGTGCAACTTCTCCCAGAGGTCAGGTGGTGCACAGAAGTGTCTCCATAAGGCCGTCTGGCACTAGAGGGAGTGGAAGCCAGTGTAACCTACTTACAGACATCAACATAGCTTGGTTCAGCTGTGTCCGCTCCCCATATTTGCTGGTTATGTCAATACAGACCCACACAGGATGTCCAAATGCATTGTACAATCATAGAATCATGGAATGGCCTGAGATGGAAGGCACTTTAAGGATCATCTAGTTTCAACACCCGTGCCATGGACAGAGACACCTTCCACCAGGTGAGGTTGCTTAAAGCTCCATCCAACCTGTCCTTAAACACTTCCAGGTATGGGGCATCCACAATTTCTCTAGGAAACTTGTTCCACTGCCTCACCACTCTCACAGTAAAGATTTTTTTCCTAATATCTAATCTAAACCTATTGTCTTTCAGTTTGAACCCATTCCCCTTGTCCTGTTACTAGACGCTACATTGTAAAATGTCCCTCTCCATCTTTCTTCTAGGCACCCTGCAGGTACTGGAATATTATATTCGGTCTTCTTGACCTCTTGCCTGGCAGTGCAGATCTCAGAGTGAAACAGAGATATTTGTATGGCTTGTATATTGCTTGGTCACAGGAGAGAAGCACAGCAAGAAAAGCAAATAAAAATACAGTGAATCCTCCCTACATTAACTTAACATTATTGCAATATATTTTGGCTCCTCAGCCTGTGAGTTCCACCCATCATTACTCCCTGATGCTTCAATAAGTGGGTGTAAGTAGGTTCAGGGGAATCTTAAATTTCAACTCTTCAGCTCTGAATTTTTAGTCAAAAAGTGAGAAAAAAACCCTTTGAAAATCAGGGAACATTATGACTTCAATTGTAAAGTATTTTGCTCACTATGTGGAACACATCTGTAAATTATGTATATTAATGTTTGTGGAGAATGTTGAACCTTTGAAGTTTTGCTTTTTAGGCCATACTGACAATACAAGATATCCACTCTAATAAGTATTATTAGTAGTATTTACCAGGCTTACGTTGGTCATGCTTTTTACTGGAAGTGGGCTTCAGGAGGAACAAATGAAGCAAAAGATAGGTAGTGACAAATAGTTCCTCATATTGCTTCTGAGACCATATTATCAACAGTTGCTTCTGATGCAGCATTTCTGTCTTCTTTCAGGCAGATTACAGGGCATTAGATATTCACTGAAAATATTAATAAAGGTTTTGGAAGAGATCCCATGTCTTTTTCATTTTGTCAGATATGCACAAACAGTTGTTGTCAAAGAACTGAGGTGGTGAAACTGAGTGCTCACAAGCTAGGAAATGCCAGGAGAAAGATTTCCATGGGACCTCAACTTGCCTGCATATGCTTGGACACATGTATTCCTACTGATAAAAGGTATCAATACAGACATTAGTTTACAGTAGTGCATTAATTTTTTCTTCAGTAACTCCTCTTATTTGGTACAGAGAAGGGACTGAACTAATTTAGTGGGCACCCATTCAATATTTTATCTTCTCTTAATTGTTCCTCTAAGTCCCATTCAGTGCAACATTCATGCTCTTCTCTGAAGATTTCCTTTATGCCTGTCATCAGGGTAACATGTGTTTCACAAATGTTAATTAAACTTTGCAAGCGACAAGATGTATTATTATCTCCATTTTATAGGACTGAGCCACAGTAAGATAAAAGTTATCCTATCCTCATAAGTGAAACACTTGAAGTGCTATGGTTTCTCTGGGTACCCAGTGTTACAGTTAATGTTTATGCTATACACTCAAGGACATTTTCCAATTTCCACTTTGTAAGCCTCACTAAAAGTCCTAGTGACAGCCCCATGAGGCTCAGCTACACATGATGCAGCCTTTGACCTTCCTCTCCCTACTTTCCACGTGTATGACCCTGCAAAGAGCAACCCTGGCTTACTCTGAGTGAAATCTCAGTGTGG
Organism: Pseudotriccus pelzelni; assembly: GCA_035584735.1. NCBI lineage: Eukaryota > Metazoa > Chordata > Aves > Passeriformes > Tyrannidae > Pseudotriccus > Pseudotriccus pelzelni. The sequence goes on along the minus strand of JAWMRA010000078.1, from coordinate 102,805,531 downwards.
ATGACTGGGAGATCTGGACAAGGGATGTGCTGCTGATAGCAGAAACCCTGCAATCCAGCTACAGACATGCATTATGTTTTACATGCTTGAAGGCTAGATCTCACTGACTTCCATGGCAGGGGGCAGTGCTCAGCCCTTCTACAAATTATACCATAGGTTTTCTGTCAGGATTATTGGGAAAAACAGGGGTAGCAATAAACTAGGATGAGCTGGATGCTGGTGAGTTGCTGGGATGGGTTGAGGCCAGCTGGTGGTGTCTCAGCTCCCACCCAGTTGCTTGCTCACTTTCCCCGAGAGAGATGGGGGACGGAATCTGAAGGGCAAAAGTGAGAAGCACTTGTGGGTCAAAATGAAGGCAGTTTAATAAGTGAATGGGAAAAAAAATAAAATCCCAACTGATCCAAAGGCAACCACTCATCAGCTCCCACCAGCAGAGTGATGCCCAGCCCATCTTCAAGCAGCAGCTATGACAAAAAAGTCCCTGCTTCACTGATAAGCATGATGTATATGGTGTGGAATACCTCTGAGTAGTTTGGGTCAGCTGTCCCCTCCCAACCTCTTGCCTACTTCCAGCCTACTCACTGGGGCAGCAGAGCTAGAAACGGAGAAGGCCTTGATGCTGTGCAAGCACTGCTCAAGAACTGCAAAAACACTGATGTGTTATCAGCACTGTTTTGGTCACAAACACAAAGCACAGCAGCATGCAGGCTATTGTGAAGAAAATGACCTCCACCCCAACCAGACCCAGCTCCCATCACATAGGCACTGCTTGCCAAAGTCATTCTTGTTCTCTAGCACTGAAGCCACCATCTTTGAAAATAAGAATTTCTTTTTCCTCTGCCTCTTCTCTGATCTTTATGACAAGTGAGGCAGAACTCTTAAAAGACTTAGTTTTCTTCACTATACAAATTTGTGGTTCACATCTTGCTTCTGTGCTGTGCAGACTTTCACTGGAAAAGAGAAAAGGCAATTCCAGGCACAAAGATCATTTACCCACCAGATTTCAGGATTGTGCTGCAAAGCCTGGGAAATGAGACTTTTTAACGGAAAACATTTACAAGCTATTGACATAGACAACAATATATACATTTTCCCTTAGGTTCTTTCTTGGAAATAACTGAAAATTTTCCAAAAAAATTATTAAAAGAAGTCCAAACAAAATCAGCCAGAGGCATCCAGCCAGCAGGAGAAATTAGAGCTAGAATAACTGAATTTTGGCAAAACTATAAGGTCCTTATAATGGAAAGTACTGGGTAACTTCAAGGAAAGGCCAAAACCAGTTGAGGAATGAAGGAAGAATGATCATGGTGACCAGTGATTTTAATCTTCCATCTGTCATGCAACCCCGTGAAGGGAAGGTATAACCCAAAATGTGTTTGGAGAGGACAAAATGTGGAGAGGACACTGGGGAACAAGATGATTTTAATCTTTCTTCTATTACTCCTGGCTGTCAGGTCTTCTAAAAGCCCTACAAAGCTTATTCCCACAACAGAAAAGTCAGTTTTCTCTACTTGAGATACTTATGAGAAATCACATACATGCATCCATAGCTGTCCAAGATCCACATAAAATTACCTGCAAGCCCAGCTGAGCAAGGACTTACAGCCTTCAGCTGGTGCTTTCTGGCTCAGCATTAGCCACTCAGACCTCCCCAGGCAGAATAGAGACCATCCTTTTCTCACTTCAAGGATCACTGCTCAGCATACAGCTGGTTTGCAGAGTCTTGTGTAAAGGATATTCCAAGCATTTCGGTTTGAAGTTCAGCAAATGCCGTTACTAGCCCATTTCAGTGCAGGTGCTACAGCAGAGTATTGGAACTGGAAAAAACCTCCCTTGTGCTCTAGCAACAACACATCTTCTGCAGCTGACAGGGTGCAGCGAGGTCACTGGCTTTGCCTCCCAGAGAGGGAACAGCACAGAGACCAGGAGCAAAGCTCCACATTATTTACCAGCTCTGTTGTTACTGCAGGGGCAGTTGGAATGGAGAGGAAAGGATTCCGTCACACATTTATAAAATAGCACTTTGAAGTGCAGAGCTTTCACGGTGTCATTTGTAATGCTGTTTTCTTCATGGAAAGAGACCAGGTATGCTTGTCGACAGAGCAATTTTTGGTCAAAGCCTGTCAAAATCAGCATGAACTGCAGAACAAGTATATACATACACATGTTTATTCAAATTTTTCCTTATGATCTGGAGATCTGCCGGAATTCTTGGACAATGGAGAACTGCAAGAGCAGGGAGAACTGTGAAGCAGAGAGCGGCAGTAGACGCCATATTCAGTCCATGTGGCATGTACAAGACAAGCCAAAAATATTTCCCAGGGGAAGGAAAACAAAACAAGGCACCAGAGGCACCACCTGACCATTGTTCCTGGGGGATGTTCATAGGTTTAAGTATGGAAGGGCTTGGTTCTTCTGTTGCTATCTATTTTTTTTGAGTTTAGGAATGTTACTGGTTTTGCATTGTGTTAGACTTCAGAAAGTACACTTTAAAATCAGTAAGAGGCAGCTGATCTGCTCATAATGTTCTTTTTTTCCCCTTGAGATATTTGCCCGTGTAATAAAGTTCTATTTTTTTATTTAATAAATAGACGTTGTCAAGGTACTTGCACAGAAAAGAATATCCAAATATATGCAGAAGTATTGGAGAACAAAACCGACTTGGATAACAAAATTATAACACAGAGTCATTTACGTTGAAGGGAACCTCAGGAGGTCTCTGGTCCAGCCTGCTGTTCCAAGTAGGGTCAGTTGTGAGACCAGACCAGGTTGCTCAGTGTTTTGCCCATTTGCTCTTGAAAACCTCCAAGGACGGAGACTGCACAGCCTCCCTGAGCAACATGTGCCCCTGCCTGGATGTACTCAGGCTGAAAAAGTTTCTTCTTATATCTTGTCTGAACCTCCGTTGTTTCAACTCGTGCTTGTTGTCTCTCATCCTCACAATCTGGACCACTGTGAAGAGCCCAGCTCCATCTTCTCCCTCACCTCCCTGTAGGAAGCTGCTATTACCTGCCTACCTGCTGGGGTCACTGCTGGCTCATGTTCATCTCACTGTCCTCCTCAGCCACATGGCTCTCCTGTGGAGATGCTCTCTGTACTCCCAGCCACCAGCCTGTCCCATTGCAGTAGATTATTCCATTCTAGGAGCAGAAAATTGTACTTGGTCTTCAATTTCAAAACATTTCTGTTGGCCCATCCTCCATCCTGCATAGATCCCAGGACTGCTTCCAAGCACAGTGAATACACTCCCTCATTTGGTTTCATCTGCAGACTTAATGAAAGCACACCCCAACTATTCTCCTTCAGGTCAGTAATAAAGATATAAGATAGGATAGATCTCACTTGTAACTCATCTCCAGACAAGGTAGTGGCAATCATTAACCACTATCCTTTGAACCTGATAGTCAGATGGATGCCCTTCATCCATCTAATAGTCCAGTCCTCTTGACCAAAACAACCCATGTTGAATACAGATATATTGTGGGAAACTGCACCAAAATTGTTCTTAAAATTCAGGTAAGTGACATCCGCTGCACCCTCATCCTGGTGTCCAGACATTTCATCACCAGGCATTGAGGCTGGCCAGATGTGATTTACCCTTTGTTTCCAGTTACCACCTTCTGCTTTATCTGCCCAGAAGCCAATAAGACTTGCTCAAGGATTTTCTCAGAGAACAAAATGAGACTTACTGGCATGCAGTTTCCCAGACTGTCCTCACCCTTTTTGTAGATGGGTGCAACAGTTGTCTTTCTTCAGTCACTGGCAACCTCTCCCAACCTTCACGACCTTCCAGAGATGATAAAGATGACTTGCAAAGATGTATTACAGTGATATAAACCGTCGGGACCCTTGGACAAACCCTATCCAGTTCTGTGGACTTGTATACATCAAGGCTTCCCAAGGAACCACTGACTCAGTTCCTTGTCTCTTCTTTTAGTTTCCCTCTCCCTGAGCATTGCTGCTAGGCATAAAGGTCTGAGAGACCTTGTTGGTAAAGACCAAGGCAAAGAAGTCATTGCTCAGCCTTGCATCTCCTGACACTGCTACATTCAGCAGTGAGTCCAGCTTGGAGAGCGCAAGGTTCTCCTGACAGTGGTCTTCTCTCCCTTGAGCTTTCCGGACAAGTCCTGAAAAGAATCTGGCAATACAATATGTATGTTGTACTAAAGGCAGGACATTGGCCGTGGAGCCGTTCACTTTCTGTTCACCCCTGCGAGCCTCTATCAACCCAGCCAAAGAGCTTAACTTTATATTATTGTCTTTTATTTTACATATTGATGGTGTTTGTGTTTGCAATTAAAGAAAGCTGGAACTTGTAAGCCATTTTCATGCCTTGTTGGCCCAGATGCTATTGCTTTCACAGAACTAAAACACAGAACGCAAAATTTTGCTGGTGGTTGATGTGGCCCCTCGGTCTCACAGGAAAAGGGAGGGAAAAGTTTTGAGTCATTCGGAAATAACCACAGGGAAATATAGTCCCATCCACACTCATTTCCAGAGAGGAATTTGAGGTTTGGATGATACAGAAGAGGAATTACTGTGGGGAAAGGACTTCCCAGGCTCTGCTGGTAAAAGGACCTTCCAAAGTGCAGATGATTTTTATAGTCTCTGTAATTCTTCTAACTCTGTGTTTCTCATTTTATGAGTGTGAGCTGTCTCCATTTCCCTGCCCTTTCCCGTTGGGCCCATTTGTCTTTGTGTAACCCTGATTCAGCAGCAGCTTGGTGCCTCACGGGATGAGTGTGAGAACTGGCTGCATTTACTGGCTACAGGAACAAATATTACCTTGCCTGAGAGGGACAGAGCTGCTGCCAACAAGTAGAGTCAGCTAGCAGAGTGTTGTCCGTAACTGTAGCCACCTCTGATTTCCCTCTCCCACGGAGAATGAGCTCCTTGTGATTAAGAGTGTTTTCTGGTAACTCTTCATGATGCCTCGGAACCTTTTGCAGCCTTGGGGTAAAGAAAAGAGACGTGGAAGTGCAGCCTCCAATTTCAGAAAAAGTGTTCCACACAGAATCATAAAATCATAGAATGATTTGGGTGGTAAGGACAGGACCTTAAAGATCATCTTGTTCAAACCCCACTGACATGGGCAGGGACACCTTTAAGTAGAACAGGTTGTTCAACTTGGCCTTGAATATTTCCAGGGATGGGACATACACAGCTTCTCTGGGCAACCTCTTCCAATGTCTCACCACCCTCACAGTAAAGAATTTTTTCATATTATCTAACCTAAACCTTCCCTCTGTCAGTTTAAAGCCATTCCCTTTATTCTATCATTACATGCTCTTGTAAGAAGTCTCTCTCCAGCTCTCCTGTAGCCCCCCTTTAGGCACAGCAAGGCTACTAAAAGGCCTTCCTGGAGCCTTCTCTTCTCCAGGCTGAATAAACCCCAATTCAGCCCCTGTCCTCACAGGAGTGGTGCGTCAGCCCTCCGATCATCTTTATCACTCTCCACTAGGGCCTGTGATGAATTACTGGAGCTAAGCTAAATCACAAACATGAGTTTTACGTAAGTTATTTAGGGGAATACGTAGTGTAACCCCCTCATTATGTCTTCTCAGAATGGGTTCCAGTCACAATTCAACTTTAAATCCATGAAATATGAAAATCCTCTGCACTGATAGCAGGTACACTACACAGTCCTGTGTTACATGGCATGGCCATGATCTGACTTCTTTTATCTAGTTAGAAGCAGACTACTCCTGTGATCCCTCCATTTTCTGCACTTTGAATCTTTTTTGCTGATATTGGTAGTTGCCCCAGAAAAACAATCACTGGAGGAGGTCATAATGCAGGAGATTAATTCATCCACTGACATAGCTGTGTGGGCATCTGATCACCAGACAAGAAATCTTGAAATTGTTTTCTTATATACTGTGGTCAAAATGTGAAGAATGCAGCATTAGGACATGATATGCTCATCTAACCAAACAGGCTGAAGCATTTTATACCACTGGAAGCCTTTTTCTGTGTAGTGGTGGTTCTCATAGTGGATTGCTCTTACCAAAAGGTGACTTTGAATCTGAAGAACCTTGTGAAAACAAGACTGCAACTAATAACTGCAAAGAATGAATGGGAAACCTCAAAGTTCATAACTTGTATGTGTCCAGTGAATTGTTTTGTGACGTTTTAAAACCAGGGAATTGGCGGAGTCACCGTCTCTGGAGGTATTTAAAAGGTATGTAGATGTGGCACTGGAGGACATGGTTTAGTGGCGGACTTGGCAGTGCTGGATTAATGGTTGGACTCGATGATCTTAGAGGCCTCTTCTAACCTAAATTATTCTAAAAAAAAATAATAATTCTAAATTATAGATTAAAGTCCCTGTTGCTATTCCTATGGCAACTTTATTCTGGTCATGCAAAACACTGGTGCAAATGATACACTCAGGTGTATTCACTTAGTTGTAGACCCTGATGTTACGAAATCCACTGAATTACTTCAGAGCTGCTCTCTCCTCTTGTTGTTGGGGATGGTCTGTAATTGTGGGTTTTGTGGTAACTGAGCATCTCTAGCTGTCCTATAAACTGTCACTAACCAGTGTCTGACCTCATGGAACGCAAGCCTGGACAGATGTGCAGACGTCGTGGGGTTGGGGAGCTTGAGGATCGCAGGTGAAGAGCCTCAGTCATGGTCTGATGTGCTAAGCCTTCTGCAGGAATTAATTGGTCATGCAGACAATACTTTTGCTAATGTTTTACTTGGCAGGAGTGAAGTGAAATGGTTTGTATATAATTACACAGCTTTACTTTGACTTGTGCTTCCTGATTATGCTGATGGGCAGCATTTTTGGCTATTAAGAAATCTGTATATAGTCTTACACTGTACATGGTGATGATATACGAATTGATATTGGAACAATGACTGAATTCCTTCATGGTTTATTAATACCACTCTGAATTTAAACAGTTTTGATTAAATGTTCACTAGGGCTCATGCTGTTTTATAACATGTGGTGCTTTTTGAAATGAGGAATTTTTTCTAACTTTTTTATGTAAGTATTAGTCCTGATCAAAAGAGGGAATTTATGTGTCCAGCAAATCTCACTGCTGAAAATTTGGTTTTATTCTGAATTAAAAGATAAATGACATTTGAATCCATTTTTCCTGCACTCCATGGTGCAAATTTTTTTTTTTTTTAAATATGATCTATTTAGAAAACTGTACATTTTGGGTTGGAGTTTGAAATGTTTAAGATTTTTAAGTGTTTGCTGTATTTGATATTTTACGCTTTTACATGTTTATATTGATATTTCTTTATGCCATTTTTAGTGCTTTGAAATCAGTTTATTACTTCAGTGGGACTACATTTTATGATATTGTTTTAAATCATCATTAAGTTTGGCTTTATTACACATTAAAGTGTTTTGCCTTCTCAACGTAGCTGTCCCTGGTTTCTGATGTGTTGAAACAATTTATCAGATAGTTCAGTTCCAATACAAACAGGAAATACTTGGATGGGAGTGACATACCAGATCCTTGCAAAAAATGAGAGACACTGTGATCAAGGAGAGAGGTTTCATTCAGTGATAGAAAGCAGTGCACAGTAATGATTTTAAAAGATAGTAACAACCAGCAAGGAAATAAAATATTTCAGCTATGATGTTAGTTTGTATTACGTTGTGCTATGTTGTCATCTGCTAACTGCAGTAGTGTATAACATGCCAGAAGGTATACAAATTATTTTAAAATTAATACAAGACAAACAGAAACATAATTTCAGAATGCCAAAATGAAGTTTCATAGTGTATGCTAAATTTTATTTTCTTGAAATAGCCAACATTTGTGCTGAAAGCCTTTGGGGCTGGAGTTGATTTGTATCAACATACTTTAAAATGTTTACATTTTGATGAAAAGGGGCCTATTGCATTGGAAAATACTTTGATGAAAAAGTCAGCTAGTATTTCAGGTGCTGTTCTAAGACAGCAGTTTATTAAAATGGGTGCATGAAGGACATATGTAGATATGGACGTAGATATTGCTGCTTATTTCCTGAGAAGTGGACTGAGCTGCCATTGAAATAAGTGGGAAAGATACCATTTACTTTTCATCTCTTATAGATGCAGGTATTGTTTTGTTTTTTAAAAGCTATTATACATCTGCTTGAACTTCAACTGCTCTTTGAATATGCTCTTTTTAGAGCAGTTTTACTGCTTCTGCTCTTTCTGATGGTGCTAGCTCTAAAGAGCCTGGTAAGATGGCATCTTTGCAGACATCTTTCACTTTAAGTTTTTGCCTTCAACAGCTTGGAAGACCAGAAGCTGTCACTGAAATCTTGGCCTTTCTGAAGTCATTGGGATGTCTGCCACTGGTTTCCGCAGAGTCAGGATTTCACTGCGTGTTGAGAGGATTACCTTTTTTTGTGTGTGTTTCATTGGCAGAAAGGAAAGCCGTGCAAATCCAGTACACTTAAACAAACATATGATGGGTTTGGACGCCTCTTTGTATGCTATTAGAGGCAAATTGTGCTGGAACCTGCCTGTGCTCGTTGCAAACAGGTGGCAGAATGATCACTGATTCGTAACAACAGGCTAAGGTTTTTGAAAGCCACAATTTCCCATACATCTGTAAGAAGTAATGTTATAACACTAGCAGTGATCTAGCAAAGATCAAGGAAAAGCTTTATAGAGGGGAAGGTAACTTCATTTGTAAAATGGAGTAAATTTCACCTATACTCTGGTGCCCATATGCTGATGCTGGCGAGCAGTAGGAGGGGTATATACCCAAATCGATGCACTCAGGCATTCAGATATGAGTACTCAGGTAATCTGACTGGGACTCCGTGGCAGGCAGGACAAGGGATGCCACTGGTAAAGTCCTCCCCTCATGTCTTGATTCCTTCTTAGACTGGTGACAATGACCTGGGTTTGTATGTCCCTCTTTCATACCATCTGGAAATTGAGAGTCAGTTACTCAGCCTAGCCCAACCCTGTGTCTCCCAGTCTGGGTGTCCTGGGAAGCTGGACACAGACCAGCTGGGTTCTTCAAGGCCTGCCAATCCAGGTCCTGTCAGCAGATGTTGTGCTCATATACCTTCCTCTGCTGCTTCTGTGGGTGGCTGTCTGCCCTGACCTTTCCACTGCTGTCCTAATGTTTTATATTATTCTCTACATGTTGATGCAAAATTCGACAGACTTTCTTCATTTGCAACTTTTTGCAAGGTCTGTACAAATTTGAACTACTTGTGAACAAATACAGCCCCCTCTTTCACTTATTTTTTTGAAAGTGTCTCTCTTCTGATGCTAAGAGTGACTTTCCCTCTCAGGAAAAAGATCCATCTTAAAATGGGTGCTTTGTCAAGACTGCAAAACTTCACTGAATAATTCCTATGTTTATATATATTTTTTGTATTACATCATATTGGGAGGCCTCAACAAGACATATTTTTATGAGTTTATGCTAAAAAGAGTAATCTCTTTCAGCTTAACTGCTTGGCTCTGTGATTAAGAGACACCCATTTGATGAGGCCTCTGGTGCTAAGCCCTCTAAAATGAGTAAAAGGCATTACTTTCTGTCAAAGATCTCACACTTTAAAAAAAGATATAGTAAAGAAGTATCTGAAATCTATTTTGTAATGGTTAGTGTAGCTTTTGCCTTTTATAGACTGTTGCATGTGAGGAACTGTGTGAAGCTGACCAAATTAAAACCAAAGCAGATAGCATTCTGTTGCAGGAATGAAGGCTTTAAAGTGAAATAAAAGAACAACCTTCCACCCACAAAAACCAGTCCAAAAGCAAGATTTTGATTTATTTGGTTCTACACATATTTTTGTCATTAAGCTTTGTGGCGTATTCTAAACTTCTGCTGCACTGTTATGCATGTTAAGCTGCCGATTCCCACATGGTGAGCTAATGGCAAAGAAAACACTTGTGTCACCACACTCAAGGAAAAGACTTCTGTCTTCAGCAGAGACACAGAAGATTTCAATGCTCTCTCAGGCACTTTTGCCTACATGAAGATGACACCATACAGTGTCATTTCTGGACTCTTCTGCCCTGACTTGGGACACCTACATGAGCTCCTCTCAGTCACAAGAGCAGAAAGGAATACAGAATGTAATGAAACCACATTAAAGGAAAACAAAAAAAAAGGGAAAGCCAGCTAAGATCTTTAATTTTAGATAGCTGGGCAGAGTAAGCTGGGTAGATCTGGAATAAATGAGTCAAAACCACAGATGGTCATGAAAAAGAAGAAGAAAAGTTGTTGATAGTATCAGCAAAGTTGCATTAGCTGAGTACGTGTGTGTGTGCATGCAAACATCAGGATTCCCAGTACAAGAGCCTTTACCCTGGTACAGAGTCCACATATGCTGGAGCTCCACAGCTGCTGGTGCCTGCCCCTGGCTACACTTTTTCAAGGCAACTCCTTGGACTTTTTTTTTTTTTTTATAAACAGGGACAACAAATTGCAGTTGCTAATGTATATACCAAACTATTCTCATCCTTTGAGTGGCTTAAATCATAATTCTTGGGTGCTATACGTCAATTATGAGTTTGAGATATGAACAACTAATTTATTTATTTTGCTTTAAGCTTGACTATCCTACAGATTTGCTTACTCAGCTGTGTACATGGCTCTGAAGAGGTGCAGAGATCGAGACAGCTGTCCTGTAGACGGTTTTTTGTATTTCCTTCTGCCTGGTCCCTGAAGTTGCCTTCAGAGGTGGGAGAGAAGGGATGAAGGGAGCTGCAGCAGCACAAGTCTTTGGCCATTGCCTGTCTCTTCTGTGCTCACATGAGGGGCAGTTCACTGTACAACATATCAGACAGGTACCAGTTCCTGGAGGAGAATCAAAGAGGGATGCAATTTCCTCCTAACCACAACATATTTGCAGCTACAGAGATGCTCATCTTGACTTTCAAGCAGAGCTGTTTCATCAAAGCTCTTCTACCTCCTTGTGGTGGAAGGGCCAGAATCATTCTGGTCATTCTGTTGGCCTATGCCTTTACAGAAAGGAGCATTAAAATAAACACTAGTCTGCACAAACTCTGTGTCTACTTTGATGTTCTGTGAAGTCCTTTTACCGTGTGAGCACAAAGCTCCATTTGTTGGTGAAAGTTGTGTCTTCACTAAAAGCATTGGTCGGTGTTATCAGTCCTCCTTACTGAAGTACCACCTAATGAGTTGGGGGAGAAAAAAAGAGGTCCAAGGATTGCCTTGCCAAGACAGTTTTCACTACAGTCCAATACTAAGGCTAGGCTCCAAAACTAGATTGATTGGTTTTATTTTCTCCCATTTTGCCTGCTTGCTTGTTTGCATCTGTGGGAATATGTGTGCATGTCTGTGGTTTTTGTGGGTTTTTTTTCAGTTTTGTTTTTTTTTTCACAATTGTTTCACAGTCTCTCTTCTGATGTTTTGGAGACCACACACTAAGGAACACTGGGTGTAGACTAATTGTAAGACTTTCCTAGTAGCATGAGTTTGAACTTGAAATCCTTTCTGCTCTTTTTCTTCCCACAAGCCATATCAAAATGCCAACAGGCAGAGATACGTTTTTCATATGGGAGCATATTCATCTTGCATCATCCAGTGCACTCACATGCTGGAAGTGTGAACCTATTAGAGTATGGGACAAGCCAACAAGTTCCTTTGAAGTAAATTAAAGTCTACAACCTGGTGATAACTGCAGTTGCCTTCCATTTTCGCTCCATGTAGAGTAGTTACCTGCAGTCACAACTGGGTAACCTGCGTTTGGTTAGCTGCAAGGTAGGAGCTCACACCAAGGTACTGAACAGTAAGGTCATGGCTTTGAGAATTTTTTTCTGATTTTTAAGGCTCACCACAGTGGAGGCAAGATAGCTGAAACACAGGCAAATAAGTAAAGAAATGCCATGGGGGAAAAAAAAATTAAGAAATATGCACTTCATTTTAAATATGTATAGCTGTGCTATGCTCCTTCGAAGAAAAGTAAATGAACACGCCACAGAAATAATGCTTCATATTTCTTTTAGATGTGGGATATTTCTTAACATTGTTAGACGGACACAAAGCCAGATGGCTTCGTTTTGAACTGTTATATGGTGTTCTTTTTCCACTGTGTCTAACAAAAAATGTCTTAGGAAGCAAAAGCAAAAAAATCCTTCCTTATATTACGTAACTGTTAATTCAGCCTCAAAAAAAGAAAAGGAAAAAAAAGAAGCCATTTGGGATCCCATCGAAATATTATTGGATTATTGCTGAACATTTATTGCTTAAGACAAACATTGGATTAAATGACAACTATTATAACGGCACCTTTGTGGCCAGTACACGCATTCATGGGAAAGTGGTTAATATTCCCTGCAAAGCAGTTGAACTTTTCAGAAAGGCAAAAAATTGTACTGTTTTTTTTCAGAGGCTGTTCACGTTTTCAGAAAACTCACACTGCAGGATGTGCCCAGGAGTTCTGGATGGCTGTGAACATCTCCTGCTACCAGCACTGTTCCAGTGGTCCCCAGTGCCCAGAGCACAGCCCAGACAGAGTCCATCAGGAACAGCTCTGTAGGGTGGGAGATGATGAAAACGAAGCAGAGAGGAGCTGTGCATCATGTAGTGTGCTGGTGACAGGGCCAGGAATAAACCTAGACCTCCTGACTCCCTACCTTGTGATCTCCCCACTGGATGTCTTCCTGTTTTCCTTTGAAAATGTTGACAGCTTACTGAAGAGGAAAATCTACAAACATTACACATTCCACTGTCAAAAAAAGGGCTTTGTTATTTGATATAGGAACTCTTTTAATTATTGAGGTAACTTCACAGCATGAGGTCACAAAGGGCAAATTTGTTAGCAGCATTTATGAGTGGTCTCTCCATGGGCAGCACACAAGTCCAGAAGAACTGGCTTGACATGATGGAGTTTTTTTATGCAGTTCCATTCAAGAATATTTTAATAACAAGCATCATAACTTCTTTGACTGGAAATAGAGAAATTGGTACTGATCCAGTGAGACAACTGACCTGATTTTTCATGCACCACTTGAATCAACACCAAAAACTGTTCCAGCTCCAGTTTCTTTGGATTTTAGTTTCAGATAAAAACAGATGTACGTAAATCCAAAGAGACAGTTTTTCCCTGTAGGAGCCAAGAATTTAAACAAAACTTCATACACCTCCACCACACTGTATTTCAATAGTTTGTGTTTTCAGAAAAATACAAACTGGTTATTAGCAGGACCTTTTAGACATCTGGATAGCTAATTTAAATGCTTTCATTAGTCACAGAACATTTTTGTTGTTTCTTATGAATATTTCTATTAAAATTGTTCACAATAGGCCAGCTTTGTCGCTTCTTTATAATGGGATTATTAAAGGGGTTAGAACTAAAATATGTCACAGGCTAAAGCTCTCCCCTCCGTGTACAGTAAACACACAGTAAAAAGGAAAAAGTATCCCACCTTGTAAAAATAAACCATGAAAAGTTAATTGTTCTTGGTCTGAAGTCAAAGATGAAGTTCTGTCACCTTTTTGCCTCCTTATGCTTAATGGTACGAGGCATGTTGGATTCAGCACTGGGACTGAGACAGAGAGAACCTGGAAAGCGTTCTTCTTAAAAAGCCTCAAACATCAGCCTACGTCTAACAAGCCAAAGCACACATCTTTGGGAATTTTGCATCACGCTCAGCATTTGGTCTGTGCCTGACTAAGGCTCACAGGTTTCACGGAGCATCGTGCTGGGGTAACTCTGGAGTCACTGGAACTTGTATGATCTCTGTACCTCCTTTCAAGCAGGTCATACAGTGACTGTGATATAACAGGGGCTGTGTTAGAAAAGGATGTATTCTTTTTATGGCTGTGTTAACCAACAGCTATAGTGAGCAGTGCCAAGGCAAATGAAAACAGTGACTACAATGATGACATCATAGACGTCAGCTCTTTAAGAATTTCACAAAGGGAGGTATGGATCTGCATCTTCATGCTGGTGATGGAACAAAACCCAATACAAAAAGTAGCTTGTTATGTTGATTCAAAAAGTGAGAGATGGACATTTGGTCTAGCACCCTTCACCTCAGTGTCCACAATATTCAATATATGCATGTGGATATGTAATCCCTGGAGCTGAGCCTGCGCTTCAGATACCCCACGTCGCCTGCCTTGTCCTGATTATTCACAGCTTCTCTGCAAGGCTCAGAGGTTTGAAGTCTTCGAGAGCCCAGGAACCAAGGGCCATGCAGACTGCTGTGCCTATGTTGCTACTGCGGTGTCCTCATCCAAAATCTTGAGCTCTTCAGAGCTTGCTAGTGTGCCAGGTTGCTAGGTCCTGGCTTGCACTGCCAGAGAAAACCCTTCTCTACAGGTACTTGTCTTAGGTGTCACCACTACATTATATTCAAGATCAGTGTGGTGACTGGAGCTTGAGTCCCTGTACCATCCCAGCCTGCCCTGCAAGGGTCTCAGAAGAGCGGTGGTGGGCCACACTCAGGCTGTCATCTCCAGGCTTTTAGACTAGTTTTCTTTTAGACTTCTTGTTTCCTTAAATATAGAGGATACTAGGATTTGGCAGCCTCAGGTTGTAGGTGGTCCAAAGGACTGATGAAGATCTTGAACTTTGACATCACAGTGGCACTGGTGTCCTTCTTAAGCACTGTAATAGCAGCTCTGAATGTGGCCCACATGTCCTTTCCTAGCAATATGATCTGCTAGGAGGGACTTTTATAATCAACCTTATACATTCCCAAAGAAGCTATCGGGGCTGCACGTGAGCTGAAGAGTGTCAGCTTTAAAGAGCTAACCCTTGTAAACCTTCTCAGTCCTTGCGGATGTTTGTGTGAACATAATACTGCACCTTCAGAAGGAGGGATTTTTTCTGCCTTTACTGATCTGAACATGCGAAATACTTCGGATCTTCTATATCATATAGCAGGGTCAAGCATTTTAATTTATAGAGGGTCACAGTTGCTACTCCCCTTAAACACCAATGGAATTTTTCAATATCCTTGAAGTAAATCCCTTTTGCAAAACAGTAAATGCTAGTATGACAGTATGTCAAACATAGATCTGTTCCGAGATTATTTACTTACAATTAGACAACTGTGCTGGCTCTCAGAGAGACTACTCAGCAAAATCAACATTATTTGAAAGACCAGCGGGATGGCCAGTGTTTTAGAATCCAAAGAATGTGGTTTTCATAAATTCCACAGCCTGGTGAGATGCCACAGAACTAGCTAATTTGTTCTTTAAAGTTTTTCTGGGGGCCTATTTTACACATATTTACATTTTAAAAGGTTTCCATTTTGTGAGGAAAAAGCTTTCCATTTTAAAGCTACTGAGATGGACGTTTTCCCATTAAGAACAAAGTATTTTCCATCCTTTTCTTTTCCTTTGACATATATGTATGTATACACATACACAGCACTTGGGCAGGGCAGGACAGGGAATCAGCTACTAGCAGCTGCAAGGAGTGAAATTACTTAACAAGAAAGTACAGTCTGTTTGCAGCTCCAACCTGCTTCATAACAACATTAGTATTTTTGCATGTTGCAGTACAGATTCTTCTTTGAAACTGCTGTTTCTTGATAAGCATTCCCTATAAATCCTTGCTGTGTCATTTTCTCATTCCTGAGCTGAAAACAAAAGGTAGAGCCTATACTTACGTGCAGTGAGGCAGTTTTTAGGCTGACATTCTTCATGGTGTATGTTTTCAATAAAATCTTAATTATCTTCTTCACTAAACTGGCATGTTTCTCTTTGTGTACACAGTGTAGTTCAGCACATACTTTTAAAGCAAGGCAGGGACAGCAGAAAAGCTGCAAAGCCCACTTGGGAGTTCAAAAATGGGTGTTTGGACATCTTTTACGCACACACTGAGGGGCTGGTTTTTGGTTTAGCGCAACCCAACAGAATGAGTGCAAAGCAGACGTAGAGAGCTCTTTTCCAGCGCCAGAGAAAGCAGCAGGAGGCAAAGTGGAGAGCTACTGGGGCAGAGAATCTGCATGGAAAAGTGACTTGACCTGGGTGCCTCCCTTGCCTGGGTCACAGCTCAGGATACACGGGCTCACTGCTGCTTCTGCCATAGCCTCCACGCTGGCAGTTTTGGCAGAGGCAACCCTCCCTGCGATACCCAGGGAGACCCCTGTCCCTGCCCACCTCTGGCTGCACAGGGGTATCCACTCTGCTATCCCCTTGCTCCCCACAGCAGCCCTGCTCCTCCTGCCTCCTCTTTGAGACCAACCCTGGCCTCTCTTTTTTGTGGCCACCTTGCAGAGCCCTCAGGGCCTCCGCTCATCTAACCATACCACCATTCTTTAATTTTCTCTACAGAATAAGGAGTCTGAGAGGCTCCAAATATCAGCAGTATTCTGGGCATCGCCACTGTTTTTCATCTTAATTAAAAATAGGCCTTGAAATCCCTGGAGTCTGTTTACACTGTTGCAATGAGTTTAACCTGGTCTTTTCAAAATTTGCCTGACACTTAAAATTTGACTTCAAGACCTCTTCAGTATTTCTGGTTTTCTGGACCCATCACAATCAGTGAGGACTCGGCACCAAATGGAGGAAAGTAAATAAATGAAGTATCAGCCAGCAATACTTCATATCAGGTGTGTCAGGTAAGGAAGCACAAAAGGGAGAGGAAATCAGAATTTTTTCATACATGTTACAAGGTGCTTTTCAAGCTAATCCTAAAGGGGAAAAGTGTCAGTAAAAAAGACAACAGATTTTCTTACAGATTTACACATTTGCATTTACTTGATAATCTAGGTAGGGTCTTCCTAAAACATTGAAGACATTTTTTGCACTCAGTGTTTGCATAATGATGTAGAAACACATGCCAGGAATAGTCTCAAGGGAGGAAAAAGAAACAGTGAACTAGGAAACCAGGCTCCTGTTAGGGCAGATAATTAGAATATCTGAAGAGTGACAAAATTCCACTGCCAAAACAGCCTCAGTTCACATCATGAAGGAGGTTCCAGGGAGGTGGAACATAACAAAGACCTAAGAAAATTTCTACTAGTTTTGGTTAAAATTTTTGCGAAGAGCCACGCACTATGAACTTTGCTTCACAACCATACTCCCTACCTTTCTAGTCTTCCCCACTTATTTAGCTTGTGCCTCCACTACTTTATTACCTTTGCTTCAGAATTTACAAGTAGCCATTGTCTACCACCAGGAGCACATGAAGTTTTAGGTGCTGCACCACTAAACCACACACAAGAACCAGATCGAGACCAGCACCACAGCTGGCTCTAGAGGAGGCGGGGATGTGTTGGTTTCTCAACACTGCAGCCTGAGGTCCACTCATTCAAGTCGCCTATATCTTGCATATGGAGATCTTGGGGTACAATAACCGTCAGGACTTATTTCCCCGTCAGGACAGGAGAAGCCTGCTAATGCAGATCTATTCTTTACACTTGGTTGTTCAGGGGGAAGGGGGAGGAGGAGGCATCTGGCAGCAAGGAGCCGAAAAGCAGGAAAGAACAGCGTATGTGTTTTGCTCTGCTCCATCAAGTAGCCCTGCCCTTGTCCATTTGTTGCGCAATTTAAAATTGCCTGTCAGCAACGTTATTTATGGCGATGCACGGGCTGAGACTCAGAATCAGGAAGCCAAATCCAGCTTCCCTGATGTCATTCTCCACCCAGGCTACTAGATTTTTAGCCTTATTTCTTAAGAAACTTATTTCTACGTGACTTTTGCAGCCTGTTTGTGCAAGAATCTGTGTCTCTTCTTTTCTCAAGAACTTTGCAATGGAATTCACCCATTTCAATCAGATTTAGTGGAAAGGCACAGGGCTCGAAACTGTTCAGTTCCCAAACATTTGATTGAACCATTTGTCCACATAGAAAAACAAGAGCTAGAGTAGCATCTGTTCCTCAAGGGAACGCAGACAGAGCTCAGCCTTTGGTGGGTCTGGAAGTGGCCATCTGACCCATCCCCACGTGCACATTAGCTGGCTGGCTGGCATGCAGCACATGAAAGCCAGACACAGCTTGTGCTGCCCAGAAGATTTAGGGGCACTGAAGCACGGTGGAGAGGGGTATCCGTGTTGTAATAGTGGGAAGCATGGGGGATGTGAGAGAAACTGAAGGCATGGGGCAGAATGGCATGTTCATGAAGACACAAAGGAGAATTGGGATGATTCACGAAGAGGCATAGAGGTTATGGAGAGCTAATCTGTGGTGAGACACTTCCAGCCCTTAGAGAGCACATTAGCCACTGCAGGTCTCCTGGGCTCAGCATGACCTTGCTCACATCCAGTTGAAGTATGAGACAAGTGGCAACACCTTGAGGGCAGAACTGAGCAGGTTTCATGACATTTTTTGTATTTCAAGCACCGGACATAAACGAGATGATGCATAAATTTACAGATCATAGCTTAAGAAGATTTAGGAAACAGGACTTTTGACTTCGTAAAACAAAAGACACAAAATAAAAAGACTCCAGGGGTATGTTAACAGCAGTGACGATTGCATTCCTAATAATAAACCAAGGGGTTCTGATTTAATCTATGGAATGACCAGACACAAAAGGAATTCAAGCAGAATTTTCTGCCTGCAGAGCAGTGGAGAGAGCATGCAGGAAAAACAGTGAAGGAAGAAAAAGGTGTGGTATGCAAGCGTGGGCTTAAAAGCATTATGGAATTTACCTAGAGACTCAGAGAGGGGCACACTTAATTAGAAAGGACTCCTTAGCTTAGTTCTGTCCCAAAATGTCTCTCATTTGCTATTAGCAGCTCAGCAGGCATGTTATGATACAATTACTCATTAGGTAAAGGAATTTCAAACCTTTGCCCTAAGAGGAGGCTAAGCTTGTCACTCAAACTCAGTCCTGCAAATTTTGATGAGCCTGAGCAATAATTAAACAAGGATCACAGAGCTGGGCTTTATTTTTGTTTTGTTGTGAGTGCTCAAGGTTTGAAACGGAGAGTTTGCTCCTGGTCATATGTGCTGTGTTACACTGCAGCATTTGCCCTGCACACACCATCCTCCTGCCTGCTATTGGGCTGAGACAGGCTAGTCTTACCTGCCTAAACTTTTTTCCCCCATGAAATGCATCAAGTATGGCCTCTCCTATTCTATCAAAATAATTAGATGAGAGTGCAATAACCATATCTTATATTCTGGGCAGAGGAGAAGATGAGGACAATGAGTTTACATAGGTTTGTGGCCATGTCTGCATGAAAGATTAATCTTTTTTATCATCATACTGGTGTTGCTGCAGCTTTTGTGGTTTAAGGGTACTATTTGTTTTATTAGACTGAAGGACTTAATTGAAAAATGGGCAGAGCTTTTAGATTTGTGTCCTTTTTTTTTCAACTATGGCAGCTAGGCTAATAAAGGTATTTTCTCCCTCTACACAAACCTTACCTTTCGATTAAATCTCTGCAAAATAAATACCGCACTGATTTACGGCACACTGAACATTATCCCTGTGTGCCACTTTTTTCAATAACTAATAAATAAAAATATCAAGTTAATGTACATCAAAGGCATTTAGAATAAAATCTTCAAATTAAACAGGAACATATGTAGCTCACATATCATTATTTGAATAAAGTATATGGAAAAACTAACAAAGCTTACTGTTTCAGCTGATCTGTTTTCCTCAGAAAACTTTGCTGAGTCAGACACCGAAATGCTAAACTTTGTTTCTCTTTCCATTTCTGTTGCTTAAGGAATTTTCTACAATACTGTGGAGTGTGTGTATTGGGAAAATAACACCACTTTAACATTTTTTTGTAAGTCACTTTGATTCTCTTTTGTTTTGCCAGAGATTTACTGTTTCTTTTGACATCATAGTGGCTGTTTTTGCAAGGACTGCTTGGGACTGCAGCAAAGAAATCTTGCACGCTTCCATCTGCATGTACAGAACAAAAAGCTGACACACCAAGTATTTTGACGATTGTTTGCTGGATAACAAGGAACTAGCAAAATCTTACAAAATTCTTGTGAAGAGACGGGGGAAAAAAAGAAAAAGAAGCAGAAAAGTTATCCAGAAAAAACACCACTTAGTTTGTGACCAAACCAAAGAGCAGAATCTCGGGTTTCACTGGGAGGCCACTGTCTGGGATCAGGTGCTCCTACGGGGTGTAGTCTGCATGCCAAGTTTTCCCCCCAAGACTTATTTGTGGGACTGTCTTAGCTTTCCTCGCTGGAAATACCACTCAGCCCATACAAGGACTGAACTTACCACAGCTGCTTTTTTCAAGGATCCTTTAGAGTGCAGGAGGACTATTTCCCCTAAGACAGCAGGCTATTTGTCAGCAGGCAAGCCACCCCTCTACAAACACCTGCCCTTTTACAGCAGGGCTACTTTTGCACAACTCTCTGGTTTCAGATGATTTCCACAGAAGTTTCTACCAGGAGATTCCCCAGATGCTGGGCTAATAATGTTCTTTGCTCAGTATAATGAAATCCAAGCCTGAGCCTGGAGAACAGGTACTTTCAATCTCTAAATGCTCCCTTTTGTACAACTAGTTACAGAGGCATTGGATTGAAGTCCCTTAGACTTCCCTGCAAGGTTGCTCTAGCTAAAGAGACACACTGAAAAAAAATGGAAAAGCAGATCCTAGTTTTTGGAAAAGAAGGTCAAAGGCTTTCAGAAAAAAAAAATATTGCCTCCATGATCTAAATAAACAGAAAGCAAGCACATTCAGAAAATATGATGAGGAAAGCACTCAAGCAGGTGGTCTTAAACTTGGAGTTATGGAAAATGTGACAATAAGCAGAAATACCTTTATTTCCAGTACATTAGGCAATGTCAATTTTCCTGTCCTGACTAACCAGGGAGAAGCTAAAATTAAGTACGAGCTGGGTTATTGCTGTATTACAGCCAATAATCCAGGGAAAGCAGAGCAGGCCATGTCTCTGCAAATACTCTGGGTTACGTTAAGAAGAAACTAGACAGTGAATGTCTCTGTTCTTCTCCAGTTTAGGCTTGAATCACAGAATCACAGAATCAACTAGATTGGAAAAGACCTCTGAGATCACCGAGTCCAACCTATGACCCAACACTACCTTGTCAACACTACCATGGCACTAAGTACTTGTTACATTATCACGTAGGAGGAGGCACATGTGTAGGATTAAATAAAATTTAAAATGCACCGTATACCAAGTGCTTTCCAGGAATAAGAAGCGCCTACCTTATTGTGATCATTTTGGCAATATGCAGACACTGCAGTGTGTTATCATCAACGGGAGAGCATTTAGAAGCAGGATGGTGAACAGAACATATTGTTTTATGAAAGAAACCTGAAGACCTAGTGAGGCTGAGAGGAGCTGGCCTGTATAATGGCATTGGGTCAAAACTCCTCAACCCTTGTCAAGACAGACTGTTCCTTCACAGGTGGGAGCATAGCACAGTCTCTCACCAGTGGATAATACCACTACTGCAACCCAACACTGTTCAGTTCCATGCTGCCACCTTGACTCAAAGCATTTTATAAGGGCTACAAAAGATAGGGGATCTCATGAACACTTCTCCCAGCCCCAGGGTTTTCCAAGGGAGTCTCTCTCCATGGGCAGTCCCATCTTTGCCATACCAACATGACCAGCACAGCTTGCTTTGGCTTGGAGAAATTAGCTGCAGCTCTTGATATGAGTAATCCTGCCAGTGAAACTTCAAGATAATTTATAGAGAACATTTGAGGGAAACTTTTGATTTTGTGGGGACATCTTGCAAAATCTGCAGTGACAAACACAGCCACATAACTGGTTTCCTGATAGAATTGCCTCTGGTTTCATATGCAAAATGGGTTTTCGTATAAGCACAAAATGGGATCTATCTGGTAACAAATTTCTTTCATTTTACCATCAGTTTCTTGGCCACTTGGAATGCAATGAATAAGAAATGGAAGAGCAAGACCTTAGGGAACAAAGTTGAAAAGTAAGAAACAGAAAAATTATGTGCTACGGATATAGACTTGGTATTTCTGGCAAATGTTCACATTTAAGTGGACTTTTCACATGATATGGATAAAACTTGTGAGTTGTTGACAAAATTTAATTTTTCTGTTTTATCCACAACATGAAAAATCCCTTTTCTATTTCTGCAGTAAGTCCAAACACCAAGGCTTGCAAATGATATTTAAATGCGATCAAACATAAGTTGAGTAAAGTTTACTGGTTTGTTTTTCTTTTATGTGCAAAGAGCACCTGCCTTAAGTGCACATAATAGAGTGAATACAACTTCTTGGCTGCTTCCATGTGGAAGACTGCTGCTATACATTTCTCTTTAATACTGACCAGTGTTGAAACAAGTAGATTATAAACCTTTATTCTCTAAACCGCTTCCCGCTCTTACAACAGGTATAAGTCAAGATGCATGAGGGATAAGACTTTATTTCGGCCCTAGATAATGTTTGCTGGATTGTCAGAAGAGGATCCTTCTGATGAGGTTACACATGTGAAGATTTTTCTGCTACAGAAGGTCAACGCATACTGGTTTCTCACAGCCTTTGGGCAGAAGTAAAAGCATTTTGTTGAAGAAGTCTCTGTCAAAATGTCTCTATACTTATTTCTCTAAACAAAAAGAAAAAAACAAAAAAAAAAAAAGGGAAGAAATTCCGTCTATTAACTCTGAAGCTAGAACAGGAAGTAAGCTCTTGCTTTAGCTGAAAGGAAGGGAAAGAGAACTTCCCCATATAAAATCAAAAGCAGGAGTGAATAAAGACAGTAGCTATCAGCAAAATTTGGCACATATCTTTCATGTCTAAAACCACTTCCGTTCTTAAAGAAAACTGGAAGTGGGTTTTGGACACAATCTGACAATTAAAGCAACTATTTTCTAATGCTTCTATGTCACAGGGCAGGACTTTTTATTATAATTTCCTTGGTAGTTGTTCCATTCTCAATTACATGGGAGTGTGTACACTTCTTCAGTGACGAAAGATCCCGTATCTCTTTGCGTATGTGAGAACTGAAGCCTGACATAGACACCACAATACTTGTCATGTGCAGCAAGAGCAGAGATTAGCTGTGATTTCTATAGAGTAAATCTGTTGTTAACCCAGTGACCTGCAAGAAAAGTAGGGAGCCTCCGCATCTCTCTTATTAATCCACTATGCCCTTTCATATGCAGCTCTTTTAACATAAATATTTCAGGTAGATGGGGAATTGTGGTCTACTTTTTTGTCATTAATGTTCCCATAAATTATGGGATGGATTTGATCTTATCAAGGTCTCAAGTCATGGAAATTTACACCTGCAAGAAACCATTGTAATAAATGATTAAACTACTAATAGGAAAACATAGAAGCCATGAGATGGCAACAAAGGACTGTGGTAAAGTTTGTTAAATGATTTTACTGAAACAGTGAGATCTGAGTGCCCTATAGTTCCACAGTACTATGACAGCTTTTGAGAGGATAGGGATCATGTGCCCATTTGAAGCTTCCACATTTCTAACATGAGAAAATGTTTCAGTGGTATGTCATGGTTTTGTTTGTTCTTGGAGCTATGCTGGAATTTCCCTGTTCCCCTGTCCACTGTGTTGGGGGGGAGGGGGAATTGGCCAAGGTGACTGTATCCAGGCAACTGAGTGTCACAGAAGAAAAGAGCTAGTAAGGCTGCATTCCCATGTTAATTGCCTCACCTTGTCTCCAGGGAAATGGGAGAGGGGTTGGAAGCTGGGAGGGGGTTGGAGGTAACCTGAGCTCGGGGAGGGGCCGGAGCTGCCGGAGCTGTCGGGACCGCCACTCCCTGTGGCTGTGCTGCAGTTTGGAGCATTTTGCTTGGATTTCCATCAGAGAGGGATGAAAAACCACACCACTGTGCATCTCAGTCAGCAGGAAAGAGTGAGTTCTCCAGTGTTGGGAGCCATGTTTTTCCCTTCCCCTCCTTTCTCCCTTTGGTGAGGAGGGGGAGGATGGCCGTTTCTTTGGCTCGTCTCCAGCACTCAGGAGACTTCGTGAAGCAACTACCAGTGATCCAACAGCGCCCCCTGCTGACTGACTCAAACAACTGCAGGTTCCACATCTCCAGCGGTTCAACAGCGCCTCCTGCTGACTGTGGCTATAATTGCC
>JAWMRA010000078.1:102734704-102772132 GCA_035584735.1 Pseudotriccus pelzelni | reverse complement strand
TCCACCTGCCCGGGGAGTATCCCTGGCTGGAATCGAACCCAGGCCTCGGCGGTGAAGGTCCTGCGATCTAACCACTAATCCTAAGTAAATTATTGTGCTCTATAGGGGTTTGCCGTCATCTTTTATGAGTTTAGCACTTTGATTCAAGTTATCAAAAAGATGATGATTTATATGTGGTAGCTGCCACCTCAACTGATTGCAGATCGGGCTAGAAAATGGTAGGCAGGATTTTTTGCACTTGAAATAATTTCTATATTGATTGTGCTTAAAGCACAGATGATCAGACCCTGCCAGCTTCCATGTGTGATAGATGTTGCACAAGACCATATTTAGCAGGCTATCCAAGTATCCCATTTTGATCTGTATCACACACATTACAGGATTACAGAATCACAGAATGGTTTGGGTTGGAAGGGATCTTCAAAGATCGTCTAGTCAAACCTCTCTCCCACAAGAAGGTGTCCCTAGAGCCTTCTCCAGGCTGAACAATCCAACTGTCTCAGTCTGTCCTCATAGGAGAGGTGTTCCATTACTCTAATAATTTTTGTCATCCTCCTCTGGATCTGCCCTGACAGGTCCATGACTTTTTTTTGTACTTTTTGTACTGGAGTGCCCAAAGCTGAATAAACATGAAAATCACAGAACTGTTGTGGTTGGCAGGGAACTCTTGATATCATCTAGTCAACCCCCCCTGCTCAAAGAGCATCAGCTAGAGCAGGTTTCTCAGGACTACGTCCAGCCAGGTTTTGTACAGTTTCACATCTGTAGACTCCACAACTTCTCTGGGCAGTCAATGTCTGACCCTACCCACAGTAACAAAGCGTTTTCCTGTGTTCAGATGGAATCTCATTTATTTTGTGCACATTGCCTCTTGTCACTGGGAACCACTAAAAAGAGCCTTCTACCCTCATTTTCATTCCCTCCCATCATATATATATACACATTGATAAGATTTTTACCAAGCCTTCTCTTCTCCAGGCTGAGAGTCATGTAAAGTGCTGCATATTGACATCCAGCCTGAGTCCCATCTCATTTGTCCTCTCCTCATATAAAAGCTGCTCCAGTCCTTTAGGTATCTTTATAGCCCTGTGCTAGACTTACTGCATCATGTCCATGTCTCTTTTACTGGGGAGTCCAAAACTGGACCCAGAACTCTAGGTGTGGCTTCATCGGTGCTAAGTCACAAGGAATGATCACTTGGCTTGACTCGATGGAAAACTTCTTGATGCAGCTCAGGATGCCGGTGGCAAACACAAACAAACCAGGTGTTGTTGAAAACTGCATATCACATCTATGAGGTTCATTTGTCCCACCTTTAGGGAAGTACATTTAGGTTAGTCTTCTGTGTTCACTTGCTTGTCAGGGGGAAAAAACGAAAGTCTTCTGAAGTGCCACTTATCTAAATCTGAGGTCAAGGTAGGACAGTTAAAATTCAGCTTAGTCTGCAGCTCTTCTTTGGCTACAAAGAAAACCTAAATCACCTGCTAACTGAGGTACACATACTCATTGTGCACACTCAAATCTGGATTGATGAATTCCACAATTCATTTCTTAGTGCTTAGTATTTCACAGTACCTGCAAACTTATTAAGCAACTTGTAGAGTGGGCAAATCCCCCAGTCTTTCCCAGAATGGCTTCATACCAGAGCAGAAGGAAACGGGAGAAAGAAGAAAGGATCTCAAGGGTGATATAGTTGTCCGGTTCCACCACATGTGCATCTTCATGGGCTTCCTAAATTATTGTTATTTGCAATAATTAATTAGCTGTTGGTAGAAGATATGGATATGGATTCAGATTCTGATTAATATATTTCCAGTTGGAAACATTGTTCTTGTCAGAGTCTCCCCTGATGTTTTGAACTTTATGGTCTTTCCTACCTCGCCTTCATTTTCCTTCCTGCCTTTTTTTGTCTCATTTCTAATTCTCATTTGCTCTGAACTCAGTTTTTCTTTTTTTTTATTCTCCTCCCATTTGTCAGATCTCTGTAACTAATGTTGTTTTTTCACAGTGCTTTAAAAACTCTGAGTACTGAGGCAGATGCATGGGGCAGGGTACCAGTTATATAAAAGGACAGCTGTAAAAACATGTGCAACGGCAATTAAGCAAGAACTTTAAGAAGCATGAAGTCATTAATTCTAATTGCAATATGGGTCTTCTTAGAAATTGCCCTTAATATTTGAAATGGAGAAAAAGTCAGCTTCAGGCAGCATTCCAGCTTTACTTTGTCCACTTCTGTGCTACTACAAGCAAGGGGACAGTGTGTGTCTGATTATCAGCTACACTGAGGAAGCTTTATGTTCAGACCTACTGCTTCAGGCTTACTGTCCCATAGGCACTGGAGCAGGTTCCACTTTAAACGCAGCAGAAACAAGAGGTCAAGTTACCAGTGAGAGGATTATTCCCCAATAAAGCAATTTCCAATTTCTTCATCGACTATTATAAAAACCCTATCCTGAATGCCATCAATTCCTTTTTATGACAGCAGCTTAGGGCAGTTAGCAGCATCCCCAAGAGTGGTTCAGAACCTCATGAACTGATAATTCAGGCATCTCAATTTCATTAAGCTCCAGAGTTGTTTCCAATAATTGGCCACTCTTTTAACTAAGTGATACAGAGCTGAATGACAAAGATATGCTTAAGAAAACCAGATGAATACACACAAGAAACCCTGTTCCTTTCAGTTGCAGCCTGAAAGCTGATATATTACATGTCTGCATGCAATAAAAATTTTTTTGTTTTAATGTTCCTAGGGAAGCTTGAAACTAAATCCTTGCAAAACATCTGGTCCAAAACTTCAACATTTTAATATTAAATGCTTCCTGAAATATGTTTGTGTAACTGTACCATGCAGGTTTGCTTCATAGCTTTATAATAAATTGTTCCTTACTCATTTTATTTTCCTTGCATTGACTTTGATATCTCCTGCTGATAACATAACATAACATCAGTAATAGTGGTACTCCAAGTTCAATAGTTAGCTGATATCCTAAGCACGAATTCTGAAGAACTGCATAATTTTAGGTTTCAGCTTCATGTTGTCTTTAATACAACTCTAATGTTTTAATTCTCTCTTCCCTACAACTAATTAAATTTCTTTATGTTACAGTTTTGTTTCCCCAAATATAGTGTTCACTATCACAATAGGGCCCTTCTGCATTGCCTCTGGATAAGGTGTGAAAAAAATTTGCAGGGCCCTGTGAACAACAGTTGCCACATTACTGCTGGGACTGGTATTTAGAACTTCATGTCAAAGCCCTGGAGGGCTTGGAAAAAAAATTTTCAGCCCTCAGTGTCTATGGATAGACAACCAAAAGGAAATCAGAAAAGTCTCATACATTTTAAAGCCTGCTAAGCTTTGTGAAGATGGTCTTGCTGACTCCAAAAACTGAGTTCCAACTAAAGCCACATTAAATCTTAGTGTGATGCTCTAAGATTTCTGCCTTCTGCTGGTTTCATGTCTGTGCTGAGCACAGTGCAGAGTCCTGACCTGGCATTGTCTGACCCTGCTCCAGACAGAGCAATTGTGTCAGCCTGACTCTGAGCTTCAGGGCTCATGAACCTTGGGGTTCTGTCATGCTAACACAGCTGTGCTACTTCGGGTTGCCTGAGCTGGTATTTTTGCAAGATGTGTAACTTGGACTAACTGTAGCTATTTAATTTGAAGCTCCCTCATCTGAGGCCTTCCAGCACAACTGAGAGCATCTCTCCCTCCAGGCTAAGGAGGGAGCCTTGGCTCCTGACTTCAGCTAAGTCAGGTAGAGCTCAAAGGCAGACTGCGTTTGAAATACAGGAGAAAGTAGAAACCACTCAGGGGCTCCTGAAGTACTGGAAAGGATTAAAAACAAAACAAAACAAAATAAAAAATCTCTACAAACAAAAGTTCAATTCTATAGCCTTAAGCCCCGTACTAAGTGCTAGCAAAGCTTTGTGCATGCTTTAGATTAGCCATGTAATTACACCATAAACCCCCACTAGGATTTAATTTCAATTGAAAGCAGTGGAACTAATACTGCACTTCCAAATAAAGCTAATTATGATTTTGTAGAACTGGGGACTATTTAATACAAGTATCAAGAGATTTAATGTCAATATGTAACAATTCACATGACTCACAGAGTCTATAAATATGTACAGGTATTTTCAGCCTGACATGACCAGCCTAGCTCAGAAAGAAATGTGTAGGAAATGTGTAGCATAGTAGGAAACAACTCTTCTAAACAGCAAATAATTGTGTAAATATATAACTGGAACAAAATCCTACAGCCAATGTATAACACAGGAAATTCCATTTCAACATATTTCTTGATGCTTAATCCTGCCAGGTGGAATGGATCAACAAAGAGGGAGAAGTCACAGTACATGGTGAAAAAATGTTACACATTCGTGGAGGTCATCCAACGGGACCTAAGGAAAATCCACAAAGCAGCTACAACTCTCATTGCTCAAGTTCAGCTAGGTTCAAGCTCAGTGTCTATATATCTTGTTACAGTTATTTACTTTCCAATTTATCAGTATCTTGCAAAAAGCTTTTTTTAACTGAAATGCTTTTCCAAGCTATTTCCCTATTCTTTTCAATATATACAGATTCATTTCAATTAAAATACAGTACAAGTGAAATAACAGTTGGGGTGGGAAATAAGGCACTTACTATAATTTGCTCACAAGACCTTCTTCAGACTGTCTCTGGCATGATTCAGTATTAGAAGAGCACCTTATTAATCTCAACAGCATCAGTGGGCACTGGATCATCTGCTTGTATTAGAGTGTGAAAAACTGAACATGTCAGCACAATGTCATGACATGGCATACTACAGCTGATTGAAGCACTCAAATTCAGAGGAAAATAAAATATTGGGAGGAAACTGTTGAACACGGCAGCTGAGATGTAAATTGGAGATCTCCACAGTAGGTCACTGCAAATCAGATTTGGAACGTTAGAAGAAAAGAGAGTGGATATTTGATATGAAACCTGAAAGTCTTATCTATGAAACTTTTGTTTAATTAAATTCAAAATGGGAATGAGAGAGGAGAAGATTTTCAGAGTAAGCACAACTAACAACTGCCTTTCAGGAACAGAGTGTTTGGTTCTTAAGGGCACATCAAAGGTTAAGTTAAGCTCAAGATTAACTTTAACAGACATACTGACTCTATCAGCTTTGTCCTCAGGTTCCTTTGACCTCCTTTTTCAGTCATTAGATATATATCAAGTAAACATGAGAGCAAAAAACTAGTATTTCCCGGTTTTGGAAAAAGAAATAACATGTATACAGTAATGCCTATTTTCATGTGGTTACATAATGGTGATAGTAAGCGTGAGGAGTAACATCTACAATGATACAACACACTTTGCAATGTTCAAAATCAACTGAATTGAGAAAAGGAGCCCAACACACAACAGGAGTCCATGTCTCAGCATTAGCTGGCTTTGCAAGGTGCAAGTGTGTGCTTGAACTGAGACCCCCACACCTTGAGAAGGTGGACAACTCTGAAAATAAGCAGTGGGATCTGTGCCAGAGGCATCCTCCAGCCTTTCCCTGCTGGGGCAGGAGTGCTGTTCTCTCTCCCTGCAGGGCTGAAGCCGCCTGCTTTCTCACAGATTCCTGTGAACTATGGGTGATGTGTTGAAACTTCCCTTCTTGCTCTGGATTGAGTAAAGCTTTCTCTATATACTGTCAGGTTCAGAAAGTCCAGCAGTAACTTTTGCTAGTAAATTTATAGTAGCAAAGATAAATGTCAAAAATGAGTGGACAAACCCTTGCAGTGAAAGATTAAAATCTTTGTTAGGATTCATTACACATGTAGGCTAACAGCACACATTTCACAGGTGTCTATAATAGATGGTCGCCCTTTGTGCAAACGTGTTTTCTGTTTTCACTCTCCCCTGAGCCAATCATGAAGCCCAGAGAGAGAGAAACTGCCCCTTCCACTTCAGCCCAAGACCCAGCAATGCTTAACAGTCTGGCCAGGAGACTGTAAAGCCTGCAAGGGTGCCTGCCTGGTATTTCCATAAAACAGAACTTAAAAGGCTTTCGGTAGTGATGAGTCTTGGTCAAGGAGTTAACAGCATTTCAATGAGACAACAATTCTTATAGATTAACAAAACAGATATTCCCTTCCATTAACCATTTTCAGAAAAAAGGAATGGAGCTATCTTAATTTTTAATGCAAATCAAGAACTTGCAGCTCCCATTAGAGCTACCAGGTTCCTCACTCTTCCTGATAGTGTGTTTAAAAATAAGCCGCTCAAGTCTCTTGTCTAAGCAGCATTAATCGTGCTTGATCTTAACCACTAATCATCAATTGCCTTTCATGAATTATGAGTTAAACAAAAAAGAATGGGATGCTTTCAAACTGCTGTTACAGATATTCACTTTCCTCATCTCCTCGTTGACTACAAGGGAGCAATACTGATGAACATCACAGTGTGAGATATTTGCTAACAATATTTGTCCTTATTTTATATCAAGAATCTCCTAGTATTTAAATGCCTCATTTCAAAGTATACAAAACTTTGTACAGGTCAGATGTATTCTGTACAGATCTCAGACATATTTCACAGACATGGAATAACTGAAGAAAATAACATTAACAGGCTAAACCCCCAAAACATCAGCAAGTATAATGATGTACAAAATGCCAAAAATTTCTTATCTCATTTCAGAATTTACTCATATGCCAGTCTGCATCTGGATTCCTGATTTTTTTTTTCCAACTCCTGTACCTTCAGAAGATATACAAAGAAGGCTCTTATATAATTCAGTGGTTTTTATAGCAAACTAAAACTATGCGGAAGAGATTAAATGTTGGAAGCTATTTTTAACCAAACTTAATGGTATCAGTTTCACTAATATCATAAGCTGCAGGTGTCTCCTAAGGTAAAATGTAAGACGATGGAAGAGCTAGTAAGACGAAGGCTAATGACTACAGAAAAATAGCAGTTCAAAATTATGTTGAATTAGGCAATTTTGTCCAATACTCCCCCTGGTGGTTTTGCCCATAGAGATGAGCATGAAGTCCCATACATGCAAAATCCTCCAGCCTAATGACAAAACGTCCTGTTAATAGGATTAAGTACCTCTCATCAGATAAGTAGAACATAGCAAAATCCCTGACACTCCCAGGAATTAGATCAGAGCGCAGCCCAGCCCCTTCCTGACACAGGGAGCAATTTTGCAGAAGAGGCATTTCAGTATTAATGGTAAATATACTGGGTTTTTTTACTTTTCTTTGGTAATGGGGTTTTGTATTTTTTTGCAAAGTTAATTGGTCTTTTGCTATAAATGTAAAGGTACAATATGCAAGTAGCTATAGAAGTAAATCCAGGCTATAAACAAATCTAGGCTTTTAATTTATGTATGCACTTGTGGCTGATAACTGCATCTCCAGTAAGGCTATACTGGCTAACAAGAAGGCACTTAAATACTGTGTTCATTTAATCAGATGAGAACTATAAAGTGCAGTTGCATGGTTTCTAAAAAATAAACCTTTCTCCTCTGCTTTTAGGAGGGAAATAAAGCAAATAACAGTTCTTTTCCTTATTTTGTTGGAATTTCTTTCAACCGCTGATCTGTTTGTTTACAAAACTGATCTAATTGCCAATTTCTTGGCACACTTATTATTACGTCTCGTATATTAAGTGTTGTTTTGAAGCACAATGAAAGGAATCCCATGTTTGGACACAGGGAAGGAAATAACATTCCAGAAGTTTCCCTTTTTAAAATTGACAATACTGTTTAGCATGGATGCATTTGTGATATAAACTAAGGACACAGTGAGAGATCAGTAACTAGTGTTTTTCACAAGGTAGAAAAGGGACAGGCTGAGCTGCATAAGCTTTTGGTTTTATATATACACGTCCTGATTCTGTTAACCGTGGTGCAAATTCAGTGGAATTCATCTAATTAATCTAAATAGATAATTACAAATGAGGTCAAGCTTCTTACTTGTGTGTTTTCACTAAGAGTAGCATTTAGATGCATGCTATAAATGTTAGAAACTGTAGTTAAAGACAAAAATAATGGGAACTGATATAACACTTAGCAAACATCGCAGGTAGGTATTTGAACATCATGACAGTGTTTACATTTAACTGCACTGACCTGCTTGTTTAACAGAAAGAACATGAAGTTCTCTTGGATATTTATAATATATGTGCTATGGCTGAATGGTCATCAGTGTGCACCAACAAAGCAGGAGGAAGTGAGTCTCCGGGAAAACCTGAAGCGTACGTATGCTTTTCTTTCTGGGGTGTGCTGGGGGGGGGCCCTGAGCCCAGGTCCCCAGTTGGCTAGTGCATTTTGACTTCCCCGCTCACTGGCATCAAGGGGTTCCACTTTCATGTGTGGAGGTCAGAAACCATAATAGAGCTGACTGCGTGCACCCACCCACACACACACAATGGGGAGATAAGAACGAGGATGAGAATGTAAAGGGATTAACAGATAAGCAGCTCCTTACAAAAAAAAAAAAAAAAAAAAGAAAAACAAGGTGTTTACAGGATTTTAATAGGTTATTTGGACCCTCATAGATCATTAGAATATAAACTGAACTTAAAATTCAACAGATTTTGAATTATTTGGTTTGTTTAAATAGTCTTTGAAAATGCTTAAAATTCTGCATATACACATCTCTAAGCATGCCTTTATTTTGTGCATAGAAATCCCAAGAGGATCAGCCATTAAATATTTCTTTGTTTCAGTCTATACTAGTCATATTTCCATAACAAACAAACAGAAAGGCGTGAGGAAGAAAGATATAAAGGAAGAAATGACGGACGTGCTTTTGGCAGGCTCAGGGTGATAGGTTTTTTACCTGTTTCTTATAGCTCCAGTGATATTCAGGGTATTTCCACAAAGGGAACAAATGCAGATAGGCAATCATGCAGAGCTTCAAGGTGCAATACATGGGCCAGCCCAGGCTTTCACCAAAACTGATCATTACTTCACAGGAAGTCAAGAATACAGGTTGAAGGCACCTGTAATCTACATTTTCAAGACGTAAAGGGAAGCTGTCACAGGTTACTATCAGATCAAAGATAAATATATAGATTATGTCTTTAGAAAACTGGTGGATAATCCTTTGAGATATCCAAAGCCCAGGATGAGGTCCTGAGCAATCTGCTCTACTGTTCAGAGATTCAGTAATCAGTGGGACAGTCAAATATATAGCTTGAGTTACATACAGCTGATCCTTGCAAAGGCTCTGGGCCATATTCTTATCTGATGGAAATTGTCTTGTCTCAGTGTTATTCAACATTCACTATCTCAAGATTCGGCTCTGCCACTGTAGGGAAACATAGAGCTGTTTCATTCCACTTCATCAGCAGTGCATGACAATTTGCAGTAGTGTTAAAATCTGATTAAGTCACTGTATAATTTGGCTTTTTTTAGAATTATCTGAAGTTGGAGAGAAGTATGTAGATGAAGAGGTAAAGAAAGCCTTGATTGGTATTAAGCAGATGAAAATTATGATGGAAAAAAATGAAGATAAGCACATAGATCTGATGAAAACCTTGAAGAAGAGCAGCGAAGAAAAACAGGTAACATAAGTCCATCTGGGGCTTTTTTTCTGATTGTGTTTTTGTTAGCTTGCAGTTATTTTTAACCAAAGATGAGGCAGGTTGTATAAGGATTTAGCCTCCCTCCTGGAAGTAGTACAGCATGCCATTGTGCTCAGGCCAGTAAGCAAGACAGAAGGGATCCCTTGTTCTCTCCCCTTTTCTGGAGAGAATGTCAATCACACTGTATGTACACTTCAAGCAGCATACATTTCTTATGATAGGAAATTTGCTTCTGCCCCTTTGTCTCACTATCAGAAGAAAATCGCACTCACTGCTCATTTCTGAAAATCCACCACTTCACTGAATTCACACCAAGGCAACTGCAGGCAACTGTGTGACAGTGTTCTGTGTGGAAGCTCCAGCAGCTCTGCCCTTTGTGTCTCTGAACACCTAAGGCCACAAGATGTTTCCCGGCTTACTCGGCAAACTTCAGACCTTGAGGAAAAAATCAAAGTCACAAATGATAACCTGTTCTAGAGAAAGTACAGCAAATCGGGGAAATTTCCAATGTTGTAGTGCAATGCCTAGGCTCAGAGCCATGTGCTCAGATGATCTGAGTAAACAGAGATTACTGTATACTAAAAAAAATATAAAGATCCTAGTTTTGTTTTCCATGAAGTTGAAGAAAAATGGCCCAACACCTGATAGTTAATTTAAACTATTTGTAGTAGCAAGCCAAAAAGTACCTGACAGCTTTTTAGCATCTTTAGGAACACCACTGCATTCTCACAGTCAACACTCTTGTTAGCTCTTACTTGATGATTTCATTTACACAGAGCTTACATTGACAGTGAGAGTTCATAAAACACTGAATAAATGTATTAGAAAGATCAGAAAATAACTAAACATAGATTACAAAGAGCGCAGTTGCTGTCTCCATCAAGCACATCCTGACAGAAGTTTTCTTTTCTATGAGCCTCTTTCTCACTGAAATGCAGGCAAAATGAATAAGCCTGACCAATTAAAAGGTTTCTCTCATACTTAGGAATAACTTGGAACGTTGTTTGGAAACCTAAACTATTAAAATATGTTGCAACTGCAGAGAGAAATTAATGATGTGCAATCTACTTCAATAGGAAGAACTTTTCCGTTTTTCCATTGCCAAGTCTATTCCAAAAATGCTGTTTCTGATCTGCTCAGCTTTGTTCTCCACCTGATGAAGAACAATCCAGTAAATAGAAGCAGCATTCTAAAATGCATCTGGTTTCCCTTCAGTATGGAAGGAGTGCCTCACACAAGAGCAGGAAGAAAATCCCTTGCTACAGTCTTTTGATTAGTATACTCCCAAACAGCAGAACTGCTATACTTTCATATATTTCTGCATTAGAGAAAGACTTTATGTATGGCAAGGACCTAGCCTCATGGAATATCAATCCCTTAAAGAATAGAGAAAAGCACTATTAGTGGAACAGATGAATACTTTTCAGATGACATGAAAAAAATGATACAGGTTGAGCACACGACCATGTGAGAGGTTGAATTCTTGTTACATAGAAAGATGTGTGACTTTTTTCATGACACTGAAGATCCTGGTAGACTGTAGAGATCCATTTGTTTCTGTAGGCTGCGCCCCTGAGAGAACAATGTCAGAAAAATCCTATAATAAAAGGTTTTCAGTTTTCAGTTCCCTCCAAAAGCGACTGAAGCTGAGAAGACAATCTACCCTAACGGTTAGGGATTAGGAAAAAAAAGAAGCCCAAAATAGTCAAACTGAATGATCAAAACTGGGACAAGTAGTTTGAACACTAATCTGAAAACTGCCCTCAACTGAATCTTTTTCTTACTTAGCAAGCCTTGCGACTTATGGATGAAGTAAAGGCAAGATTGGAAGAAGAAGAAAGACAATGTCAAGTATCCTTGAAAAATTTATGGGATGAATGTGAATCTTGTTTAGAAAGTACCTGCATGAGATATTATACAACATGCAAGCGTGGTGTGTCAACCTTTAAAAGAAAGGTAGGAAGAAACTTTGTATCTAGAGAATACTTTTTAATTCACAATTATTGTTATTTTCTCAATACCTAGACCTGTAGTTATATCAGATTACTACAATTAATTTGATTTGGAGAGTATGGAAATGTGAAGTTATATGGCAGAGATTACATGTGATTACATTCATTGGACCTTGAGCCAAAATGAGTTCAGTTGCACCCTGGAGAGATTCCATGGACACTGATTATTCCCCTCCAACCATTATTAGTCCAATCGACTTGTTCCTGATATACAGTGTCTTCTCTCACAGTAGGACTTGCATTAGGATAGTCAATAACTGTTTGTGAAAACTACCGCATAGATTCTT
Organism: Pseudotriccus pelzelni; assembly: GCA_035584735.1. Lineage (NCBI taxonomy): Eukaryota > Metazoa > Chordata > Aves > Passeriformes > Tyrannidae > Pseudotriccus > Pseudotriccus pelzelni. The sequence goes on along the minus strand of JAWMRA010000078.1, from coordinate 102,760,274 downwards.
TATGGTCCATTTGAAATTCAGCAAAGTTAAAAGTGTAGATATAGTTAGCAAAATGCCATTGGGAAATCACCTACTTACACAACATAACTATATTCCTATAGTTATTTTAAATCAACTCTTGAAGTAACAAAAAAGCTTTAAAATGCTTAACTGTTTTTTTAAACAGTTGTCAGAAAAGGAGATTCCCCTACTTGTACCAGAGAGAAAATGCTTTCCTGGCTGGTAAATTATTATTACTACAAGATTTAACAAAATTGTATCATGTTTTTGTTGTTGTTGTTGTTGTTTGGGCATATGCTTTAAGTGTAGCTTAACAAATACTGCAATTACTGCTACTGAAATGTTAGCCAGATTACCTAGCTTTCACACGCCACATGTTGAAAATTACAATAAATGAAACATTAAACATGGTGTGTTTCAGACAAGCTTTAGAGCAAAAGTGTTTAATATTTGTGTATATTCTTAAACTAATTCAGGTTAAAATGTGGGAGATATTAAATTTAAGACTACTGGTGATACTTTTAGCTTTTTAGATACCTCAGATGTATCTCTTGGACTTTCAAGAGGCTGTGGATGCTGAAATTATTGCAATAAAAGTTATATACTGCCCTGTCTCTGACGCTCTTGGTAACTTCCTCAGTGAGCTATATGCCTTATTTGAATCACTCAAAGTAAGAAATTTGATGTGACCTAAATAATTAAAACAAAAAGAGGACAAAGACGATAGCTGTGGGTGAGGACACGCAGGCAGAGGGGACAACACTGGCTTAGGCTGTTCCTGCAGTGCCATTTCACAGTTCACCTTCCCTCTGAGCTGCACTAGTGGTCAGATCGAGCTGATGATCTGATTTTTTATTTTTTTAAATGTATGTGTATATCTGTCTATATCTATCTATGTGAATATCTGACTATAAGTATGTGTATGTGTTTAGCAGGGTGCTTCTTGAAGCTTACCTGTTTCCTAATGCCACGGAATGTGGCTCCAAAAAACACTCCACTGGCTCAGGCAAAAGTAGTGCCTTAAAGCACAGAGCAAGGAACCAGTGGCTGAGGAACTGGGAACCCTGTGTAGCAGAGTTCACACTCAGATTCTTCCATCATCAAACCATGGACTGAGAGCCTCTGCTTTCTTGGTTTTGCTGGGTTTCAGTTTGCAGAAAGACGTGAGGACTTGCCCATTGGCGAGAGTGGGCAGGCTTTTTACAAATCACGGCAAGAACAATCACCTTCTGTTCCCTACACTGCACATAAGTACACAGAAATGCATCTCACATCTTTCCAAGACAAAGTCCAAATTGTTTGTTGGAAGAAATCCAAATGCCAATTCTTTGAGCCTCCACAGATTAAAGGGTGGAGGTAACCTCTTTACTCCAGATCTGATTTGGAGTAAAATTAATGCTAATGATTTAGATTGAATATACTTCCTCTCTTTAGGGTCTTCAGAGAAAATGCTGTGTTTGCAGTTATTAAGAGGGCATTGTTTCTATGGGTATTTGAAAAAGAAAAATTGGAGCCCGCGAGATGAGAAACTGATAACTTGTCAGGAGCTGATCTGTCTCCTTTTTATACACAGGTTGAAGATTTTTTGAGGAAAATACCTCCATTCATTTTCAGTTTTCATGAGGATCAAGGAAAAGACATCCAGTTTAATGAAAAGTCTGAGAAAGAAGATACCCAGCTAGTAAAAATGGAAGATTTATTTAGCCAACTATTATCGGATGTGGGCTCAATATTTGACAGAAGTTTCATTTTTTTCAAGCATATGCAAAAAGAATTTGACCAATCTTTTCAGACATATTTCATGTCTGATCTGGACTTGAATGAGTCCCCCAGCCTGCCAGCTTTACCTGAGGACACCACCATAAATGATGGCCCACAAAAAGGCTGGGCTATGCCTGGCTTTTTACAGATAGTTTTTGATTTCAGTAGGACCGTGTTTGAAGGTGTCAGTGAGGTAATTACTGACGTATTTGATGAATACAGAGATTATAGAAGAGATTTGCCAGAAGAAACCAAAGGCAAGTGTTAGAAAATGAAAACCAACTGCACTGTCAATGACACCAAACCCTTTGGGATTGCTAAACTATGGTTAATGATTCAGTTTCCATTATGTTAGTGTGAGATACTGTAGGGAAGCTCTGGATGTTTTCTTGGTTAAAGAGACATGAGGCAAGGATAAGTTTTATCAGTTAAATGAACAGATACAAGTCACCTAGAAATCTCAGAGAAATGTTGCAGGGAGACTTTGGGTCCTACACAGCCTGATTTTCATGGCAATTCTCAAACCATCTGCAGGAGTTCCTCAGGAGTCCTTGCATTCAGGACAGATGTAGGTTTTCATAAGGCTGACTGACAGATTTAATCTCAGCATTCGTCAGGATATGATTTGTACCATCTCTTATTGACAAGTCACCAATTCTAAAAAATTAGAGTAATACTGTGAGATGTCAAGACATATCCCTGCCCTTTCCAAATGATGTTAAGTTCAGCTTGACAGCTGTAAGTTCCAGTCTACTGCAGCAATGTAATGTGCCAATCAAATACCAGTCAAATAAAGACCAGCCATCAGGTTTTTCAGTGACCAGAAAATTCTGGGCAGCCCACTGGTGGTGACTCTCAGTGAATGGAAAGAAGCATGGCCGACTTCAGGAATACAAAGCAGCTTCATATTTTACTAGTTCAAAAAAGTAAAGCAAGCGTCATTTAAATACATGCTGGTGCCTGTCTATAAGGAGATCACAGTGAGCACATGCCATAACCCTGAGTAGCAGGTGACATAACCATTATATGATCATCAGGAAATATAAAGTTAAGATTCTTCAACAGAGTTTTAAAAATTTTTTTCTGTATCAGGAGCCATGTTAGCTCAGAAATACGTTTTTGTACTGTGCTCTCATCTAGCTGCATGTGATTATGAAACATCTTGACTTCTAAGGGTCAAAAAGATCTTATGAGAACTCAGATGTTGGAGAAACAAATAATGTGTAATAATATTAGCAGTTTTTGATTATTAGTGGGGAATACACTACAATGTCTTTATAAAGCATGAATTCCTTGAAAGAACGCAGACCAGGTAATGAACGTCTATTTATCAAGACTAAGCTTAATGGCAGTCTAAAAATACTATGACTTCATTCCAGATCCTGGCAGAAGTGGCATGTTCTCAAAAATTGTGCCAGGGCACCAGAGACCTCAGTGCAGGGAGCTTCGGGAGAACTCCTCTGGATGCCCACAGTTTCAAGAGAGATGCCAGAAATGTCAAGACAATCTTTTGCATGGTAACTAGCTATTTTTGTTTGTTTTGTTTTGTTTTGTAGAGGGGTTTTGTTTGTTTGGGGGTTCTGTTGGGTTTTTTTTTGTTTGGTTGGGGTTTTTTCTGTAATGCATTGATTACTGGTTTGTAGATTTTCAGGTTGGCATTTTCTACTCCGCTGTCTTCACATTTTTGGAATTAATATTGTCACTGAGTTTTTACTGTAACTATGGGTACAATCGCCATTCTTCATTCCAGATGATTTCTATTAGCTTTCCCCACTGTCTCCACAGAGTGTCACTGTAACTCAGTTGTTAACATACCGCTGGTGGTCCAGAGAAAAGTTCCACATTCTATAACAAAATACTGATATATTTTGTTAGAACTGACCATCCTGCAAAGCAACAAGATGTCAGGCAGCAATTGATCCTGCCTGGCTGCAGCAGTGCTGAGCAGAAAGTGAGGAGAAGCTCAAACTCCTGACACTTGCTTCTGCTGCTGACAACCAGGTCTAACATCAGGTAACACTCAGCTCCTTGCAAGGAAAGCAAGTGCTGAAGAGCCTGCAATTATTATTTGTTGAACGATGTCAGCAAACAGGGCTGACAAAAAGGGGATTTCATGTCAGTATGTAAGGAGGTGGCAGAGCCCCTTCATGGGCACTTGAAAAAAATTCAGGCTGAATCATCTAGAACTCCCACTGCAGCATAACACATCTGTATTTTCAGAATTATTTACATCTTAAAAGCCAGAGAATATGCTTAAACTCAAATGTCTTCAGAATATCTCCAGTGTGGCAAATATTAATGATACAATTACACATATTGAAAAGAATATCAGACCACTAAAAATATCTTTTTTTATCTACACCTCTGTATTACAGATACCAGTTTGTATCTGTGTTTACTGTATTATCAGCCTGAAGGTGTCCCTTGACAATACTATTGCACGGAAAACAAATCAAATTTTTCCAGAGTAATTTTTGTATAGGTTTAATAAAATGTTCTTGTTTAAAAACCATATCATAGTAAAGAAAAAACAGGAATCTTCAGTTCTGAATTAATTGAAGATGATATTAGTCTCATACTAATGTCTAGGTATTGTTAGATAAATATTAGGTCTTAACCTTCAACAGGAATACTAACATACTTTACAGGCTTTCTCGTAATAACCTGTGTCATAAAATCATAGAATAGTTTGATTGGGTAGGGACCTTTACAGGTTATCTAGCCTGACCCTCCTGCAATAAGCAGTAACACACTCCTCCAGATCAGGTTACTCCGAGCCCCATCCAATGTGGCCTTGACTGTTTTCAGGGATGGGACATCTATCACCTCTCTAGGCTACTTGTTTCCATGTTTTACCCCCCTCATTGTAAAAACCGTCTTCCTTATATCTAGTCTAAATACACCCTCTTTCTGTTTAAAGTCATTAACCCTTGTTCTCAGGCCCTCGTAAGAAATTTGTCCCCACTCAGGTACTGAAGGTCACAGATTTTCTTCAAAGGCCATAGTAAGTCTCCCCAGAGTCTTCTCCAAGACAAAAGTCTCTCAGTCTCTCCTCCTAAGAGAGGTTCTCCAGCCCTCTGATCATCTTCATGTCCCTCCTTTGGACTCGTTCCAACAGGTCCATATCTTTCTGTGCTGAGGACTCCAGACCTGCACGCTGTACTCCTGGGGTCTCATGAGAGTGGAGCAGAGGGGCAAAACCACCTCACTTGATCTGCTGACTACGATTCTTTTGATGCAGCCCAGGATTTGTTGGGTTTCTGAGAAGAAGCCCACATTGCTGGCTCATGTCCAGCCTCTCATCCACCAGCACCCCCAAGTCCTTCTTGGCAGGGCTGCTCTCAATCCCCTCATCCCCCAGTCTGCGTTGATACCAGGGGTTGCATTACCCCAGTTGCAGCACCTTGCATTTGGTCTTGTTGAACCTCATGAGTTTCCCATGGGCCCACTTCTCCAGCTCCTCCAGGTCCCTTGGGTTGGCATCCCATCCTTCAGGTGTGTCAACAGCACCACTCAGCTTGGTGCCATCTGTAAACTTGCTGACGGTGCACTCGATCCCACAGTCCATGTCATTTATGAAGATACTGAACAATAGTGGTCCCAACATGGACCCCCAAGAAACATCACTTGCCACTGATCTTTATCTGGACACTGTGCTGTTGACCCCTCCCTTCTGGATCTGACCAACCAGACAATTCTTCACCCACCAAACAGTCCACGCATCAGATAGATCTCTCTCCAATTGAGGGAGAAGACTATTGTGGGGGACCATGTAAAAGGCTCTACAGAAATCCAGACAAATGACATCTCTAACCCTTTCCTTGTCCACTGATGTAGTCACTCCATCATAGGAGGCCACCAGGTTGGTCATGCAGTACTTGCACTTGGTGAAGTCATGCTGGCTGTCCCAAATCACCTCCCTGTCCTCCACATGTCTTAGCATAGCTTCTAGGAGAATCTGTCCTATGATCTTCCTGGGCATAGACGTGAGGCTGGCAGGGTGGCAGTCCCCAGGGTACCCCTGACTACCCTTTTTAAAAATAGTGCAATATTTCCCTTTTGCCAGTCACCAGGGACTTCAGCTGTCTGCCATGACTACTCAAATATCATGGTGACTGGTTTGGCTACTACGTCAGCCAATTCCCTCAGGACTCATCAAGTCCCACAGACTTATACACGTATACTCAGGTTCCTCATGTGGTTCTCAAAACCGATCTTTTCTTGCAGTGGGAGGAACTCTGCTCCCCCAATCCCTGCTTTGCAGTTTATACACCTGGGATAGGTTGATAAAGGAAAATGAGCAATTAAAAAAGCCCATAATGTATAAGTTTATGATGTTGCTGTATGCAAAATCAACTAAACCTAACTTAGCATAGGAGAAAATCTATTGCCATGAAATACAATATAAACCTTAAACTACTTGGTAGGCCATAGTAATATAATAAATGGGATAATAAATCCTTTTAGTCATTGTGAGCCTAAACTAAATCTACCGGAAGAGGTAAGCAAGAATTATTCTCTTTTTTTCAGCATTATTTAAAGACCAACCCAAACCACGCCTCTTTGCTAGACTTTTTTAGATTTCATTACTTTAGATAGAAGAGACATAATACTGTATTTTCTAACAGATTGCCCAAACGTTCCTGAGCTGCACATAAAGTTTGATGAAGCCTTTAAGCTGGTTAATCTCTCAGGGGAGCAGTATGAGCAGATTCTTCAGGTGGTTCGGCATCACACAGAAGACACTTCCTACTTGTTGACCAAAATGAAAGAAAGATTTGGGTGGGTGTCTGAGTTATCCAACATGACCATTGGACCAGAAAGCATTTTCAATATAGATAAGGTAAGGGTTGTCTTCTGAAAGGAATTATTGCTGCCTTTGACCTGCACTTTGCTCATATTTACATTCTTGGGGATTTTGGATGTTGGTACCTGTGCAATGTCTGGTTGTACAACACAACACTCCTATTCATCTTGAATTTGTGTATGCTCGATACTCCTTCGATGAGCTGAAACTCCTGAGGTTAGAAACCATTTTCTTCTAAATCCTTTCAGCCTAATGCATGGCTGACAGGCTAACCTGAATCACTATCTGATAAGAGTAAATTGACACTAGTAGCTTTGACTGGCCTCAGATTGCGTTCATAGATAAATTGCACCGTAGCTGTCAGTAACACTTTATTGGATCAATGAATATCTAGCTATCTGTCTGTGTTTGTACCTATATATTCCAAAGTTCAAAGAAGGCAAATGTTAGACAGGTTCTTGCAGCAGAAGCTGCATATTTTTGACAGCATCTGTCAATATTCCAATAAATACATCATGATTAATTGTATCTCACACACCAGAATACGTCCAAGGCAAATGCAATACATTTTCCTGGGCAAGGGACAAATTCTCCTTTCCTGCACAGAAATATAGTGTACTACTATTATCGCAAAAACTATACAAAATGATGGTGCAAACCACAAAAAATAAAGCACAAAATAGGTACAAGGGGACAGGCACACTTTCCCAACTCAGTCTGAGCTATCTGTTCTAGGAAAACAAAGCTAGAGAACTAAGTCTGGTTTAGAAAAACACGAAGGAATAAACAACTTCAACCACACAAAAGTTGTACTGAAATTAGTGGGACAACTTACAGGTTTTCATTAGGACAACAGAAATTCTTTATAGATGGAGATTATGGTATAAATATTAACATGCAGTTCTTTAATATGGTCTTGCATTGCCATGTCAGCTCTTTCCACCACCTACAATAAGCTTTGGTATTAATTCAGACACCCACTGTCTTTTCAGAAGAAAGCAATTAAAAAAAAAAAATAGAAACGTCTAAATTATTCTTCTATTTAATTTTCCCTTATTAAAGACAGTGGGCACAGTAGGTATAAACAAAACTGAAAGTACTCAGTAGTTTGTAGTGTCTAAAGCACTGATCTCTTCTAGGTGGTACCTGGGGATCCCTCCAGTAAAAACGAAACTGTGGTAGACGTGAATATTCTGACTTCTCCTACTTTTACCATTAAAGTTCCTCCCAGTTTAGACCCACAGAGCGCTGAATTCATTGAATACGTAGCTGGGAAAGCACTGCAACTGTATAAGCAGAATTTTTAAGTGGTAAGTTCACTCTTTCTCCTCTCCTAGAAAACACAAATCTTGCTAACAGGTGTTTACATTGCAATAAACTTTACTTGGAACAGAGTTCAGTCATGGTATATACAGGACTCCCTCCTCAGAAAGACATATTGACTGAGATAAACACAAGCCTTATGGAAAACACAAACACTCAGTGTTCCAGCCCGCAAGCACAGATACGATGATATTAAATGATTTGACTTATTTACTGTGAAATCCTCGATCTTTAAGTAACATCTGGGATGAGGTAACATGATGATAAATATTCCTTTAGAAAATAATTGCCTCACAACCACAGTCCACCGTCTTGGCATGGAAAACCATGTCTTTGTGTTTTTTCATCATGAATGAACTGGAATTACCACTATTCATTATGTTGTGTTTTGGTTTATTTTTTTTATTTTATTTTCAGTGGTGATTAAGAGCGTGCCTGTATTATTTTTCATGATAAAGGACTGCAAAGTGAGAATCACCACCACGACTTGAAAGAGCTGTCTTATTATAACATTTCTCCATTAGCAGCACTCTGCTTAGATTGACAGTGTAAACAGAATCTGCAGTTCAACATGCAGGAACGTGCACAGAAAGATCCTTCTCATGGGCTTCTAACCATTTTTGTAGGAAGGGTGCACAAGAAGCCTTTAAGGGATTTCCGGATGAGGAAGGAAGAACCAGGCAGGCAGGCAGGCAGGGATTAAAAAATACTTCATATTCTCTAATCTGACAGGGAATCTCCAGGAAAGATGGGGTGGGTTCAGGTGGCATCATGCTGTTGTGGGGCTTGTAAGCCACCCTTCCCTAGGTTTCCCTTCCCAGAGGGCCCTGGGACGCACAACGTTAGTGGCCTCCAACTCTTACAAGTGGCTTTACCAGGGGGCAGAGCCGCAAGATGCATGAGGTCTTCAGGCAAATCACCACATTCAGTCCTCTGAGAAGGACTAGATTTGGACATAGCTCCTTTTTAGGTCACTGGGTGCCTGATATCCTCAACTCAGCCATTGAAGCATGACCTGAACACACAGAGAAGTCCAAGAAGGCATGTAAAAAGCATTCAACACGAACAAAGTAGATGAAGAAAATTGCAGTATTTTGTATTAACTCTGGTTATTTTTTTGAGGTTAGATGTACAATTTCTAAACAGATGAAAGAAATCATTCCCACCAGAGAGGCTGAGGTGGGCTGCAGAATTTAGGCAAAATATAATAAGCCTCACCATGAACTTTGCTTAGGTAAATATTGGTGAAATAATGTGTATATTATATTTAAAATGCAAACATTTTTAATACTTATAAACATAGAAAATAAAATTTTTAAACAGTTTCTACACAAACCTTCAAAATTCTCTGTAATTGATATGCACTTCTTGACAATATACACTCTTTCAGATCATGGAATACTAATCTTCAAGGCCTAATAATGAGAATAATTATTTCCTTAGTCTGATTATGATTTTTAGCCTGAATTTTAGTCTGATTTTTCTGTGCAACGTATCTTGTGTAGCCATTTCATACCTGAGAAAAGTAAGCGGCATTGATTTCTAAATCACACTACCATTTTACATTCAGTTTGCACAAGATTTAAGGTACATGAAAATGTGATGATAAAAAAAAGAGTTAGAAGTCCACAAGAAAATGAAAAAATCTATAAGAACGGAAAAAGATGAAAAATACCCATTTCTCTTTGGTTGGTTATTATGTCATTTATGTTTCTATAGTAGGGCACTAATACTTTCTACATATACTAATTTTTCTAACGTATTTTTCTCAAACTAAAACCAAAATGTATAATTTCTTTTTTTTTCCTCCTAGGAAAGAAGATGTGTGAAATCTTTCTTCCTTGACCACTATAGTTGAAATACCCCTATGCCCAACATGCAGCTAACTGTTAAATTACTATGGTTAAAATAGTTGCACATAAATAAAGTTTTGCTTAGTAAATACTGTGACATATGAGCTAGCAACCAAAGACTGTAGAAATCTCTTGAATCAAAACCAAAACAAAGCCATTTTAATATTAATTTATTTAAATAAAATGTTATTTATATTGTAAATTAGGTAATCTTTGATAACGAGCTATGGCTGTGGTTATGCAAATATTTAAGAAAATAATCAGCTGCAAGCATACAAGTAATTTCTATTTGCATTCTTAAATTCAAGCACATTCTTAAGCATTTTCAAGACTGGTCCCTACAGATGTTGAACATTCAGCTAAGTCTGAATCAACCAGATTTCCATATGAATGTAGCATATTATTTTGCAATGAAAATGTTCCATTTCCTCTTTCAGTTGCTTTTGATGTTTATTGTGTACATTAAATGACGTTTCTGAATATGCAGTACTGAGTAAGTTTTCTGCCTTTGGCATTTACTTGTAGTTTGCCTCTGGAGTTTATTTTTTAATTAACTAACAGCCTTTATCGGTAACGAAGTTTGTTTTTTCCAAAATTATATGCATTAGCTTTCAATGGTATTTGTAAATTATAATAAAGGTTAAGAACTTTCGCTCAGCTAGAAGCAGAGCTCTAGGTGATTTAGTTTCATTTGCTGCCCCCAGCATTTCTAAGCATTTTCTTGCACATAGATATATGCACCATTTTCAACTGTATCCCTGCTAAATAAATCATATTAATTTCAAAATATACAAACCCATCTATATTAGATATGAATATAGAGAAATATCCCCACCTTAGTAATACTTTATGTTTTCCTTTACTTCTATACATACAAATAAGCATACAAGTTTATACAAGAAAATGGCCATTTAAATGTTTTAAATAGCGGGAAAGATGATTTTCTGCCTGCTGCAAGGAAAAGCATTTTCTAATCCACAGTCCTCTGTTCTCCCTAGCTTCCATCTTATATACCTGTATACCAGGCTCCTAACTGTGAGAGATTAGCAGTCATAACTCCTGTAATCACACCAGTTGTCAGAAAGCCGGGCTTTATCTGAGACATAAGTGACTCTTACAAAATGCTTGACTTCTAAGAGATACTAAAAAAGAAATATTCACAGAAGAATCAGTTTGTTCTGACTAGCAGAGATTATACCTAGAAAATTTTCAGATGACATGACATTGGGAACAGTTGCAATCAGACACAAGCCAGGATGCAAAATGACACTGAGACACAGAAGAAGCTGAGATCAACAAGATGAGACTTAATAAAAGTGAGTGCTGAGTACTACCCTCAGCGAGAAAGCAAGTGTGTCAATACGCAGCAGAAAGCTGATGACAAGGTATGGCATGAAAGGTTCTTGGTTTCAAAGAATCACAGAATCAATGAGGTGGGAAAAGACCTCTGAGATCATCAAGTCCAACCCATGACCAAACACCACCATGTCAACTAGACCATGGCCACGTACAATCTTAAATAACTCCAGAGATGGTGACCACCATCTCTCTGGGAAGTCCTTTTCGAAGTCTAATCACCCTTTCTGTGAAGAAATTCTTCCTGGTGTCCAACCTAACCTCCCATGGCACAATTTAAAACTATGCCCTCTTGCCCTAGTTGCCTGGGATAAGAGGCCGATCCCCAGATCGATACAACCTCCTTTCAGGGAGTTGTAGAGTGATAAGGTCACTCGTGAACCTCCTCCAGGCTAAATAACACCGGCTCTCTCAGCTGCTCCTTGTAGGACTTGTGCTAGAGACCTTTCACCAGCTTCATTGCCCTTATCTGCACTCACTGCAGCACCTCAATGTCCTTTAGAAGCTCAGTAAGGTAACAGTGCTGCAATGTGGCAGAAGGGCTGTGCCTGGCGCATGGCACCGCACCAAAGACATGGGAGGCTGGCACCAGGTTGCACCCAGGGCTTTGGTGGTTCAGGATAACCCAGCTGGGGGGGTCCAAAGACAGGCGTGTGTGGCCTGCCAGGCCCAGCTGAAGGATTTGATCTTCTTTAGCTCTGAAACAGGATGCCTGAGGCTGCAGAGCGAGGGAGGAAGACGAAAAATGCCAACAGCACTTTCCAGCACGCGATGAGCCCGGAGAGCAGTTACTTTCCCACCGGGGCAGGTCAAAGTAAAGTCACAGAATCACAGAATCAGTTAGGCTGGAAAAGACCTTTGAGATCATGGGGTGCAACCCATGACCAAACCCCACCATGTCAGCTAGACCATGGCACTAAGTGCCACGTCCAGTGTTCCTTTGCTGCGCCACCTCCCTGGGCAGCCCATTCTGATCTCTCCTCACCCGTTCCGTGAAGAAATTCTACCTAATGTCCAATCTAAACAGGTCGGTATAGTTTGGAGCGCTGATCCGAGCCAGCCCCTCCCTCAGGGGGTAACAGAGACCGCGCCCGCGGGCGCTGCGGCGCTGAGGAGCCCCGGGGGCGGGGAGGGAAGGAGAAAGGGAAAAAGGGAGAGCAGGAGGCGGCGGGGCCGCTCCGCCCCTCGGCGCCGCTTGGCGGGAAAGCCGAGTTTTGGCGGGCTCGGAGCAGCAGCGGCAGCGGCAGGAGGGAGCAGAACCAGGACCAGGACCAGGACCGCCGTGCGCAGCCGGAGCCCAGCCCAGCCCAGCCCGTCCCGTCCCGTCCCGTCCCGTCCCGTCCCGTGCGCCAGGGAGCCTCTCGCCCGACATGCCTGCCGAGGGGGAGCCGCTGAGCGCCGGCGCCGCCGCCGCCGGCCCGGGGCTCGGCGAGCCGCAGTACCTGCAGCAGGTACGGCACATCCTGCAGCACGGCCACCGCAGGGAGGATCGCACCGGCACCGGCACCCTCTCCGTGTTCGGCATGCAGGCGCGGTACAGCCTGAGAGGTGGGCACCGCCGGCACCCCCGGCCCCTGCCCCGGCTCCCTGCCCCTTGCTCCCTGTGCCCTGCTCCTTGTCCCCGGCTTCCTGCCCCTGTCCTTTGCTCCCTGGTCCCGGCTGCCTGTCCCTGTCCCCTGCTCCCTGCCCCTGCCCGCGGGGATGGGTGTTGGGAGGTGTCACACGCCATCTGGCACCCCGGGACTGACCCGCTCCCGCCCGCCGAGAGATCCGAGTACGAGAATTACACATCCTCTCTCAGCTCCTGGCTGCGTATCCAAACCTCTGAGTGTGTAATGATGGCCTTGAGAAAAGCCTAAGTCTGTTCACCCTTCGCGAATGGCTGGTCTCCTCTGACGCTCTAAAACTCTCCTTCCAGATCAGTTTCCGCTGCTAACGACGAAGAGGGTATTCTGGAAGGGAGTGCTGGAGGAGCTACTGTGGTTCATCAAGGTTCGGTGTTTGGATGGCTCTCTGCGTGCTGTGCCTGAGAGTGGGATAAATGGAACGAACTAGTGCGGAGTGGATTAAGGGATTTGGGGTAGCTGCAGGTGCTTCTGTTCTTATGAGAGAAGTGCAGCCACCTAATATTTTGATGACATGTGGAAGGCCATTATCTTCAAGACATTCTGTCTTTTAGTGCAGACTGTTGCTAACAGTGCACTCAGTACTGAGTTTTTCTTCTATTTCTTTTTAAGGGATATAGTCTGAAACAGTGAGGGCTTTTGCTGATTTGACTATGCTCCACAGTTATAAAACCCAATACAGTGTCACTTCTTAGTGTTTGAATAAGAAATAATAATATGAAATAGATGGTAGGCAATTTAGTGACCTGCTCTTTAATATTGAAATAGCTTTTACTGTTTTGAACAGAAAGAAGCAGTGCAGAACCATGGGTGAAGTGAGATTGATGTAAACACTAGGCTTTTCAGTAGCAAAAAATGAGATCTAATAGAGCTAATAGCTGCAGATAGAATAATAAAATTCAACTATAAATAATACATTACAATGTAAGTGTTCCTTTATATGTTATGACATTGTGCAGGTATGGGACAGTCTACCTAACCATTTGCTACGTAGCAAGACTCAAATACACATTCATTTTTTAAAAGCTTTGGGTTTGTTTTTTTTTTCAAATGTGAAAGACTAGACACTTCCCAAACCGGCAAAATTTCTGGGTTGAATTTTTGAATGTGCTGATTTGGGCATGTTGCAGGATTCGGTGACATTTCTCTGGGACATTTTCACATTTCTGTCATTTTAACAGAAGCATTTTTAATACCTTAAGCTCATTATAGGTGGCTTGGCAAAGACAGTGCCTAGGCCATACAATTTTTGCTAGTCTGTTTTCATCCATCTGTAAAAAAACATCTTGTTCTCTGCAAATGTGCTTATGAAATGACATACCACAGTTGACCTTGAGGCTGTACTGTTTGTGCATTCGCAAAGTTAGGAGATTCCTGGGTTAAACAACAGCAGCATAGCTGTTCCTCAAACTTCATCCCAGTATGTTGCTCTCAAGCTTTATTCTGTCCATGTGCAAGAACCTCATCCAGTCCATTAATTAGACTGTTCATCCTTTTTAAGTGGAGAAATACTGTAGACTAGGAAAAGCTTAAAGCAGCTGTTTCAGATAATGTCCTCAGTGTTGGAATTAGGAGGCAGAATTCTTACTGTCTGTGTTTTGTAGGGTTCTACAAATGCCAAAGAGCTCTCTGCAAAAGGTGTGAAGATTTGGGATGCTAATGGGTCACGTGAGTTCCTGGATAAGCAGGGTTTCAGCACCAGAGAGGAGGGGGATTTGGGACCAGTGTATGGTTTCCAGTGGAGGCACTTTGGAGCAGAATACAAAGATATGCACACAGGTAATCACATGCAAATACAGTCTTGATCTCTTAGGGAGACAACTGTGATACATCACTTCTAAAACTCTGAGTTTTGTTAAGGGACCAACTGTGAACCGATAGCCAGAATAAATAGTATTTGAAAGAGTTAATTTAACTTTTTTTTTCCTTACTCATTCAAATTATCCCGAAATATGTAGCTTTGTATATTGTAGTTTGACATTTGTAAAACTGATGGATCGTAAGATATACACTGTTATTCTTTTATCTAGAGCAGATATGGTCACTGATAGCTGGAAGGATCTGTGGCTGTTGCAGTCCAGAAACCAATGTGGGGCCCAATTTCCATGATACTGTTGTATTGGTAGGAATTAGCAGTGCACTACTTTCACTGGAGACGGGAAGAGAAAGATTTTTCTATTCTGCAACAAGTTATGATGTGATGCAGTACCTGTTGCTATTATTTTCTGTTGAACTGGTTCATTAAACTTACTCTGAAGTGTGTTGCTGGCTCTTCTCTAAGTCACTGAAGGAGAAGGTGTAGAAAACATTTTGAGGACTGCCCCTATCTGATATGATTTTAAACTTGGATTAAAAACATGGTTAGTTATCTTGATGGGTCTTTTTGTCAATACAGCCTCAAAATGAAGCTCACGTTAGTTACAGATATTAGACTTGGTATTGGCATGTTGGCCACAAGATTTACGCTAATACAAATGGTGCAGATTGTGAACTGACATGTCTGAAAACTTAGCGAAAAGGTTCAGAGTTCCTGAGCTTAGAAGGTCTGAGGCAAAACATAGAGTGGAAAAAATGAACAAGATAAATTCCCATGGGTTTCATTGCTAATAGATTTTCTTAAGTTGCATTACTAATGGGTAGGTAATTAGCTTCAGGAACTAACATAACCATTTGACAAGGCTTCTGGCACCAGTATTGCTGGCAGAAGGATTTCCTGAGCTACTAATTGTGTCACAGAATGACCACAGAATATTCTGAGTTGGAAGGGACCCACAAGGATTATCAAGTCCAACTCTTAAGTGAATGGCCCTTATGGGGGTCGTGTATTACTGCCTTGCTTGCCAGCTTGGGTCTCCCTGTAGCCTAATTTGGTGTTGCTTGCAGGAAGTTACCAGAAGAAAGTAGTTACCAGTCATGCTGATTCACTGGCATGAGTCAGAACAATGAATAACAATTAATGACTCTTTTATTCTGAAATCCATTCTGATGGTCAGTTAATTTCAGTAAATTTCTTATATAACTGGAATTAAGCATAAAATTCAGCCTTCGAGTATCACTAGGTGAAATGTATTATCCTGTGCTATGCATGATTGAAGTTCCCTCCTGGCTTTAAATGCTATGGAAATTTAGTTTTCATACGTGACTTTATGAGTGCTAGATGGGTGTGTTTATTCATCTGTCAAAAACTTTGTACGTTTGAGCATGTAAAGAGTGCTGATATCCCTCAATGCTGGTCTGGTCATAATTTTTTTTTTTTATTAAGAAGGAGCACTGTAACATGTAGGTTTAACATCTAGAAAGGCATTTTAATCCTGAAGCACAATAAACGATTTAGTTTAAATACTGTGAATGACAAGGTGGTAATATCTTGTCCATTCCACAACAGCTCTTTTCCTATTGAGGTAACAAGTCATCATGAAGGATAAAATATCATTCTTTGTTCAACTATTTTTTTGTATTGCAACTTTTGTTTCTTGGGATACAGTGATTATGCAGACTTCTTAGTTGATCTTAAAGAATGTCAAGTTGTTAAGAATGGAATAAAGTTTCTAAATAAGAATGGTCCTATTTCAGTGGGTGCTAAAGGTAGTCAAAGCACACAAAAGAGATGGGGGGGACATGTAAAAATACCATCATGAAAATTTCACAAGCTTAAGAGCACCCTAAGAAACACCAAGAATAGCCTATATTTAGAGTGTGCCAACTAATTAATATCACTTTCAAAGTTGGAATAAAATTTTCAGAGGTTGTCATTTCAGGATTACTTTTCAGTGGGATGTGGGCTGTGTGTTAAAAAAATATCATGACTCGAATGTATTTGGTTTAGATCTTATTTGGTATTTTTCTCCAGATTATTCCAACCAAGGAGTTGATCAGTTGCAAAAAGTGATTGAAACGATCAAAACCAATCCAGATGACAGAAGAATCATTATGTGTGCTTGGAATCCAAAAGGTATTGAATAGCAGAGCTTAAGTGAATGCAGTTGTACATTATCTTGCTGTATGCTAAATTATGTTCTATTCCTGTGTCCACAGTCAGTTCCATTTGGCGTCCTTATTTATTCTTTATAAAACTATCAGAAATGCAGTAAAAATGACCAGGAATTATAAGTTTGATTCACTTTCTGCTTAAGTCTCGCGCTCAGACCTCAAAAATATTGAACCATTTCTTCAGAGTTTTATTTTACAGGTTAAAGTAAAGTTAACAAAACCCTTAAAACTAGACAACAAAAATATTATTTGTGTTGCAGTCACTGAACATAGATTGCCTAGATATCCATTCATTCTGTAGGAATACTTCTAAACAAGAGCTGGTGCAAGAGAATATTTAACCAGTGGTGGATCTGTGCTCCAAAAAATCCACTGGTGTGCGAAAGGGGCTGCCACATGCTGTTACTGTTATTTTTAAGGTTAAGCATTCTCAGATATCAGAGGATACCTGGTTAAAGTTTTTCCTGCTAAGCTGCGACTGTGTCATCTGCACTTTTTAAGTATAGATAAACACTCAAAAGATCTTTTGTTTTTTTGATTTTTTTTTAAATTGATCGTTGTTTTTATATATCAATAAGCAGCAAAGGCACATTGCAATGGGAAGGGAGTCAGATGAAGCAGTTGGCAGTCGCTTTAGGGTACATGCTTAATTTTACTCTTTAATGTCTTCCTTTAGGGAAGTCAACTGTCTCACCAAGGTGAGTAGCAGTAAACTGCAGTGCAGCATTATGGCATAAATCTGTTTTGTGGGGTATCTGTCCATGACTCTCTGGTCATGCGGGCCAGGAGACAGCTTGTCATCACCCAGCCTTAATTTAATTGCTTGGGCATCAGGTTCTTATAAACAAGAGAAAGAAGCAACAGAACGACAACGCTGTTGGCTCTCTACTGTAGCCCATTACATGCTTGTTTAGGTTTTGCATCTTCTACATTCATAACACACTAATGCTGCTACTGTTTTTTTTCTGTACTGCAATTCGTAGATATTTCTCTGATGGCTTTGCCTCCATGCCATGCCCTTTGCCAGTTCTATGTTCTAAATGGTGAATTGTCATGCCAACTCTATCAGAGGTCTGGAGATATGGGACTAGGAGTGCCTTTCAATATTGCCAGCTACTCACTGCTCACATACATGATTGCCCATGTGTCAGGGCTAAAGGTAGGTTATTTAATCATTTTACTTAATCTTATCTGAGAAATGAAGGACTAAAAGACAGGATTCTTCATGTCATGTCCAAGAAAAACTGGACATACTGTTAGAAATCTTGCTGAAATATGTGTAAAAATGGGCCCTGTGGATTTGATACGAATTGCCTCTGGTTTGTATGGATAGACAGGATCAGAAATGTAAGAATTCTTAAATAAAGGTTGAACAGACAGAAGATCCTCCAGGTCATGACTGTGTCAAGAGTGGTCTGTTCACTAGTCTGCTTCTTAGAAATCTGAACAGAGCACTTGTCCTCATGGTATAGTAACATACAAGTGGTTAAATTTTGCAGGATGTGTTTATTGGAAGTGAACAGTAGCTCAGAAGTTGCTGTCAAGGTTTTAATTTGGATATTCTGCCCACCTAACTTCCAGTTATAATTCCATCTAGGTATTTCTTTCATTTCCTACTGTAGATGATTGTGTAGAGTGGTAGTATGTGCTTGAATAGCTCCTGCCCTGACTTCAGAGATATATTTTGACAGAGAAATTAAAAATGCTCAGCAATCTTGTACATGTGAAAACCCTTTTTCTTTAGGGTGTGTAAAAATTATACTAGTAAGGCTATTTGTGCTTGATCCTGCTGCTGCCAGCAACATGGAGGGGAACTTAAAATAAGGAAATAGGGAAGAGTAAGTCTTCACATCAATTGCAAACAAAGAAATTAGTCCAAGGTACTAGCCCATGTTGGTCCAAGGTAAAGTCCATAAGGCAGCTGTTGTCTCTCAGCCATTTTGTCTCACGGCTTTGGTGGTTTTCAGTGTAATATATCCAGGGGCTTAACTACATTGCTCAGAGGCCAGTAAAATAGCTGATAAAACTCACCTGAGTTAAATTAGGTTGCTTAGGGGCTGTGAAATCACAGAACTTGCAATCTTGCAAACACATCTGGATGCTTGATAAGTGCTTTGTGACTGACCCCTCCACTCCTGCAAAGTACAATGTTTAGTAGAGTCTAAGGCAGCTGCTCTGAAACCAGCTTTGGCAAATCATACTTATTAGAAATAAAGTGTAAAAGCTAGATGTGACTGCCATGTCTGTTTCTATCTTGGTGAGCAGATCAGTAGTGCTCCATTCAATACCAAACCTATTATCCTAGCAGGATTTCAAAGGTAAATTTTTTGGTAAGCTAGTGGAAATTTCATTATGCTTTTCATTAACTGTGCTGTTGTCAGGGAAGCTAGTGTCCTTCAAAGTTTTCAAGGATGTCTTGGCGATACAATCCAGTACAAAAGCTGCAATTCCACACTAGATGTAAGATGCTAGGGGTCAATACTGTAAGCATTGTAATGTTTTGCTTTCTTGAAACCTGACTGTTTGAAACTCACATGTATTCTTCATTCTTTTCAGCCTGGAGAGTTCATACATACTTTAGGAGATGCTCACATATATCTGAATCACGTGGAACCTCTTAAAGTTCAAGTACGTACTTACTCTCTATTCTTGTATTGTTTTATCTTGCACAATGCTTGCTCAATGCAGAATTATCTCGATATTATAAATACCCTTTTGCAAATATTAACTTGTGTGGCTTTTCTTCTCATTTCTACCCTAATAATTGTAGTATCCTAATAAATGTAATATTCAACTCAGGTTGCAAACAGAAACGCAATACAAACATGATTGAAATGTACATTAGTGTATTTCTTTAGAACTAAGGTGGAGATCCAAAATCTGTACTCCTACTTTTGGCTTCATCATGCCAAAACCTTAGAAAATCATTCTGCCTAATCCAGGTAAACACAAAATAAAACGTAGTATAGCAAAAAAGGATAAATTAACAACTGACAGAGTTAATAAGTATTACTATTTGGCTGAAAAAGGCTATATTTTCTTCAGTAAGTAATTTGTTGCAGTAGGAGAAAATCAGAATTTGATTTGACTTAGCTCAGATTGACTGTCCTCACTATTTGTGTGGTTCAAAACCATTCAGAGGACTAGTTATTGGTTTGGACCCAAATGGTCCTGTGAGAAACTGCAGCACATCTGATGCACATCTGGGTCAGAGTTTCCAGTTTAGTTTCCTCTGGAAGGAATATGATCTGTAACCACCAGAATTGCTTTGCCAACTGGAAGTGTTTGCAGTGCATTTGGACTATCAGGGAATTCATTTGCTACTGTCCCTATGAAAATACTAAAGTAGATTCCACCTAACAATATTAAAATTTTCTTCCCTTTTTTTTTTTCTTACTGTAAGTCTTCTTGGTGGGGAGGCAAAGTCTATAAGTATAATCTGAATTGACATTGAGAACACAAAATCTCTCCTTGCAAGTATTAAGCTTTAGACAGTAAGCTTGCTTTTATTTCAGCTTCAGAGGGAGCCGAGACCTTTCCCCAAACTCCGAATTCTTCGTAAGGTTGAAGACATCAGTGACTTTAAGGCAGAAGACTTTCAGATTGAAGATTATAATCCTCATCCACCTATTAAAATGGAAATGGCTGTTTAATGCTATAAACCAGCATTAAATATTTATGTGGAAATGTACCTAAGCTACTTACTTTCTCTAAAGTGATGGGGCTTTTATGTACTTCAGAAGTTATCTACTTTATTATTAAAAAGAAATAGATACTAGGAGACCAGAACTGCCTTCTGTACTAACCTGTAGTTGCACAGAACAGATGGTTATGCCTGATGTACTGTGCAGACATTAACCCAGCCCTAAGTTGTTAGTGAACCAGTTTTCCACATGTTTCAGTTACCAGTGGCCACTCCTATTACCATTCAGTTACTATGAGCATTTCCTTATGTGCTTGATATAAAAGAGGATTCCTTCAGGGTTGGAGAGTTTGTTAAATATATTCTAAAGAGTATATGTTTAATAAAGTTATTTTTAAAAAAAAATCTGGAAGTGATGATGCCTATTTAATTTTGATGTGTTTGTTTATGGTTAGTAGTAAAAAGGAGTTGAAAAGCAAAGGATCTTGGAGGGTGAGATCTAGCAAGAAGAAAACTCAGACTTCCCATGGTATTTATAGATGAACCATCAGGAAGACAAAAGATTTTGATGGAACCTTGCCTGAAATGCAGTCTCTGCGTTACATCTCTGTAGCAGCAGGGTTTTTCTTATTCCTCAAGCCTGCATGAATGATTAATTTGATATAAATCAAGCAGAGCTGTAGTTAAACAGAAGTGACCAGATAGCATTAGTAATCAGCTGTCTGTCATCATTTAAAACCAGATCCCACAAACATGTGGACTAAGTTTGCAGCCTGGAGCAGTAAAAGCTAGAGACTTGTGTTTGTAGGAACGGAGTCTATTAATTTAATCTTAGCAGAATTCAACTTTTATCTCTCCTTATCACTGCAACTTTTGCATTAAGTTCAATTCTTATAAAATTCCTCTTCAGGAATTAATTGTGAATAGATCTATGGTTATAATTCAGACACAACATATTCAATACATATTTGAACACATAGAGAAATGCATAATAATTTTTTCATTAAATTTTAAAGGTAGTAAACTTGTAAATATTGGAAAAGTGTGCCATTTCAGATAATTCTAAGAATTTGATAATTAGTGTGCTTTAATTACAGTCATTGTTATGTAACATGCTCGTCCTAATAAATTCCATCTCAACTCTACTAGTCTTATATTTTAAAGTCACCTAGTTCAGATAGTCCCAAGTGTCATCTACATCAATGATACATCCCAGCTGTAGGTTGTCAGCCACTTCTTACCATGTGCATACTTTTGTAAGCTAAAGGTTCTTGAGTGTTTTTACAGTCTTCTAAAGTACAGAAAACCAGTTTAAGTTGCCAATTCACTTAACAGTTCTGCCTACACTTAGCAAGTTAAGTTCCTTTTGCTGGAAACCGCTTTATGTAACACTGCAGATAAGGTGGAATCTGCAGGACATTTTAGCAAGTGTAGCCAGAGAGGATGTGAAATAAAATGATGGCCTCAGGGCTTGACTAGTGGGAATTAGCAGACTCCATGAGGTTATCCAGGACAGGAACACCTAGCCAAGAGAGGAATTCAGAATGGGAATCATTTATTTTGTTTCATAAATTACAGAGGAGTTCGGTGTATGGACATACATAGCATACCCTAACAGACTGACTGACTGTTAAGCTCTGGAAGAGCTACTACTTTTTAATATAAGCATTGGCTACAACTTCACTGTTTACCTTTGTCAGCACAATTTACTACCAGTAGCAGTTGTTGAAGTGAATCTTATTCCTTGAAGACCAAGAAGGTTTATGGTGTCCAAAAGATGAGAAAGATGTAAAAAGCAGACTTCACACAGCACACTTTAATGTGAATAAAAGTGAAAATACATTTTAAAATTCATAGAGACTTCTATGAGATTTCATGAAAAAAAAGAATATTCAAAGAATTTGAATATACAGGCTTAAACAGGAGGTACTCGAGGAATTTTGATTTGCAGAATGTGAACACTGTTCACTGCTGCAAAGATGACTAGTATGACTGTAGGCCCTATTCAGAGCAGTGTTTTAGAGAAAACATGGGACATTGCTACATCATTTTGAGAAGCTGTGAAAGAGGCCTGTAGGCCTACTGAGAGAAGGGGTTGATTTTAGACTTACTTCCTGATGAATAAGCTCTCCCAGAAGCTCACAGTTCCTCACACTCCCCTGCTGATGACTTAGAGCTCTACAGGTGGCATTAGAAGTCAGTTCCTTACCAGCTCTGCATATCCATAATATTTCTAAGTCTTTGACATTTGCCCTGTTGACTGCTGCCCTCATTCTGCCCCACCATTTGGACTTTCCGTGTCTTCTGTAATTCCTCCTCCAGATGCATCTTTGTATCATTTCTCCACTTTCCAAAAGCAATTCAATAACTTGGAGATAGCAATGAAATTTCTTACCACCGGTCAAATAGCAACTTCTACTTTCTACTTCCTTAGACAAACTTTCTTTACCCATCTTTTTTCTGACGTTTTGATATGTTGCAAGATTGGCTTACTGCGATACCACAAAGAATATTAGTTATCTGATTATGACAGATGAAGGTCGGAGAAGAAAGAATGGGTTCTGAATTTTGAGGCAAACATCTGTCTGATCAGCCACCAAAATCAATAGTCTGTTAACGAGCCTGACTTGGTGAGTTTGCCACCACAGTGACTGGTGTCTGTGAAGCATTTGAAATTTGGAATGCAGCCCAGGTTTCAAGTGCCTTTATCAAAACCACAAACGGTTCACTTTCACTTGCTTGAAGTCACTTCTACCTTTGCTTTGTAGACCACAGGAAAGTGGGCTTGGGGAGTAGCAACACAAATTTATGCTGTGACCACCATGTAGCAACATATTTTTAAAGAAAACAAAAAGTAATCACCATAATCAGTTGCTACTGCTTTTTTTTTTTTTTTTTTTTTTTTTTAATAACTAACCTGTTTTCAAGCCTTTCAGATGCTTGGGTATGTCCGTACTAGAGGTGACAGTGCCACACCAAGACATCCAAAGCTCTTTAGTCAGCCCCACAGCATGATATGAAACAAAGAATATTACAGCAGTGCATGCAAGCTTATGCTCAGAAATCACAGGCATGATAGCTGAAGAAACTAATCAGACTGGCTTGAAGGGTGGGGAGAGAAAGATTTTCTAGTTGCTGCTGCATTTTGAAGAGCCTTACTCTGGGACTTTTTGGCCATCAGCAGCATAGACAAGTTTTCATTCACGCTTCCCAGCCTGCAGCTGTCAGTTTGGAGATAACTCAAGGCCTTGACCTGTAGAAGCTGTTTAAATATCACTCTGTTGTGGCAGTGTAAGGGAAAAAATGGAAAGTTAAGACCTGAAGTCTCCCAAATTAACATATTCCAAGAGCTGCTGGCAACTCATATAAAAACATTTGTACAGTATCCCTCCTCTGTGTGTCTCTATAAATCCAAATTATTTTAATTACTCCATTTAAATGACAGATCACATAAGAATTTGGTTGAAGTGAACTTCAGGGATGTTGCCAATATTAAAAATCAGCTTATACTTGTAATGTTAAGAGCATTACACCTGACACAATGAAGTGAGGCACACTGAAAAAAAAATCAATGTGTGCCAAAGGGCATAGTTGTCCTGGAGTGAGTTTGGAAATTACTGCCCCTTAACTGGATGTTGAATCGCATAAGTGAAAGTGAAGTGAAAATGCCGAGTCAGAATGGCTGTTCCATTCCAGGCCAAGGACGTGGGTTTAACGCGCACAAAAGCGCGCTGAGTTTGTAGTGAAACGATTATGTAATGCTCACACAAAGTGATCTGGCAGCTCTGCCAGATAATTGCCTCACAGATTGTCTCAAAATCTTTTTAATGTTTAGGCTCCTTTAGGAGCCAACTCACACCCTTTTGGTCACCTAACCGTGTCCATAGGCAGGAACTTGGGGTACTCCGGATATAGGATTCAGTGTGCTCAGGACTGCACAGCTTTGGGATGTGCTTGCCTTGGTGAATGAGCAGCTATTCCCATTTTGAGACAGCTAAAGTGAATATAGCAATGATTCTGCTGTAGGAAATTATTCCTCCTGGAGACTACTCCAGCCAGATGAGAGATGGACTTGTAGAGGAGATACACTTGGATGAGAGTCAGGATTCAATTTCTAGCTGTGCTAGAGATTTCCTGTCTGGAACTTGGCTAAGCTGTTCAGTAGTTAAGGCCTCATATTAATTTCCCATGTTTCTAGTACAGATAACTGTATTCCCCTTATTCACGGGTGAATTCTGTATTAAATGCTTATGTGGTTCTTAGTTGTTATGGTGAAAAGAAGACAAAGGTTATACAAACCATCAAGCAAAGCCAGTATTCAGGACCAGCCTTTAATTTGTAAAGCAAGGCTGTACTAATGGGTAATTCAAACCCATCCTAATAGATATTCATTACAAAACACCCCCTCTGCAAATCAGGTGTCCTGTCTACTGGTAGAAAACAGCTGAGAGCAAGAAGTACAATTAAATATGTTGATAGCAGGGCTTGGCATGAGAAACTGGCAGCAGAGAAATTATGCTAATGTCATCACTGTTGTTTCCAGTTGCTGCAGATAACCAAGAATTTGTTAATTCACATTATTTGGCTCTGTAGATTTGGTGTCAA
The DNA here is from genome assembly GCA_035584735.1 of Pseudotriccus pelzelni. Lineage (NCBI taxonomy): Eukaryota > Metazoa > Chordata > Aves > Passeriformes > Tyrannidae > Pseudotriccus > Pseudotriccus pelzelni. The sequence goes on along the minus strand of JAWMRA010000078.1, from coordinate 102,735,311 downwards.
TACTCAGAAAAAGGATGGATGCAAATAAAAACCAATTTACTTTAGGCCAGAGACTGGTATTCTAAAAGGTACCAGCCTCTCTATTGACACCTTGCTATTTATGATATATCCAGGAGTTGGTTCTAGTCTTTGGATTCATAAAAATATTTCATGCAAAATATACTGAATGATGGCAGTGACTGAAGTACTAATACTAGCAATGAGTTTCCTTGGGGAAAAGAACAGGTTTCAACCTTTTAAAACAGCTGTGTATTTACCAGACAAATTCCTCCTTAGGACAGGCAGGGCACTAAGTGCGCTGATAGACCTCGCCATGACCAGTCTCACCCAGGGCTCACTCCCTCTGTCCACAGGCCTTAGTTTCTGCCAGGGTTGGATAGCCGGTTGTATTGGGTCTGGCTGAGCTGGAGTTTGTTTCCCCACAATATCCCTCACAGTGCTGTGCTTCGCGTTGGTAGCCAGAAGGGAGCTGATAACACACCGGTGTTTTGGCCTCTGCTGAGCAGGGCAGGCACAGCATCAGCACTGTGACATTCCTTCCTCAGTCGAGGGCAAGATCCTGGGAGGGGACACAAGTAGGCCAGTGACCCAAACTGACCAAAGGGAT
>JAWMRA010000078.1:102628559-102734604 GCA_035584735.1 Pseudotriccus pelzelni | reverse complement strand
CCCAGAGCTGAACACAATACTCAAGGTGTGGCCTCACCAACGCAGAGTACAGGGGAAGGATCACTTCCCTGCTCCTGCTGGCTACACTGTTCTTGATGCAGGCCAGGATGCCATTGGCCTTCTGATCAATATTATCTAAAATAATTTCTCACCAATGGTCCTTCTTTATTTCTCTTTATTTCTTCATCTTCACAAAGAGGCTTGAGAGGGAATAGAGGAAGAGATGACTAGTTTCCATTCATCAAAAGTTAGAAGACAGATGTTTCAGAAAACATAATTTAGCTGAGTGCCTATGCTAATACTGCTGTGGTACTATGCACTGTAAAGTGTTGTTGACTTTTGAACATGCCTGCAACGTGAATAAATGGAAGAGGCAGAAACACTTGGAGACGCGGTTTAGTGGTTGACTTGGCAGTGCTGGGTTAATGATTGGACTCAATGATCTTAGAGGTCTTTTCCAGACTAAACAATTCTGTGATTTTATGGGAGGCTTGAAAGAAATCATGGCTGTATAATTAGTACCACTTCCTGCTTGCCACCTGCCAAACAGAAGATTTAACAGTGCATTGGTGTATGCAGTAAGAGCACAGAAAGTATTCTGGTGTGCCAGACTAGTAAACTTACCTACTTAAGCTAAAACTACACTGAAAAGAAAGAAATTGATTATGTATGAACTCCTTCCAGTGTTGGGAAGCACTCCAAAATGCTAGGTACCAGTAAAATGCTTAGTTAGAAGAAAATATATTGCTGGCAATATAAAAGTGAGCTTATTCACTTAGGCCAATAGTGATAGGTACGATTAGAGCAGGCTTGCTTGGCTAGGTCCATAATGTCTGCCATAAAGCAAAAGTAATGATGTTGTGGTTGTTCTCACGAGTAGACGTTTAATAAACTCTGCCATGTAGGTAGTTTCAGTCTATACGCAAGGGAAAGATTCAAATAAAAAATAGGTATTGTCTACTACCATTACTTCAACTGCTTTAAAATTCATAGTATCTATTCTGACTGCAGGTGTAACAACCACCTATTATAATTTGCTAAAGTATTTGTCTGGAAGCAAAAAAAAGTCCTGGAAGAAGATACAGACTTAAAGTATCTCATGCTGAAGTCACCTCGTGCTGAAGTCACTTCCTACTGAAGAGGTTTTAAGTGCCTTTTTTTTTAGCCCAGCTTCACCTCATGAGTTAGATGAATGCATAAACCTCAGAAGTTGATTTTGTGTTATGGACTAACTTTGACTGAGGGCCAAATGCCCACCCAGCTGCTCACTCATCCCCTATTTCAGCAAGACAAGGAGGCAATTGGATAAGAAAATTTTGGGTTTGAGACAGGGAGATCACTTAACTTTAATCTCATCAGTACTTAAATAAGCCACAGTGTTTTCCATACAGAAATATTTTCCTTTTACTTTTCTACATCATCTCCTGATAGCAGATCAGCACCCACAGGCCGGCCTGGGCACTACAGCTCTCTCACTCCTTGTTAGTCTGGTGCCCTATGTCACATCTTGCTTCAACACTCAGTCAGCATTACTACACTGCCTTGTTGCATGCTCTTCCTTGAGCCCAGGCATTTATGGTAGAAACACATTCCTGGGCCCTTCCTCTCATAGATTGTCTCCAGACAGGAGACTGAGTTAAATCTCTTCATTCTCAATTGCTAGTTAGATTGTGGGGTGCAAGAAAAGTTTCCCCGTTGTTGTCTTCCCAGAGCCACCTCATTCCTAGAGCTCTGCCATTTCCTCTGGAACCTCCTGTTTTCCTCTCTTCACAAAGCTCCTCAGCACTATTTTTAAGCACTGTGATTTAGCAGAAAACCCCTCTAATGGAGGGGTTTAAGAACATCCCAAAACCCTTGACCATTAATTCTTGTTATTCAACAAAAGTACCAGTTCAATTCACACTTTTCCCTTTTACTTGCACAGACAAGTCACTATCTAGTAATTACTTCAATCAGCTTTATATCATGCATCAATAAGGATTTAGGAGACACAGGTGTTTGAGCTCATCCTTCATCTTTTCTCTATCAGCATAAAGAGTGTTTGCATTGTTTTTTCCATGACCAACTTGTAAATATCACAGGTGATAATAGGGAAGATGGAGAGGTTATTAGAGTGCTGGAGGAAAGAAAAAGAGGGGTGGAAAGAGGCCAGCAGACCTGCTAATATCCTTTTAAAAGGACATAAAGATGCAACACTGAATGCTGCTGATCTTACTCCCAGAATCCAGACCACATAAACACAAGCTAAGGCATCATGGTTGAATAGTTGGCAATTACCATGACACAGACAGCAAATGCATCAGAAGATTTCATTCCAGCCTGTTATTGCTGCTGTAGTGATGCATATGGGAAAAGGAAGAGCAGATTAGCTAGTTGCTGACCTCAGTACTCATTCAGTTACAGAGTGGGTCGGAGACTCACCCATCAAATGGTTTTTCATTTGATAATGCAAATCAGTCAACCAGAAATTACTGGGGGGAGATTGATATCTCTGGCTTAAAAAAAGTTATAACTAATTATACATTTTAAATATTTTTCTTTCAGATTTGTAATAGACATATTAAAATGTTCGGGATTTATATTCAAATTGAAATAGTTTCAGTTTATCGAATAAAATCTGTTCATTGACTGATTTGCAAAATATAATTTTGTTCTACTTCACAAACAAGTCATTTGTTTTCCACACAGGACGAACATTATGCTAAACAAAAATATTCTTTATTCAATAAAAAGGGTGAATTATATTTTAAGTATTTGTCCTAATTATTGTCCTGTGTTTCTCTTTTACTTTTCTAATTCTCGATGCTCTTGCTAGAGTAAAATGCAGACAAATCTTCACTGGTTTGCTTTTCTCCTTCTGGACGGTTGTCAGACCCCACTTGCTTATTTCTAAGCTGGTGTGCTAGTTTTGCAGTGGAGGAAGGGAGGGCAGGATAAAATTTATAACAACATTCTCTTTGTGCTGTTCTCATAATGAACACAAATTGCTCTCATTTATCATCTTGTGATGTAATCATATAAAAGCCTTTCCCATCCTCATCCCTATAAGGTAACTGTTTTGCTGTATTGGATTATAATGACAAATGACAAAATCTTTTGCATGACTTCAATCGTTCAAAAGTCTGAAGGGATTGCTACTTTGTAATGCCACTATTGCTTCCCTATAGAGTAGTCCACGCTGAAAGGTACATTAGAAGTATGCAGTATAACAACAATTCAGCTATGCAATGCTGGAAAACCAACCCCCCATAAAAAACCAACCAACCGAAAAACAAACACAAAACCAAAACAAACAAATGAACAAAACCAACCAAACAAATTAACAAAAAGAAGTGTCTTTAAGACAACCCAAAATATTAAACATCACAGGGAGTAAGTTGTGGTTACATGTTACATCCAAATGGGAAATAAATCCAGGGATTCCACTTTTTGGACATTTTATTCAATAAACAAAACTCAGTTGAACTTCTCAATATCAGTGCTCACAGTGTACAAAAAACCATGGAATTACCTGCAGGATTAATTTGCTTCATGTCTTTTGGAAGTTGGCAAATCCATTCCACTCACCTAGGGCTGCAAAAACATGCAGAGCTCTTGTAACAAGTGATAGAAGGAAAGGGTGCTCAGCAATGCAAACTCATGTTTACCATTTCTCTTGAACAGGCCATGTTGTTGAGTAGAAGAGACAGAAACCTTCCCCAGTGTTCCAGGAGCAAACTTTACCATTTCGTGTTTCCCCAGATTATGCTAGCAACTTAAAATTTGTGATGAACTATTTGCAAATACTTAAGTACATAATTAATACACACTTTTAACTTGGAACATTTCATCTGTTGAGCACAAAATTTGCCACGTAAAGAAGTTGAGATACAATTTTTCTTCCATCTTCCACAAGTTTTAAATGCATACCATGGACTCTCACCTCCTTACATATAAAGTGGAGAAAAGATCAGTCAGCTTTCTGGTATTGCTATTTTCCTCATATATGCCCTCTGTTCTGTAAATAATGAACTATTCAAATTACTAAGTGACTGAACTGTTTTCTTTATTAAAATTAATAGCGATGCATTTAAAATATATTCAACGTAAATCACATTGGAACACACAGCTCCCATTGAATTAATTGGAATATATTGCAAAAAAATATACATTTCTACTCTGCATTTCACTAAAGAATTTTGCAGGTCTAATCAGCCTCAAATATACTTTTGCTTCAGCTCTTCATGAAATTAAAATAAAATGGTAACATACTACTCTTCTCTAATTACAATATTGATGTAAAATCAGCCATCAGCTCTAATGAGTTCAGTGAATCTAATGGAAAGGGTATTGTGAACTTTTTATATTATTAGCTGGGGAGAGAAGTAGTTGACACGAAGAAATATCCCTTGCCCCCTACTATTTTGGCATTTTTCTTTAGTGTTTTTAATACCATGGTAAGCAGAACGTTGATTACACTAACAGTTGAATAGATTAAGAAATAAGAACAGGAGTACCATAGTAAGCATAGATGCTTATCTCCTGCTACCAACTAGAAAGTTTCATCACTACATTCCCTGAATCTTTCAGTTCTTTAATTGATACTGATAACACATAACTGCTCAGTGGACATCACAGAGGAAAACCACAGGCACATAAACATGGGGCTCAAAGCAGCTCTGAGAAGTGACACAGTCACTTCTGCTCCAGTCCAAATCATCTACAAAATGACAATCTGGTTCTAAATAACTCCTTAAATCTCCAAATTGAGATTTTCCAGTTCTGCTAAGCATCTTATAGTTGAGCTTAAATATATTTAATAAATATAAGACTTATCAATGACCAGACTGAACCACAATGGCCACAGTTTAAATTCAGTACCAGAAAATGCTCCCTCTCTTAGCAGGGACCCTTTGCACTCTTGAAGATCACCACAATCTCCATCCAAGTGTTCTGTGTAAATTAACCAAGTTTATTCAATCTTTCTGCTGAAGTCACATTTTCTGTATGTCCAGTTTCTCTCCACAGACTCTCTCCTGCATCTCCCTGGGAAGTCCGTGGGACCACAATGGCAACCTGCAACAAACTGTCAACAAATATTTTTCGTATCACAAAAATGCATCAAAAATCACCGTGGAAATAATATCTGGTTCAGCTATTCTTGCCCATAAGGGACAGATACAAAGCCCTGCATAGACAAGTATGTGAAGCACTTCACCAACATTAATTTTTAACTTACTTTTATTAATTCACTTTGATGACAAGTATTTAATTAGATAGTAGGACATAAAGGAGAGTTGGGATCTAGGAAGCATGTTTTTGGACAACTTTCCATTTCAAGGAGTTCACATTCTGCCTACTGTAGCTTTTGACACAACCAGGTATTTGTCAGGGATTCCAGGCTGTTCTCAGTACTGTATAGGACCCCCAATGGGTACAAAGGGGTAGAAACAACATACACATAAACAGAATCTGCAGATGGGAGTTATCCCTTCAGATTGTCACAACTCCAGAATACCTGTGGTAACAATGTCGTATTATTCTCTTGAAGCAATACAGTTTTGCAAGAAATAAAAAATGTGTTTTAGCTATTACTTAAGGTCTAATATTTGGAATCCATGGCATTTGAAATTCATGTATACATTAATCACTTTGATTTTACTGCTTCATTTATTAAGGTAAACTTAGCTATGGATAAATTACCCTTTATCTTTGGCTGAAAGCTTTGTATAACAAATTATGCCCAAACTAATATTTTTTCTTACAATGCATCTACTTTTTCAACAACTGATTTTATGGCTGACACTTTTTTCTAGTAAGTGATTATCTGACCTTTTTGTAGAGTTTTTCTTGTATTATAAGTGTATTTTATGACCATTTTTATGTTTAGAATATATTCTTATCTTAACATTAAAGGAAATCATTGTCATTTTGTAGCATAAGTACCCAATATTGAAACTAACTGGAGAATGACAAAATACGTATTTTTACACATCTCTCTATGGCAAGTGCAAAGCATCTCGCTCATTTCTCAGATGCTGGCCATCTTCCCTCCTGCTTGGGGAAAGTGCAGAGAAGGAGCTCCATGATGTGACAGATCACAGGTTTTCTGAGTTGCAGTCACCTTGGGACTTGCAGCGATGACCTTCTGATGCAAAGCATAATAATGGTATCTTACGAAAAAAGCCTTTCTTAAAACCTGATACTGCTTCTCCTTCATCGCCTGGGAGATACAGGCAGTCAAATCCTTGTGTCTGCACAGGTCAGGTGCTCTCACTGCTCACAGCTTTAATCCCTTTTGCCTTCTTAGCTCTCTGGAGAAGGTCGAAACAAACAGTATTGACCCCAGGCATGCAAAATTTCAAAATCTCATTAGTTTCATTGTTTCAGCACTTGGAGATTTTCGTTAATTACCTTTCTACGCCTCTAGTGTCAGCAAGAAGTGTCCTGTGGGTTGCCCACAGCTTCAGTAGCTGACAGATCATCAAAGTTACGCTCATAAAGCTAATACCATGGCATAATCCTGGCTTCCATGTCTCAAGTCACGTCTCAGTACCACAGTTTTCAAATGCTCCATTATTCCAGTGTGCTGCAACTACCACAACGTTTTCAGTTTCAGTGAAAACAGTTCCTACTGCAATTGATTTAGGTTTGTATTTTATAGTTTTATTTTCATGATTCCTTATTAGTGCCGGATTTTCAGACATTCCTCTCCTCTCCTTTGAAAGTCAGTTCCTGTTTCTTTCACTAGAACGTTGCTTTGCACCCAGACCTGTTTTCAGAGCTGCACTGATGATGCAAGAGGGCAGATCTGTTCAGGAGAGTCAGAACACCCTCTCTGGGCAATGGGAAGAGCAGGTGCCATATGGCTTCCCACAACCCTTCACCACCCAGAAGCAAAATTGCCTCCCATACAGTAGCGGAGGACAGAGTGAAATGTTTGCAAACTCACCGGCCAAAGTTTTTGATGGCCACTCTCTCTAAAAATAGTCTCTCTGATACTACCTGTGTGATCACCTTGAACAAGTCACCTGAAATCTTGCTTGTACACCATACGTGGTGCATCTGCACACTGATCAAGGTGAAAATGAACACTGAATCCCACAGGGGCTGTGCCTAGTATCATACTCAAGTCAACAATTTTTATTATTTTGAATAAGTTTTAAAACATCAACTCTTTGTTATGCATAAGCATGGGTATCAAAAATAGATATATATGGGATGTAAACTGCTAAGCAGGGCACATCAAGTATTTATGCAAACAGCAGCAGGCAATCCCATGTAAATCACATTTTTTAACAGAGGTGGTTTTTTATTGACAATTAGGTTTTCTTTGAGCTTTTGGAAGAAGCTTAAATCAGAAGATGCGCCCTGGCAGTGCCAAGTAGACGTTGTCAGTCTAGTAATAAGTAGAATTTCACATACTCAGTTACCAGACTTCCACTGACATGATGGTAGCTGGCAGCAAAAAGAGAAATAAATGAAAGTTAGGATAATTTCCTGACCCACATAGGTTGTGTTACAAGAGCACATCTGACTACACATTACTTGAACCTGGTAGCTGTCACCAGATGGGAAGAAACATTATCCACTAACATAAAAAGGGGCTTGCAGGTCAGGATTTATTGACATCTTCTCTTTCACTTTACTACAAACTCACTTTACAGTTTCATCCAAATCATAGTTCGCAGCACTTTAGGCTTACCCAGTGTCATAACCAAAGTAGATGTGATGTGTCACAAAGGAGCATTCAGGCTTCTGTCAACAAAATTTATAGAACCTTTGACCATCTTTCAAAGACAAATATTATTTAAAAGTTCAATTTCAGTGCTTGTGGCAAAAGGCTTTAGTCATGAAAGAGAAAAGATAGAAACTGAGCCTAGATGCATAGTAAACATAAATCCATTTTGATACATTATGTGGTTTTTTTTTAGTTCGGTTGTTCACTATATTTAGAAGAAGTTACAAAAACCATATGTTCTTATGTTAATGGAACACATGAATATGACTTTTGAGGATTAGGTCTAGCTAAATGTCAAAGGAGCCAAGAAGCCAAGATGTTTCTTATGCGAATAAATACAGCAGTGCAAAATTATCATGAAATCTAAATCATGGGCTGAACTAATCAAGGAAGCTGGAAGTAAGAAAACACCTTTCCTCATTTCTTCTCAGGAAGTCACTCAGTGCTCCTCAGCAATTCAAACAGCCACGCCACTATCTCATGAAATCAACAGCTTGGCCTTTCACACCGTTGCATGTAATGTGCTCACTCATTTCACTTGATGCTGTGAAGCAGTTCGCAGGCAGAAGTACGCAAAACTTGAATTTTTCATTATTTGCCTGCAGGCTAAAAACTGAGATTGAGAAATTATATGACATGGGAAAAAGAAAAAAAAAAAGTAATAAAAACACAACTATTGTGGTTTTGCTATTTTTCAGGAACATGGATTTTGTTTTGAGATGTTTAGTGTGTGAGAGAGATCACATGGAGATGGCTGACTCAGTATTTTGGAGCTACTTTGAAGAAGTAGTCCCAAGTAGGAGAAAAGTACTTAAGAAGCAGAATTAGAATCAGAACTCTTAGAACTATTACAGGCTTTTAGAAAAAATCAGACTATATAAATGTTTTTCAGACTTTTGAGAAAAGTTCTGAGATGGCATCCTCATTTTACCAAGGAAAAACAATTTTGAGAACTAATTCTAAACTCTTGTTACTTATGGTTTCAAAAAAGATAAGCCGACAAATAAGACGTTATTGATTATTGAGCATTGGGAATAATGAACAAGGTAATCCCTCTTGAAACATGGTTACCAGTGACAGGATCCAAAGGAACAGCATGAAGCTGTGTTGGGGAGGTTTAGGTCTGATATTAGAAAAACGTTCTGCACCCAGAGGGTAGTTGGGTACTGGAACAGGCTTCCCAGGGAAGTGGTCACAGCACCAAACCTGACAGAGTTCAAGAAGCATTTGAACCACAATCTCAGGCACATGTTGTGATTCTTGGGGCTCTCCTGGGTAGGACCAGGAGTTGGACTTTGATGATCCTCGTGTGTCCCTTCCAACTCAGGATATTCTGTGATTCCATGATAACTTACATAAGAAGAAAGCTCTGTATGCACTCTTTTTATCTGGTAATAGTATGATCTGGATTACCTGTTCACTGTAAGAGAACAGCTCTGTATCACCATCTTTAAATGGTCTTTTAGTAGTATTTCCAGAGTAAGCAGCATTTCTTTTAATCTTTTCCACATGATCTGCATTGAGATGAACCAAGTTTCCATAAACCCATGTATTTATATCACTGCATCGACAAAAAAAATTGAAAACCCTTTATATTAAGCTAGGAATTAAACTTTTGCCATAGCAATTGAAAGTTATGGTCTGAATTTCTCATGATCTTGTTAAGCACTAGGTGGTAATGAGAAAAAGCACGGAAAAGTGAAAAAATATAAACAATATCTAGTATAGAGAGCCAAATCAAAACAGAAAGATTTTTTTCAGGAAAATTCAAGCACCAAGCTGAACTGGAGTAAAGCACCGCTGTACATAAACAGAAAGGAGAGGAAAAACAGGTGACAAATAAATGCAAATGCAAAATAGGTAAAGAAAACAGAAACAACTTCAGCCAGACATGAGCACATCTGTGCCCACATTGCCCTCCAAGAAAGGGCCAAGACCTTGGAGACAGTTCTCATCACACTACCCCCATGTATGAGCAAACCTTTGCAATCCAAGGGAATCTTTGGAAGCTGTCACTTGTTGCTATTCCCACCTAGCAGGTACCTAAAAGATTTTCACTTACAGCCCAGGAAATCAGTCGTCTGCCATTCTCTACAGTCATCTGTACAGTCTTTGAATATGCTACAGATGTCCAGCAGGCAAGCCAATGCCTTAATCTGGCCCAGAGAGACCTGTGTGTCATATCCTGTGCACAGACACCACATATACCTGCCAGGGTGGATATACAGCTAGGGGCAGTCACCTGTTCCCTAGCACCAAAAAGTGGAGATCAACTCACTGCTTTTGCATTGCACCTCATTTCATGGATTTCAAGGGTGATGGTGAAGGAAAGAGCTTGTTCTGCTGCAAAAAGTTGTCAGCATCTGGTATTCCAAGTGCTGAAAAAGTCCATGTTTTCAATATCTGTCCAAATCATTGGAGATCTACCTAACAAACAAGTTCCACTACTAAAATGAATGGTGTGGAAATGATTAACTGGTCACCAAACAGAGTGACTGAAGCACTCACTAAATAATATAGAGGACTAGCCCTATCTGAGAGGCACTGTAGATAAAATCAAAATATGGTATTTCCACTCATCTTAAGGAGTTTTCACAGCACATCTTTAGCACCCTAGAGAAACCCTTATTACAGCTGATTGTGTTCCAACTGTGGGGTGGAAGCTTGTGTGTTTATTCATACCAGGTTACTAAGAAAGGTGGAGTCTTTAAATCAACCAAAACCCACTTGCCTAATGTCCTCTGCAGGGTAGCCAAGATGCTATAGTTAAAGGCTAATATGTCTGTATATTGGAATATTTTATTCCAGTTCTATAGCATCACCTTGTTGAAAAAGTCTTAGTGTTGTTTAGTGAGTACAATCTTTTCAAACATCATTTTTTTCAAAGGTGCACTTACCCTGTTCCTCAATATACCAGCTACACAATCTACTAGCTGTTTCTGAACACTCACAAAAAAAGGAGGGTGGAAGAAAATCAAAACACTCAGGCTTGGTTAGCTTTGTACAGGCCACAAATGGTATTGTGCTGTAAGTCAAAGAAGCACACAGCAATTCTCAGAGAAATCTATAAAACAGAGCTGAAGAGCTTATCTCTGTTATTTCTTCACCCTAAGGATCAACTGTCTTTTCTGACAGATTGCCCTCCAGTCTGTTCTTAAAGGCACTCTGACAGATTCCAGCGTTCTCCTGGCAATCTATTTTGGCACTTCATTGCTTTATTAAAAGAATGTTCCACATCCTGAAGTCAATTCCTTAGAAAAACAGCAGATGTAGAAAAGAATTTGATCTTCCTTCTTGTAGCTACTTTTTTTTGCAATTTTGAATTAGTGACCTGTGGGAAGATGAAAAAAAAAAAAAAAGGAAGATTGTAGGAAAGGAGAAATATGCAGTAAATTCTGTGACTTTACCAGGTCAATCTTACATCTGCATGATTCTACAGTTAATGTATATCCTTTTTTAATTTGTTTGTCATTCATGCTCTTATTAAATTCAATATCCATACAAGCCACATCTCTGCAGTGGAGGCTGTGTCAGTACACCATGGGATGTTATTATTTCTTATATGTTAAGGGTAGTGCATTGATTATATATGCCATAACATGCTGTTTGCTTTACCACAACACCATGACTCACGTTCAGCTTGTGAACCACTGTAAACAATAACCTCCTCTGCAGTGTTTCTGCATTGCCCTCACTCTGCATTCTGCACCTATATATGACTATCCCTACCTACATTTGCATCTCTCTTTGTTAAATTACATTCTATTTCTTTATAAATCATTATTTAAAAAAAAAAAAAAAGAAAAAAATTAAGGAAAAAATATAATCCCATCCTTCAAAAACTTTGAAACCTCTAGGAGCTCCAGATTTAGTGAGCCCCTAAGTTTGAGTCCCCCTCCAAAGATAAACTTCTGCAGTCCTTTCAGATTTTAGTCTCATGTTCCAAACAGTCCTCCTTCAAAAAAGCTTGGGAAGGAGAAAAAAAGTTCCAAACTGATGACATTGCATGTGTGTCATATGACTACTAAATTAAATATTCAGTCATGCTAGAACAATACTTATTAACTCAGTTATGAGAACTAAGCTAAAAACATAGCTATGTAGGCAAAGACATATTTTGTTCCACCCCCAAACTACATATAAAGTCTTTCCTGATATTTCTCAGTCAGAGAGTCCATCCCTTGAAGCCAATGAGAAAATGGTTATTTTCAAGCAGAATATGTGTGGTTTGAAAGAACAAGAACAGTAAAAGCTGCAATTATAAAATTATGTAATGGACTTTTTCATTCTTTTGCTGATTGGTTTCAAGTTGTAAAAGTAGTCCTTTTCAAACATCTCTCATCCAATTTAAGAATAATGCTTTTCTTTGGATGCCAAAAGGAGTGTGAGTACTGAGTATGACCTCACTTTCAAACAGGGGGTGAAAAATAAGAAACACTGATTACCAGTGTTGAACAAAGCACTATCCACTTATGGTCAAATTCTTCATGAAAATGCCTCTTTTTTTTCATTAAAATGTATTCAAAGAACAGATGGGTAGGGGCTTTTTTAACATTTAAAATGGTCTCTTAGGTGTTTAGAAGCAATGCTATATTGAAGCTTGTCAGCAAATGGCCTAGGGCAGATAACTGCAAGAAGGTAGAGAAGCCTGACAGTTATTGAGGACTAAATATTTCAGAAATAAGCAAAATATTTTCTTAGACACACAAGATGTGTATAGAAAGCAAATTATACCTTATATTTTTTATAATTTAAGTGTGTGGCTTCCTTAACAGTGAGGGATGAATGAATTCTTGGATCCCACTTTCAGTTTTTTGTACAAAATTCTACAGATAACTCATATTTGTGTTATTCTTTCTGATATTAGTAACATCAGTAGAAAGAAAACTACTGAGGAAACATTTATTAGTCAGGCTGCATTCAGTGCAGACAAAATGCACATGCTCCTGCACGTAAATGGAAAACACTCCAGAACAGACCATAAAGTCTTGAACATTGACTCCAGAAGAATCCTAGCAATGGCTAGTTTGTTTGAAACTACTTATGATTTCTCTTTAGTACAGTCTCTCTCATCCAAAGGAATAAAATTATCCTGGTCAACAAGAGTGGATGGCTTGTTCAAGTGGATGACTTGGATGTGTAGAGGGAAACTGGGCCTAAAAGAAGCCCGAAGACTGAAATATCTGGAATGTTTCTACTTAATACATGAGTAGTGAAAAAATGCAAGTTATGTGTGCATGTAATTCCTGTTCTCTCTTGAAGAAGAAGGCAAAAATCCTTCTTTGCTTGGGAAAAAAGTCTGTCTCTGCTATCCTGAAGTATCACCAGGACTGCTGGTACGAGCAGCATGCAGGTGAGCAGGTGCACATGCCGGCAGGCTGTAGTGAAGAATAAACCTTAGATCAAATCAAATCTTTCCAGCAGGGATATCTAGAAGAGTAACGAGGATCACTGAAGTCCATTGCTTCCTGAACTTCCCAGAAGCTACGCTAAATACTGTTACCTTCAAGGTTAACTGAAAGTTACTGCAACAGCAATATTAATTTTGGGGACACCTAGGAATCCTTCCAGCACTTTGGCCTTATTTAAGACTGGAAGGGAGAAACATATTTGTTTTAAAAGATAATAAAAAGTAATCATGGTGGGGATGAAAAAAGCAATATTCTTGAGGCACAATGAAAGTTGTTATTCCTTTAATGTATGCACCTTCTTAAAGATTCTTCTTTTTACATACTTAAGAAAAGCATGGAAATGGTACCAGAGAGCCATGAAAATAGTTCAATATTTTTAAGGGGTGCATGGAAGACAAAGCAGTTGTAATGTTAAATCCTGATAATTTAAAAGACTTTGCTCTGTCATTATAATAACTCATAAAAAATGTATTGTTGCCATAACAACTGCCTCATCACATGTGAGACTGCCTGAAAAACTCAAGCTTTTTTTTAATCAGTCAGATACATGGGCCTGAATTAGAAAATAATTCACCAATACATTCCTGACACTTTCTGTCTCGTAAATGAACTGTAATGCACACAATTATTTTTTAACAATCGTTATTAAACAAAGAAAAAAACAAAAAAGGAAAACTGAAAACCAAAACCAAACAAACAAAAAACCAAACAAAAAAATCACTGTTATCAAAACAGTCTAATGTATTCTATTTTTCCTCCTAGGCAGAAAATTTGTGTCAGGGAGTGACAGCATTTCTTCAGATGGAATAGGGTCGATGAATGCATTCAATGTACATTTTCTTCACTGCCATCCTTTTCCTGAGGCTCCACCATATATCATTTGAATAACACTCAACATAAATCCCAGATGGTGGCAGGACTTGCAAATGATCTAGTGTGGCAGGCCCTGCATACATGCAAGGATTCATTGAAGAGAATTGCATTTTAATGGCACTAGAAGGTATGCCACCTGGCTCCAACTGATAAAAAGCCTACAGAAATGCAACCACATTTCCCCTTCTAAGGGTCTGAGACAGATGGCTGAGTACGGGACCTGCTACTGAAGTTGTATAGTCCAAGCAGAATCACATAGTAGAGCTGGACATACAGAAGGATGAGCAGCATGTTCCCACATCCTATGGCAGGCCATCCCAGAGCTGCTGCGAGGCCCAGGTGTCTGGGGAGATGGAGAGCAGTGCAGTCACGCTGCTCTTGGCTGCCCAGAAGCCATCTCTGCAGTAGTACCACTTCATTCCTATCCTGGACCTTCACGGAAAACAGTTTCCTCAGACTGTGACACACTTGGGCTGAAGCCCCGAGCCTGAAGCAGCCATCAGAATTACTTACACCTGAAGTCCCGTTCCCAGGGAGCCTGGCCACCAATTTAGTAGGTACGTGGGTTGGGTTTAGAACAAAAATTTCAGCTTTGGTGAACCAGGGGTTTAATTTACACCCTTCAAATTTTAGTCTTCGCAAATTGACATTTTGCAGCAAACTCTTATTTTTTTGGATTTTTGTTTGTCAGCTCTCCTCTGCAACACAAATGTTGTTTAATGTGCTCCATTTGGTAATAAATGTAATGTATCCCTTCTTTCCATATGGATATTTTCTTCAAATTTTGCTCATATTCAGTCTTAAGTGAAATTCAAGAAGCAATTGCATTTTTTATACCATATTTTCCCCTCATTTAAATATGATTAAATCCCATAGAAATCTTAATTTCTGCGCTTTCTCAGCTTTTTGTTTCCCAAACTTTTTTTCATGATGTCCTGAAACTTCCTGAATGTTTCTGGTGCTCATACAGTCACCAGTGCTAAGTGCCCAAACTAGCTTTATAAGTGGAAAGAATGTTGTGCACTATTTATAATACAGTTCGGGCTTTAATAGATTTCCCTTATGAAGGTGGAACATACCAGCAATATATTTCTCCTTCAAATGAAATCCTATTCTGTTCTGCTACAACCTCTTTTTTGCATACTTCTGCAGGCTGTGCTAAATTGACCTCTAAAAAGGAGGAGAAAACAGAAAACAGCACAGAGAATTTACATGGTTCAGAGGAATATATGATGTCAGAGAATAGTGGATTAGAGAAATCACAGGTCTGATTCATTCTGGCAATTCCTGACTTTCCTCTGCTATTCCACAGAAATGCACAAACGATCAGTAAAACTCTGGTCCTTGGCATACATCTGCCTCACTGATAGCTCTCACCCACAGAAGAGGGGGAGATTAGAAATTATTTTGGGAAAGGTTTATGAAAATGAGGAAGAGAAAAAAAAAGGAAATGTATTGGGTCTGGCTGAGCTGGAGTTCGTTTCCCCACAATATCCCTCACAGTGCTGTGCTTCGCGTTGGTAGCTAGAAGGGAGCTGATAACACACTGGTGTTTTGGCCTCTGCTGAGCAGGGCAGGCACAGCATCAGCACTGTGATATTCCTTCCTCAGCTGAGGGCAAGATCCTGGGAAGGGACACAAGTAGGCCAGTGACCCAAACTGATCAAAGGGATATTCCAGACCATATGACGTCAGCTCAGGTATAAAAGCTGAGGCAAGGAGCAGGAAGGCAGGTATTCGTTGCCTCCAGTGGCTGCCTGCTGAGGAACCGTCACATTTACTGAAGCCCTGCTTCTTGGAAGTGGCCGACCATTGCTGCCCTTGGGAAGTAGAGAATAAACCGCATTATCTTCCACTTTGATTTTGCACGCGCCAGCTTTCACCCGGCTTCTGCTTTGATAAACTGCCTTATCCCAACCCATGAGTTGTTTTCCACCTTAATCTCTCCCCTGTCCAGCTGGGAAAGGAAGTGATAGCGTGGCTGGGTGGGTACCTGGCATCCAGCTAAGGTCAGCTCGTGACACAGGTGTAGCTGGTTCCAGCTGTGCTATAGCTGTGGATGTGTCTGGCCATGGACCCAACACCCCAGCCCGGCTGGACACACCCTGGGCCATGTCTGACCATGGTTCCCGTCACTGCCTGGCCTCCACCCTTATCCCCAGGGAGGTGCCCAGTGCTTGGGGCTGGGGCTACCCCACTGCCCCCTCTCACCCCCACTCCTGAATGGAGGTGGGATGAGCCTGACTGGGAGGCCTCTGCCCTGCTGTTCCCATGGGGATCCCTGGCAGTTCCCGGTCCCTGGGAGCTGCTGGTGTCTGTGGCATCCTGCCTGCCAGGTATCTCAGGCTGCCTCGTGCCCTAAGCCAGTCCTGCAGAGGTCCCAGCTGTGTGTCCTCTAAACCTCCCATGCAACCCCAACCTCCTCACCACAGTGGTGGTACGAGAAGCAGAAAAGGCCTTGGCTCTGTATAAGCCCTGCTCAGCGATAACAAAAGCATCTCTATATTACCAACCCTGTGTTCAGCACAGATCCAAAACACTGCTCCATACTAACGACTGGGAAGAAAATTAACTCTACCCAGCCAAAACCAGCACACCCTCCTACAGCACTGACCCCTGCCTAAACCCCTCAGATGGGGACTTCGGGACTCTTCAGGGGCCATATGAGAATCCCGCCTTTGACCCCCACCCACAAGCCTGTCTGGGGGTACTCAGGGTCTGCCCGAGCCTCCCACCTGTCTCCAACAATCCCTATCATGCCCCTTTCCCATTTCTGTCTCCCTGCCCTGGCTCTGTGTCCCCTGAAATGCCCCCTACACCCCACATCAATTAAATCACTCTTCAGCAAGTCTCACCAGAGTCCAGTTGTCTGTTGAGTGGGAGGACAAATTCCTCTGGGGAGTAGTTCCTGTCAGAGCAATGAGGGCAGGATTGGCCCCGCTGGACCTGTCCAGCCTCACTGGCAGCCTTCCCCCATCACACCTCCCCTCAGACCCATCTCCCCTCAGGACATGGCCCCCAGTCCCTGCCTGAGCTACCCCAGGTGTGAGCACCTTCCATCATATCGCACCTGCACCAAGCCATGGACCTCACTGATCTGGACCCTGAAGTGCAGACTGACTGTCCAGCTTGACCTGGATCTGACTTCGTCACCATGGACAGGCTGGCAGTCACTGGGCTGTGTCTGGCCCTGGTCCCTGTCCTCAGGGTGGTCTCCTCACGTAACCTTCTCAGTTGACTGTGGCTGTTGCTCTCAGACTGCCCTGCCAGCTGCGCCGTCGGCTCGTGGCTCCCCAGCCCTCCCTGCACCCCTGACAGTGCCCCTGGAGCCACTTGAGAGGATGGCTTGCAACTTGCTAATAGCATTATTGTCTGGGATTTTGAGATCTACTGCAGGGTTAGGACAGCACAAATAGAGTTGATACAAGAAGAGGAGGCTGGGACCTCTCCACTCTAAAACGCAGTCCTTCACATAGCCACTGCAAGGTCATGTCAACACATGCACTACTGTGCTGAGCAGAACGCTGGCTGAAGCACCAAGCCCACAAAGCAAAGGGAAAATGGGAACTGGATAACGATCCTTGGGCTACAGGGGATAGCAGCTTCAGCAACCCTACAGTTGTCTACAGACCACGCTGTTCAGCCTACACCGGTCTGCACAGGTGTTATCCGAGCCATCTCATGGAGCTTCAGTGTTCTTCACAGAGCAAGCAGCATGGACTTAGTCTTTGTACCTCGCTTTTTTGCCTTTCATATGGGCAATCACAATCACAGATGCGTTCTTTTGTATTTCTCACTGATGTAAGAATATGAAATTTTAGTAATTACTTTCACAATAATAATTTTTAAAAAATAGAGCATTTCCAGGTTGTTCACAGAAACTGCGTGTGAGAAGAATGAACCAGGTAGATAAGGTGGAGTGAGGCAACCTTGGTAGGGAATAACTGAAGTAGAGATCAAGTAATTTTCAGCAGTAGTATTTAATTTCATTGAGAAATGTAAAGGAGTTCTGGCACCTGCTCCAAAGGTCGTGCACTAGATGCATTAAACAAATAGTAATTAGGAAAAAGCCCAAAGCACTTATACATACACTCACATGTTCTGTCATTGTCACACCAGTTCCTAGAAGTGCTAAGGCCTGCGAGGAAATAAACATTCAAGACTTGCTTCTGTTTTCTTTTTTTTTTTTAATTCCCAGTGGAGCTACTCAGTAGTACAAAGGATGGAATAACAGTTGATGCAGCATACTGTTTTCTACTTATTTTATAGAAAATGTAACGTATGTTATAAAACTCTTTATTGATTTTTTTCTCTGCTTTGTCTGTTCTAAGAGCGATGTAAAGAATTATATAAAAGGGTGTGCAGAGCAATAAGGAAATTCACATACTGTACATCTGGGGTTATAACAGTGCTGCTAAGTATAGTGTGTTTGGAGCACAAATTCTGAACCAAACTTCCAATTGCACTGGAAACCACACATTTTAAAAAAGTCCATTTCCATTTCATACTGTCAACTGCCTTCCTCATGTAGACATTTCAATACTTTTAAGTATTGTTTTTAAGAAAGAAACTATTTTTTTAAACTTAAGGGAATACAGGTGCAGAACGTGTATCAAGATCATGTATCAAATACATTTAATGCTATTCTGAATCACTAGTTCAATCTGAACTCTGAATATGTGAAGGAACAGTATCACCATTATGCTACCATACCGACTGGGGTCACTGCAGTATTATTGAAATAAAATATTAGATCTCCAAGCCTTGAAATGGTAGCACATCCCATCTGGAAATGCATATCCTCATCTGGAAAAGTTGGCTTCTTAGTCCACGAGGGATTACACCCAGCTGGTTTAGTGACTCACTCTATTGCTTCCTTTACTTCCCATTTTTGCTTTGCATTCAGCATCTGGGGATAAAGAAAATAAGAATCAAATAAAATGAAGGATTCTACTGACTTTTTTTTCCGTCAAACTACAAAATTCATATGAAGTGATAGAAACTCAGGAAATAGAAAGTGCATGAAAAGTTGGAATTGCCACTCTGTCTGCATTGTACTTCTGGCCACTCTTGTGCAGAGTTGCAATGACTATATCAATATCCAGACTGGGTTTGAACCAAGCAGATTAGGACCTGTAGGAAGTACAGAACAGTATTCTGTGGGAATATCTTGACAGCGTATACTTGAGTAAAGCACCCTCAAACATGGGCATGGCTGCCTGAAATTTTCAGCAGAAAAGCTTCTTGACAAAAAAATGCAGTACTTTAAATAAGATGAGTTTCTGAAGCAGCACTTCTCTCCCACACAAGGGAGAAGTTTTCTTCCTATAAAAAAATGAAACATCTGAAAATTACACGATAGTTCCTCTGCAGGCTCTTATGGTCCTTGACATACTGTATTCACAGAATTCTTGGTTCAGCATTCCACAGCATTTGGCACCCTATGAAAGCTTTGTGCTGCACTGCAGCAGGTCAGTGTAGCAGCTGTGGCGGGTCAGTGAACACATGGGGCAAAGAATTTGGCCATAGTAGTCAACAAAGTAACATTTCCAAATAAAAACACTTGATTTCCATCTAATTATTCCTTTTCATCCAAATATTTTAGTTTGAATAACATCTTTTCCATCTTATTTTTGACCAAATATTGGTGAAAAATACCAATAGGCTTTTATATCAACATTTGTTGCCGTCATTATTCCTAATTTGAAGAAGGAAGAAAAAATATTTGTCAGTAAATGCTTATAATGAGAGATATCTCATCTAATAGTTTTAAATATAAAATAACATAGTATAGGAGCAAAAAGTGATATTCACAGTTAATTCATCTGGGTCAGTCACTTCTCATATAAATCTGCATCTGTAAATATCATCCTGTAGATATGCACCCACCTTTACTTCAACCCATATGCATACTTGGAACAAGATATGGATCACTTCTGAATGATTAATGGGGCAGTAAACTGGAATCCATAAACTAGAATTTACAATTTTAACATCACTGCCTTACAGAAAGAACTTTCTTATTACTTCTCCTCCCTCGTGAATAAGCTTCATCCTACTCTGAAAATAAAACAGCAATGGTTTTTCATAAATCAATGGAAACACGTTTATCTTCATTTGTGATCAGCCCTCAGCTTTGCCACACCATTACTGTTTTCCTGCAATGCAGCATTCTGCAGTAGGAGACAGGAGGAGTGTCTGGGAGAGATACAGAAACAAAGTCATTGCTACCCATATTGTAGACCTGAAAGAGTTAGACTAGGCCTAGTTAATCTGGTCAAAGCACAAAACACAGAAGAATAGCAACACTGAATACAGTGTGCAGCCTCAAGACCTGTGTGTGTAACTCCAAGCAAAGTTACATCAGTTAATTATATATCTCCAAATAACTCTAGCACACTGCAGCTCAAATAATATTAATTTACAAATAATTATAATAAGCTTTTTATTTCTTTCTCAGAAGAAATATTTCTTCCTCAGCTAGGAAAAAAAAATCAGAAAATGAGATTAGATATATCCATAACAGCCAGCTGAACCAAACCCCTCAACCCAGCTGACTATAACATATGACAAATTTTTCTTCTCCAGGTATGAAGATCCCCTGAACTTGGCAACACTATTTCTAGGTAAACTAAAAGAAACATCCCAGCTGTATTAACTCAATCTGACACCAATAAACTGTCACAGAAGGTCAAGCACAAACACACTCTGGCAATAAGGATGCCGTTTATGAAAGAAGCTGAGGGTCCTCTGCTGCTAACAGTTTCAGAGTATCCCTCAAAGCGTAGGCAACCAGAAGATCTAGAATAAATCAGCATTTCTTAAATTTTGAGGTTCATGTAGACTCTGAAGAACATATCTTCATTTCTCATCCATGAAGTTACTGCAGGTAAAGGGCACTGTCCTTCTCAACATAGCTATCCAAGCACAAATTTTATGTGTTTCCATTAAGCCTTTTAATGATTAGACTTTTGGTTAATTCACATCACTTTCCTGAGAATCCCCATGTGCATAAGCTCCTTGCTTAAGCCAATACAGCTGCACCCATGCAAACTCACTGCTACACACAATATACTAGTAAAGAGACTTTCTTTTCACCTTATTTCCTTGGGTATATATCCTCAGTCATAAACCAGACTATGACACTCTGCCTTACTGGGAAAACTGCTGAAATGGTACTGGGCCCACTTTTTCACTTCCCCAAATGGATCTGCTATGTTACATTTTCAGTCAGCCCAGCTAAACTTCAGTTTAGGAGCAAGCGGTGAGAATTCATCATCATCTGTTAGCATTCCCCACTTCACATAACATTTAAAGTCTTACTGCTACAGGATTGAACACTCAAACCTGTTTTAACTGCTGGTCTGAACAGCCCAGCCAGGAACAGGACCTTGTATAAGACAGATATCTATGCTTCACCGTTTGCTGTTCTGAAGCAGATGAGGATGGTTACAAGTCAGGCTGTGTTTTAGTCAACAGCATATTATTTTGTTAAATAGAGCACCAAAGAATTCTTTGGGAAAACGGAAGGATTGGAAGTGTTTTGACTTCCTTTTTTTGTTCCTCGAAAACCACCAATTTAGTCAAATAGATCAACTTTGCCAAATAGGCCCTCCCCTCTTCTCCCTACCTATTTCATTGCAGGAAAACTGCAAATCAGATTAATCCTTGGAAGAAGCAGAGAACAGCACAATTTCCTTGCTAACCTGGTGTTAAGAGTTACATGGCAAAAAGTCACCAATGCACTACAAACCGAATGTTTGACATTGCACTCCTGGGAAACACGAGAAGATGCTAGCAAACAGGCTTCATCTCACACAGTCCCCTTTCCTGGGAGATGCAAAGTAGTGGTTTTCATCACGTACAGATGTATTTAAGCTCACACCTTTCTTTTTTCCCATGCAGGCCATTTTGTACTATTTCTGTAGGGGAACAAGAATAAATATCAAATCATACTGAACCATATCAAATTACTTCTCCCCACACTCCAGATTTCATCTCTGCAGTTGTCCCTCCAGCCTGTCTTAGTCTTCAAGGCTGGTGATGTGTCTCTTAGTGAGTTACTCACATCAAAACTGATGAGACAACTCCAGAATCAGGAAAATGGAGGGTACCAAATTGCAGCTTTGAAGGAAAGATGACTTATCATAAGCTTCCTCTTACTGTTAGCAAAACAGTACTATATCCGAGATCCATGCAGAATAGCAATTGCTTGGCATCCTGCTTCAAGGATGACATATAAAATAAAAAAACCCACCATGGCATAATAAAACAGCATGATGAAAAAATAGGTTAAGTAATGCTAGTCAGCTGAGGAATGGCTGTCAATCTTTTCCCTATTTCTCTGAAACAAGCAGGGAGTTGAGACAGCAGATATTTTAAATCTTCACAGCCCCCTCCCTCATCAGCTTGTGTTGCACTGCCAAACATGTGTTTGCCTAATTTCATGGCAGTGAGTAGTTGATAATAAGCACTTTTCAGTTTCATTTTAAACTCTATCCAAACAGGAGTAAAATATTAAACAGGAAAGCCAAGTCACACTTTTCAGTTGTCAAGTTAAAACAGAGAAGCACCCCTGTTCTCATGCCTCCTGTTCTCAGGAAAGGAAAAACTAAGTTATTTTAGAACAGGCTCTTTCAGATCTAATACTGAACAGAATTTCTCCCAAATGACTGATCACTTCAGCAAACAGATCAACACAAAAAGCCAAAGCATTTGCTAGCAGCCAATGGTAGCACAGACAATTCAATTATCGATTTTTTAGTAAGGAGTTACTTTTGTAAAAAAAACCCAAACAATAAAAAAAACCTAAAACAAACTCAGTTATCCAGACCTAAGGAAAAGCAGCTTCTTGGCCAAATCATAAACAAAAACCTACAGATTAAAGCGCAGTCTTTAAGTACACAGCTTCCTGTAGCTATAGACACCAGTTCCCACTGCCAGCCATGGTGCTAGAGCCATACAAGACAAGCTGTACAGCTTTCCCAGAAGAGGGACTAGGTTGCATCTCTGCATGAGGGCAGACACGTGAAAAGTGTGTGTTGGGAGGGAAGGACATCTTCTGAACAGAAAGCAACACTCACTGCCTGGGAAACAGCTTCTGTCTGAAATGTCTGGACTAGGACTCCACCATACCAAGAATTTTAAATCACAGAGCAAATGGCCAGTTTCTGCCTGTCGCCACTTCAAAGGTTACCTGGCTTCAGGTGTGGAGAGACAATGATCGTGGGTTTGTAGAATTCTGTAATGCACAAGGACATTAAAGCTTTGTCCTCTAAATTTCTCTGCTTTATTACAGATTACCAGAAAAATTTCCACTAAGAAACATACCTATGATTAATAAAATGTATATGAATGAACATATACCAAGCTATTATAAGTTCCTATCAGCAATCAATGGTATCAAGCGATAGTATGGTATCAATCAATAATAGCATCGGTAAGTACTGTAGCACAACCAATGAGAGCAGCAGCCAAGTATCTACATACTATTTCAGATTGCTACAGCTTATCACGAATGAAGCAAGCTTATCCGTGATGTAACGGCAGATGTATTTATGAGTACTTGTATGAATATTAATGCTATTAATATTGAAGTGAATTAGACAGATGTCAGAAGGAGCCAAAGGATCCCAAAAGGAGGGAACAATTTGATGCCAGAGCGGAATGAACCCACCCCAAAAGAGATGAGGATGGGCCAAGCCCATAAGACAGCTGACAGAGTCCCATTTCCAAAATGACCTACATCACAGAATCCTTTAATAGCCAGGTGTCCCTGGGGAAAGCTCAAGAGCTCATGGAAAGTTTGTGTGGGATTCAACCAAGAAGTTCACAGACAGAGGCTCATTTTTGGATAAACATTAAATCCTTTTTATATCACAGACTCATAAGAGGGAGTAGGACATGGAGCAGCCAATAGATCCTGCTGACATTTAAATACATTTAATTAAACATCAATCTACATTTAAAAAATTTAAATTTTTCACCTGTACCAGCCAATTGGGGATGCTGTTTTTCCTCTTCCTTCAAAGCAATTTTATTTTTTCAGGCTGTTTTCCACCTTCAGATGACAAACTGACATTGCAGTCTCCTTGTTGGGTGCTTATCGGTGGTATCTCCAGATGTTTCTGGTTTCTAGGTACCTCAGCTGCACTTCAAAGAAGCCAGCTGCACTTCTCAAGGATGTTTTTCGATAGTTCACAGGGCTAGTCCCCAGGCTCACAGGTCCAGGCTGGCAGCCCTTTCTCTCTCAGTTTGTTTGAGCAGACAATATCTTTTGTTCAGTAATTTTCTCTTCTAGCCAGGCTGTCTTTATGGCTCCTCACATCATTGCCTAAACAGGCTATTTTTAATGAACATGCTAAGTATACAAAGTTTGGCTCGCAGATCAACAGCATATTCAGTAGGAAAGTGGCTAGAAGTCTAAAATCTCAGATTAAAATATCCAAGTAAGAAAGATGAATTCAAGAAAAGGGTTACGGAGAAACATCTGATAAGCAGGCCTAGGCAAAATTCTTCTCTTTCAGAAATGCCAGAGTTCCACAAAATTACTCTGAAATGTTCTGACCAATTCCACCACGAAGCACTGTGCAGTGGCTACAATTTTCCATCCTGCACAAATTAAGCATGTGCAGAGCCTCCAAGAACTTGGTGATGCCTGTACTTTATTTGATATTTTAAAGCTAAACATATGTATACATTACTGCAAAATCAAGACCACATGTGCAAATGAAGGCAATCAGGAGCAGAGAATCTGAGTTAATGGTCATTCTTATGTTGAGATCCCACTTAACCCATGGAGCCTTCAGGACAGCAGCTATAGTCAAGTGCACAGTGCCCTTCCATGACCCGGTCTGTTGAGCAAAAAAATGTAGGTTCCCCCAGTGTCATCCTCAGTCATATTCACTGATGTGTCAGTTTTCTGTTAAATGGTATTTCAATTGCCACAGTTTAAAAAACAGTACTGTTGATAACACAGCAAGGGGAAAAGTCACTGACACTGGAAAAAAAATGAGCAATTCATATTGGTTAAAAATTACAAAAGAATAAGATGCTGAAATGTATGACTTTTCCCAAATACCCACCCAGAACTCTCAGAAAATGAGCAACTTACATCTGTTACTATCCTTTTCACAACAGTGCCCCCAAAGCAGAGTTGCCTGTTGCTGGTAAGCTCTCTTTAGAAGCCTCCAACGTTGTTGACGATTTCTCCCATGTCTCTATTGACCACATGGATAAAGCAAGCCTTGACAGAACACACGACTGCCATATAGCCGAATTTACTGCCTCATTACATGCAAATGCCTATAATAGAAGAACTGCAGGCCCTTTCCTCAGCTTTTACTTAGAGAAGTAACCTTTTCCAACAGTCTGTGAATTTGAATTTGCATGGAACCATTCACTTTACACCCAGATCTGGGTGGTCCCTGTCAGTTTAGTTGTGTGGCCATGTTTCATCTTATACTTGCCTGTTTCCAGATCCTGATTCCTGCCTCAAAAAAATTAATCGCAAAAGGCTTTTAAAATGAAAGTTGCTTTGTATCACCTCCCATTCCACAGACAAGAAAACAGCCACCATGGACTGGCAGTCTAAAACACTGCTACAGAAACAGAGGCCATCAGATTCCTCTGTCCTGTGAGGAAAACAGCATTTCTCTAAATAAGAAAGCCTTTATATATCATCCCTTTCAAGAAACTGCTGCATCTCCCCGACTTGTTTTGGTACTTACAGTCACGTTCAACTTTTCATTTCCTCATAAGGCATTCTGTTTCTGGCAGCGAGATAAAGGCAGTTGTGCTCCAGCTGTTTCAAGTCTCCAAGACTTGGGGATGAAACTGAATTCTTTTTTTTTTCCAGTTCCACTCAATGTCATCATATATATGAGCAAAGGTTTTTGTGAGGATAAACCACGTGCAAATCATGTTTAGCAAGCTCAAGAGCATCAGAAAAAGGACAGACACAGCATAAGACTTGTGCTAACCATCGTCTTCAGCAGCATGGAATAAAGAGAGTCTTGAGAGTTAGGACATTGTGATTCCAATTCTATGAGATCGTCCATGCTCAGGGTATTTGCTTGAGATATGAGAAACCTGTGTCTGAAACTTAGCTTTTTAAGAACTCTTTTGCATGATTCTAGCTATGACACTTTGCTTGTCTGTGTCTTAGTTCTTCTACTGTCCCCACCTGCACTGTGGCAGGAATATCCCATCTCACTTTCCTTAGGTGTGAAGAATCATGTACTACAGTGGCTGAGGTCATTTATGTATCTAGGGAGGTTGTACTAAGCATATTTCACTCATGACGACAGAAAAGGTGTTCAGCATCTTGTGAGTAACCAGGTGATGCACAAGCTCCAATCTTAGGCTAACTAAAGATAATGGTTTATTCTTAAAGAAGCTTAAAATAACAGAGTATGTGCTTGCCAGATTGCTAAGTGATTAAAAAAAAAAAAAAAGACGTTCCTGTGAGAAACAATGGCAAAGGTAGATTGAAGGAGGAAAAGGCATGATATCAAGTCACACGTTTTGGTGGGTGTTCTAAGCTGAGTGCTTAGAGGGTTTTCACATTTTCACAGTGTCAGTGAAACACCAGACTTGAATAGCGAAGAAGGAATTGCTCATTCTATGGTCTGGGGCTCTGAGTGTCTGAAAGGGCACCAGCAGCCCTTCCAAAGCAGTGCTGCAAAACAACGGCCTATGGAAGTTGCATCTGGTACAAGAAGGGAGCAACAAGAACAGAGGGGACTTCTTGCCTGCGCTCCCTTGGCAGTGCCTGTAAAACTGTCCCAGGACACAGCGCTTACCTTGGCGGGTTTGCGGCAGTGTAATGTAGTAGGCTTTACCCATAGAGGCTTTACCCTCTTAGCCTGCTCGATTGCAGTGTGTGTCTCACAGTCGTGGATAACCTGGGAGATATTGCCCACAGTTAAATCCATCCCTCTCTCATCTGTAGGTGGCATCTCTGCTCTGATGACCTGAGGCATCGTGGGCTCGTTGAGCTAGGAACAACTCTCCCTCATGCTGCCAGCCTAGATCTACCTGCAACACTTTGGGCAGCTCTGTCTGCCTGTTCATTGTTATGATGCTCCTTGCTACCTAGACTCTTGGGGCATGTGTGTGTCTACACGGAGGACTCTCACGATCAGCTTCTTTGCCCAGGTGTGTCTTGCCACATTTCGGGAGCCCAGATGGGTTTTCCTTTGCATTGCCAATTGGTCTTCTTCCCTCTGTCTAGCCATCCCCACAGGGCATTGCCTACCATCCATGAGTCAGTGTAGAGGTAGAACCTTGGCCTCCTGCACCCCATGGTGTCTGGGACAGGGCAGCCCAGTGACCTGGGAAAGCAGATCCCACTGACAGTCACTGCCATTCTGAGAGGCCAAGGTCAAGCACTTACCCACATGTGGGCTATCTGAAAGGTGGCTATCTGCATCCCAGGGACACTTGGGCAAGCCTCAGGCTAGAGCTCCATTTTCCACGCTGTTTGCACATAATGATTGGTACCCAGGCTTTGTGGCTGCCAAATTGCTGTGCAGGGCCCACAGGTTTTACCCAAGTTCTTCTCTTCATTTTTTAATTTTTTTTTAATAGCTCAGGTGTCCATTGTGGTGCATAATGGGAAATTACTGCAGCTTTTCTTAGGAAAACAATTCTCCAGGCTCAAGACCAGGAGTTGTGGTTGGTAGGTGACGCTATAAGTTGTCCATCTGAAAAGAAATTTTCAGTAGACTGAATGCTAGATTCTGTCTGCTGCTTGCTCACAGTCTTCAACTTTACCCTGGAATAGCCAAAACACCTCTTCTCTCCTTGCCTTAATTTACCATCCAGAGATAATGAAACTGATCTCATTTGTGAAGTGTTTGAGAGTGTGTGAGGAATGCCATATATTAGGCAATAAGGATTTTTGGGTAAAATGGCAAATGCTTTGGAAACCCCCAGGGGACGTGTCGCCTATCAGTAGATTTCGGCCTATTGCCTGGTGTAACATTGTCTGTTTTGGAACAAAAGGCCGTGCTATTGTGTCAATAGATCAAGAGCATTTCCACAAGGTAGTCTGGCCTGTCATAGCGGATGTGTATCCCGTTATGTTCCTGAATGCCCTCTGTTATCCCCAAGTTGCAGAGAGGGTCATTCCTTCTTACCTTAATGATCAATTGAATTCAGGGAGCATATCTGTTGCTAAGTATATGCACACTTGGGCTTCAAAACACTTAGCAGCAGTCTGGAAAGGCTGGGGCCATTCTAATGACAGTGGAGCCAGAGATTAGATTTAGCCTACTAGTAATCTGTTTATTTTAACCTTAAAGTCACTGAAGCAATTGACTGAACATCAGTTTCATATAGAAAAAAAATCTCCCCTTGCAAATGGCAGTTCTTTGATAAAGATGTCAAGAAAATGAAAAGGACAGGTTTTGATGCAGGCACTTTAACAAGTAACACTAACATGTAAATATGGAAATTATTTCTGTTGTACTTCCAGTCTTTTAGCACAAAGGAAATAATATACATTTTACAGCAGTCATAAGCCACTTTGTAGGATGGAGCCATTCCAAAAGTGAAGAGGGTAATATAGAATGAAATCAAAACTCCAGTGAAAGTCATACAGATTTGACCTTGCTCTCTAATAGAGCTGCTTAATTTTCCAGGCAGTGTCCGTTAAAAAAAACAACAAACTTAAAGATGGTACGTAGGGCTACTAAACGCTTCTGATCTTGAATTCTGTGAATTCTCATATATGTTCATGCTGTTACTGCACAGCCACATGATGGAGAAATAAAAGCTGATCAGTTGTGGTGAAGAGTGAGCACCTAGGCCAGAACTGAGAGGAGGAAGGTGGGTAGAAGGATGTAAGGAGCGTAAGTCATCTAGTTGCCATCTTCCACTCTTAGAAACGTGAGCCAACACTCTTGCCTTTTCTTGAGACCTTTCCAGAAGGACAGAATCACTGACTTGACCTCCTTGGCAGGACTGAACAGGGGCTGCAATCTAGCATGGTCATTCCCTGTTCCACAGCACACCTTGAGCATCTCTCTGAGCGGCATATTCTACGCTTGCTGGAGAAGCAGGGAGCGATCCTCACTGTTTTCATGATGAAGCAGTCAAATGATTAGGTGTTCTCTTTGTGTGTGACACTTTTATCATAGGAGTCATGCTGAAATGGGATTTATCATGTTTTGTTTTTGAAAGCACAGAAGTGCTTTCTTACCCTTTGTTGCTGTAGCAAATACAACCCTGGCACTTCCAAACACTGAAGCCGAGAGAAGGATCAACAGCCATTTAGCCCCTGGAAGGCTGCCCCAAACGTGAGTAAATGTGTGTGGGGGTATTGAATGAATGGTGAATGCAGCAGCTGGCACCTGTGGAGATCCAGGGAAAAAAGTGAATAGTTTTAATGCCTGGGATGGATTTTCAGGGCCAAATGTAAGATGCACAGATCTATCCATTTCCCAGTATCAGTAGCCTCAGCTAGAGACTCAATAACCTAGCAGCAGAGCAAAGGAGAGGGTGAAGTGCTCCTGCTGGGAGTAGCTTTTTGATTAAAAAAAGGAATGCTTTCACAGCAGTCAGCTTTCCAGTTGGTACATCACTAATTCATCAAGACTGCTTGTATTCAGGTTTCCCTTTTAAATTTCCCTCTGTTTCTCAGATCCTGCTGAGTTTAACTAGGTATCTGCCCTCTCTTCTTTAAGACCAAAACAGAAACTATACAATGGCCAATACCTGTTTCTACTCGCCTACAGTAAATCAAATACTAAGAGAAGATGGACAATGTTCTGTAAAAGTATTCAGTGCTATAAACACATTCATCCCCCAACAACAGTGGGGGATTTGACAAAAACTATGCTTTTAAAAATAATGTTATAAAATTTAAACAATGTGCTACCTACAAAAAGCATGTTTGCAAGCCAAACCAACAAGGAAAATAAGCTGAAAGAACATGGGACCCATGGGTAATGTCTGAACTTGCTAAGTTTCTAGGCACATCGTACCCACATGGAGAGGACGGAAACCTAACACAAAATCCTACATCCACACACATTTGCTAGGAAAGGAGTGCTAAGCTACTTCCCTGTGTCTGAAATGCTGTCAGTTTGGGATCCAGCAAGCAGTATTTTCAAGTCAGGCTCTCAGTACCTTTTTAAAAAATTATTATTATTTCCTAGGAGCTGATCAAGATTCACTCTTAGAAATGAGAGTAAAACTATGCTTGGGACTATCCAGCTAATATGAAGGGGCTCTGTTAGAAACCAGTCAGGTTGAGCTGCCCAGAACCATCAAAGAGCAGAAGCAGCACTTGGCATTAGCCTTGCTCCATTTCCACTGTGCACAAGGGAACAGATGCTCCTCAGTTCCCCTGCATTCCTACCTCCTTTGCAAAATATGACAAGAGAGGAGAACATATGACATTGCTATGCCACACCCCTAAGCCTGCTTCCCTCTGCCCTGTGATGAAGTGCAGCACCTCAGCTGCTTGCCTCCATCCTTCTGTTTCGCTCTCTCCGTTTTCCTCCCCTACGCTAAGGGAGAGGCAGGGAAGCTGTTGATGTTTCTCCAGCTCACACTCTCTCTATGTCAGTAGGAAAAACTGCAGAGAGAAAATAATCTGGTCCTTGAGCAAATGCTAAAGCTTGCAGCTGTGGGTGAAGTTCTGCAGCAGGTTCTGCTCCCCTCTCAAGTCTCTCACAGCTGACAACTAGTTAGCCAGGATTCTTGATCAGAACTCAGGTTTTACACTCACGGCTGTTATATCAAAAATAGACACAACCACCCTATTCCCACATACAGACTCTTCCCACC
Organism: Pseudotriccus pelzelni; assembly: GCA_035584735.1. Taxonomy (NCBI): domain Eukaryota; kingdom Metazoa; phylum Chordata; class Aves; order Passeriformes; family Tyrannidae; genus Pseudotriccus; species Pseudotriccus pelzelni. Next base: position 102,703,803 of record JAWMRA010000078.1, on the reverse strand, counting down.
CTGTCTTGGAAAGGAGTCTGCCAGATATGCATCAGGGTAGGGGGGAGCTCCCAGCCCCACAATGACTGCCAGCTTCCTGCAGTGCTTAGAAGGTCAGTGGCTGGTTTGTTTCTGCACTATGATCAGGCTGAAGTAGGAGCAAGATGTGTAGCTATGAAGGCACCTGCATTTCCAGGCATTCGAACAGTCTGCATATCTACTGCGCAAGACAGTAGCTATTGGATGTATCACAATTCTAGACTTCAGCAGTTATTGACCCCACAATTCTAGACTTCAGCAGTTATTGACCCAGATCTGCTTTTGATGCCCAAATCCATTATTCAATTCTAGTTCTAAATTCCTTAGCCAGGTGTTTGCAATGTACTGCTTAGTTTGTATCAGTGCTGCTGTGGTTTCAACCCAAGGTGACTGTGTAGCTCTAAGTGAAGTCCTGCATGCTGGGGGTAAGCTGGCACAAATACAAACATCTACAGCATCTTCATGGAAGACTTAAAAACTGAGAAGTTTATTGGATTGAATAGATGAAAATAAATAACAAAAGTGGGGGCTCATTAAGTTCAGGTGTTTACACTAATTTATACTCATTCCAGCTGTGGATAACGTGTTTGCTATCTTACCCACATAGTCATCATCTGCAATACTGTTTATTCTCATTCTGCCTGGTGTCTGCCCATCAGCAAACTCTGGCAGACTCCCTTTAAGCAAAAAAACCCCAACCAACCAACAAAACCCTAACCAACAAAACACCCACACCAACAAAAAAACCTCCAAACCTTTCCAAGGCTACTTTTCCTTCCATAAGGTTCTTTTGATAATGCTTTATGCTCCAGTAGGAATGTACTTTATCTAAATAGTAGGATCGCACACGTGTTTATGTTTGGCATTTTACTCAAAAATAGTATGAAAATATTCTTAAAATACTACAGCTTGAAACAACGCATGACAGAAACAGTCTGCAGGCCTAGCATGCAGAACGGGAATCACAAGGTTCTGATGGACAACAGGGAAGAGTACAGATTACCAGATATCACATGATTATTCTCATTAAAAATAGTGAAACATGAATTACATTACAGGAAATTCTAAAAATACAGTAAACTTTGCAGTTTGTAGGTTCTGTAAGAAGAATGGTTTTAGTGCTGTATTAGTTGTTATTGAAACTCAAACAGTATTAGCTCCTTGAACTGCAGTGGAACTGCATATACATGCCAGGATCTGCAGTTTGAATAGTACTGGTCATTGAGACAGGTAACATTCAATGAGGTTGAGATAAAACATTAGCTATCACAAGAACAAATGTATAAAATTCCCTGAAAAATTGCACAGAAGTGAACAGTGGCTGCTAATACCAGATAAAGCAAGAGACAGGACATGTGCTTGCCGTACAGCATGGCAGTGACCACCACCTGAGAGTCTACACTAAACTTGCTCTCACAGGAATCCCAAGTCTGTCTGTCTGTCCATCACAGGAGTTAGTTTTAAGCCGAGACAGAATTGTTCTAGCCATACCCTGCCAAGGACCTCTGAAGCAGGTTAGAAAATGTCTCCCTTTTACCAGCAATAATGCACTATGAACTCAGAATCTTGTATGAAAGAACATTAAAAGAATTTACAGAGGATAAAAAAGATCTCATGAAAGTTTTATTCCCCTCCTATTCCCCTCAATATGAAGGCTACTCTGCTTTTCTCCCCCTCCCACCTTCTCCCCTCCCCACCTTAAATAAGCAGATGCAATCAAGGAGAAGTTTATTTTGAACCAATTCTGCAAAACAGTTCAACAATGCCATACTTTATAAAAATACTTAGTTACATAATTAAACTTATTACTATTTATATAAAAAGTGTGAATGTGAATTTTAAACTCTGTTAGGGTAAGAACCACATCAAGGTCTTCAGGTGAAACAAATAAATTTTCATAAACATACAAACTCTTTTGGAGAAGTTTTATAATACACAACCATTTACAATGAACACGTTCATTAAGTTAGTGTTTTATTCCTTTACTATACAAGTGTTATTACAATGAACTGTTCCATTCAGTAATCAAAAATCCATACAATGCCAGTGTCATTTTTGGCATTTCTTGTTACGACTGTAGTAATACATAAACTCATATGATTGTGTTATTAATTTTAAAATATTTAGAAAAATTAAAATTCCATAATATTTTTGGGGTTTAGATTTTTTTGTGTGTGTGTTGTTTTTTTTTTTAATTTTTGTTTTTCTTACATAAAGCCCTTTTAAAATTTGATAACCACAGATGTACAGTTGATGAGCGATGACGAGGGAAAATGAAAAATGATGGCACTGTTCTTACACAGATCTGTGTGGTAGTTGGATTCAATGTAGTGTAAACCCACGAAGAATGCTTAGTACCAGAACTGTATTACCAGCTTTTCTGAAATTCATTTGTTGGATAGCTTTACAATGATAATATGAATTCCAACCTGGTAGCTAAGTAAGAGTTTAGCGTTTCAAAATTAAAGTACATAAGCTTGATCATAAATTCAAGAACCTCATGCAAATTGTTGAGTAAAAGACATGATGTTATTGCTTGATATGTCAGCAGCCAAAGAAAGTAAATCTAGATATAGTGTCAGCTGGGCTGAATGCCAGCAAATTTCATGATTTGGACAATATTAAATATATTTTATCCCTTTAGTTTTTAAACTTTCACATTTTCTTTTGTTTATTTCTAGTTAAATAATTCTGTAGGAAGGGCAAAAGTAGGACGAGCAACTGTGTGTAAGTGTGTCTTAATAGTCAAGAAAAGCAAAAGTGCAATCAAATCCCTGAACTAGTGACAGATATCATTTGTGGCACCCACCCTTGTTAACACAAAAAAGCCACATACAACAGTACCAAACCTGTCTCTCAAAAAGGACTAAAGTGGTCATCTACCAGCTTCAGTCTTGCTTTCCTGGTGAGCTTTGTTCAGGTAGTCTTCCCATACAAAAGCTCGCGGTTGGACTGGAGCTCAGAAGATTAAAGGCTTTCCCCCCCTGATTGTATTACATAGCTTCAAGTTCAAATATCATCATACTTTATCAACACAATTTCATAAAATATTACCTCATTTTCTAGTTACCTTCATTATTCTTAATTAGCTATGCAGAAAGAAAAAAGAAAAATCTCTCATGCTACTTTCCAGTTATATTAATACAAGTATTAACACAGTGCATTATGCTCTCTAATTTCACTATTGAGGCCTACCATTTAGATCAAGTTTCTCATTCATTGTTCCAATTTCTCTTTTAACCTGCCTACCCTAATTAAGTCCATGCAAGAGGAAGCTTAAATATCAAGACTACATATCAAATACAGTTGTACCATCTCTTTTTTTGAGGGGGTGGGGGGCACACACATGTAATTTTAAACACAGGGAGTTTTACAGGACTGGAACAGAATTGCTTGGTCCCACAAAGTTCTTCTGCTTTAAAAATGCCTTACCCCAAGGTCACTAATTCCAGACAATTCCCTCTTTAGTAGAATGATTAGCAAATGTTGGGAAAATAAAGGATTTGAAACATTGGTTTTTCTGCTATTGTTCACACCAACACTCATTTTTCTGCCCCTTATTTTCATTAAGCTTCCTTTGGACCCTGAAAATAAGTTCGGAAAGAGGAAAAAATAAAAACATGTCATTGGTAAATTAGAGTATAACACTTTAAAAGTGGTTTTGTGCAACTGCATTATGAAATTCCAGTTTGCCATTAAGAGCATGCAAAGTAGCGAAGATTTTCTTTCCCGTAATTCCTTAGAGACTTCAGGAATTCTTTGCAAGTCTTTTACATTTGGCAGATTTGTGCATGTTATATAGACTGTTGGCTTATAAGTTGTCTCCAGGCTGGTACTGTGGTTCTGTAGCAGTAAAGTAGTCCTCCAAGAAAGACTGTATATATTCAAATGTTGGTCTCTCATCAGGGTCCTTCTTCCAACACAGTTTCATTAACTCATGGAGAGACTCCGGGCAGCCTTGTGGACAAGGCATCCTATATCCACGTTCCACTTGTTCCAGAACTTCTCGATTCACCATACCTAAAAGGAAAACATTTTAACTCTGAATGATGCTATGCAAAGAACAGTTTCCCAAAGTTTTTCAAGTGTCTCTCCAGCTGCAATACACGTGGATCTACCAGAACAGAACCTTTAATGAACACACTTTATAATGAATGAATTTTTTACATTGTGCATTAAATACATTTTCTGAAAATTGTTTCAATAATTATTCAAAAATTATTTTTATAATTTTCAATACTCAACTGTTAATTCCTCAATACCTCGTCCTGCTTCCATATGTATACTTTCTTGTTTTCCCACTGCCTTGAACCTGTCCTTTCAAAAAGGAGACTTAAGCACAAATATCTTCTCTGTCTGTCTCAGGTTCTACTCAAAGACCACTTAATTTGAGATCAGGACAAGAAAAAGACATTATATATACCTAACAGAACTGCCTTACAAATTCCAGTCACACCAAAATATCTACTGAAATATGTTTAGTTTCAAAAACTGGTTTAGCGGGTTCATTCTACTGATGCTCACTGTAGCCTGGGAGAATGTCAAAAGTAAAAATATCATAAACAGACAGCTAGGAAAACATAAGGATATACCCACTAATCTGAAACAAACTATCAGTCACATATAAAAATGCTATTATCTTAAAGCACTTAAAAAGATATGTGATAGTTAATCTACACATAAAACAAAGTAGCTTTGTGAACAAAGGAACCAGTGAGGTGTGACTAAGTTTTTGTGTCTGCCTGTCAACTGCGGACTCTGAATGAAGGCAAAAAGTACAAAAGGTAACTTCAGTAGCATACAATACAACAAAGGAAAGAAAAGTCTATTAAACTTTTCCTTTTACCTGGATATGGCACTCTCCCCTTTGTTACCAGCTCTGTCAGTAAAATTCCAAATGACCACACATCCGACTTGATTGTAAACCGACCATACAGTGCTGCTTCTGGAGCAGTCCATTTAATTGGAAATTTAGCTCCTACAAACATTGGAAAGACAGACACTCAATTTTTCCCTTGCTAATGGACAATTTGCTTACACTGCAAAATATTTAAAAAAGAACATTGAACTCAAAACATTTTTACATTTTAGCTTTATTGAGAAAATTTGAGGTGCTTTCAGTATTTTAGTATTTCTCAAACTAGGGCAGCAACTACTGGCTACAATTTCTGGAAACACTGAAGACACCTGAGATTCTTAATTAAATAGGTTTCAAGAAGTGAACCTGTTGAGCAATCTCTCTGGAATCTCATATCTCTTCAAACTGTAGCATGTTTTACCCCCCAAAAACAACTAAAAACACTTTTTGAGAACATAAACAAACTGCCAGATAATTTTGAATAATAAAAAGTTTACCAGAATTGCACTTAGGTGATGGGGTCGCCTAAACATAGCTGTGAGAGTCCATTTAAATGCAGAACCTTTATTCATGAAGACAGAATATATGGACATGTTCTGCTAAATGTAATAGTTCTCTGCCATTTGAAGGTAACAGGTCTTATTTATTCAGTAAATAAGTTGGCCTTACCTTGTCTTGCAGTGTACTCATTGTCCTCTATTAACCTCGCTAAACCAAAGTCTGCTATTTTACACACAAGATTGTCTCCTACAAGAATGTTAGCTGCCCGGAGATCCCTGTGGATGTAGTTCATCCTTTCAATGTAAGCCATGCCATCAGCAATCTTAAAAAGAAAGTGTTATTAAATGTTATTTCTCATGATGTTATGCATTTCTTCCAAGCATTAAGCTATACTCCTTTATTTTGGCTTCATTCCCACTGTATAAGCATAGGAAATACAGCTTAGCAAGAGCAGGTGCCAGCACTGATTAGAGTGTGTCCGGCTATACAGTATCTGCTAATTGTGAACCAGACTGTTTCTTTCTGGACAAACTACAAAGCTACAACAGAAGGTGTAAGACAGAGCAGCATACTGAGCCTTCAATAGTTAGCTTAGTTGATATCACTTCTCTAAGCACAACATACAGTTTTCTTAGTACCTGAGCAGCCATGTCGACCAGTTGTGGGAGTTTTAAGTATTTCCCTTCCCCTTCTTTAAGGAAGTCTAGCAAGCTGCCTGTAAAAGATGACACATTTGGGGGGGGAGAGGGGAAGGAAAAAACAAAAAAATTAACTTGACCTGAAAACACGAATGAGATTAACTTCCTAGACATTACATTTATCTCACAAAATCTGTATTTGAAAATCCATCATTTACCAGAATACATAACTCAATGTCCGTGTCTGAAATTACCTCTGCGCTGATAACTAGTTAGAGCAGTTTTATCCAAGTATTTTGGAATCCACTTCAATAATTCAGCTAACTAATACAACAGGCTGCCGCTTGGTGATTATACAGAAATACATTAGAATTTTTCCAGTGTTGCTGGTATCAATACTCTTCCTAGCTGGACTTCCTTCCACAGTGAGATCTATAATTACAGAACAAAAAACCTCTATCCATCATTTAATTTTTCTGCCAGTCCTAACTATGTACTAGAGAAATTATCCTGACATTGTTGCTTTTATTTTGTTGCTTTTTCTTCCTTACACAGGAAAACAAAACTATCTTCCATTCTTTATGGTATATTATTTTCTCCCCTTTATATAATGCAATTGTACTCAGAACATTACAACATGAGCAGTATGTGAAATGAGTTCCAAGGACCTGTGCTTCTTTTCAGACAGCAGTCTTTACCTGTGCAGTACAGCTCTGTCTCTGACACAACAGCTTTCTCTACAGGTGGTATTATGCCATAAGATATAGGAACATGGCCTCTCTTTAAGAAACTAGTGAAGACTTAATGTTATAATTAAGTCAATATTACAACAACAAAATTACAAGTGTGGAGATGGTGGGGAAAGAAACCACTCAATTGTGTATCCTGCAGTGGATTCATAGCGGTAACCATGAATTAGATTCCTCCAACAGGACTTCAGTGACTTGCTGTATTTTTGTATTGAAAGTAAAAGTGTGGCAGGCCAGACCCACACTGCTGTTTGCTGGGTGTGTTTTCACAGACTTTTTCTGATCTTGGTTAATGAGCTCAAAGGACCAAAGAGGAGCAAAGATTTCACATTGATTTCTAGTAACCTGTCCACACTGAAAAAAAAATTGGGTACTATGGAGTTCTTACCCACCTCTTTTCCTAGTAAAAGGATAAATATAAATTAAAATAAATTGTTCTGCTAGCTTTTAAGGATGAACCACCAAAGAAGTTTTATGGGTCTTTTGTAAAATGTGAGAAGTCTGTCAAATGAAAACAGTGAGCAGAAGCTTCCAATGGCACTTTGAATCCATAATTTAGACAAATGTGCAACTATTTTTCCAATTCATTAATCCTGTTTTTGCAAAGTAACCAGTTCTGGTATTAAACTTTGCTTTTCTTTAGCCAGACAGTTATAAATATTTGTTTTCTTGATTGCCTTTTTGAAACCTGATTTTTGAACAATGAAAGCAGATTTTGCATGGCAGCTTTACATCTGACAGAGATACTGCCTAGTGTTATTTAGGAATAACAACATTGCAGAAGGAACTTTTCAGATTTTCTATTCCCATCTACCTTTTCAAACGTATACAACTCTTTAAAAACGCCATCAGAACAGGAAAAAACCAAAAACATACATATGGCACAGTACTGAACACAACCAGCCACTCTCTTGGACTTAAACATTGCTTCTGTATCTTAGGAGGATAGCAAAATTTCTCTGTGTATTGAACTGAAGTCTGCATTGTATAAAAAATGGAATAATTGACTTGAAAATCTGCTGCTTCTTAACACTAATATCCTTATGATGTTGATTTCTACATTCAGCCTAAATCTCTAAATCTGTGTTTCAGCAGCAGGGGGAGGGGGAAATGATATAGAGCAAGGGAAGAAGGATGAAAGACTGAAAACAAGGAGATAAAGGAGGGAGTCTGGAAAAAAAACCCTCAGCCTTTTTAAAATTTACTATTACACTGTTGGAAAAGAAACACTAAAAAACTTCAGTGTACTCTGTTGTGCGCATAACCTGTCTACAGACATAATGATGTGATGATATAATGACATTCCCAGCTATACCATCCAATTGAAATGTAACAGGCAGTACACAATAAAAATGAGGGGAACCCCCCCCAATCTTGTACTTGGAAGATTACCAAGGGTGACACAGATGTGCAGAAAAAATCATGCATCCACCCACGATCTAAATCAGAACTGCTTCAAGTAGGTCAAGCGTTGCTCATTTTAATTTAATCAAAATTAACACTTATACTCCAGTCAGCTTAAACCTAACATTAATTAAACATTTAATTTACTGCCAAGGTCTTAAATAATCTTTCAAATGTAGTATCTCTGACTATTCTGTCACACACCTTTTGTCATGAATTCAGTGACGATGTAGATTGGTTCCTCAGAAACAACTGCGTACAGCGGAACAAGTTTGTCGTGTCGTAATTTCTTCATGATCTGAGCCTCCTGCAGGAAAGCTTCTGGCATCATTGTACCAGGTTTTAGTGTCTTGATTGCTACTTTTGTGGTTCCATTCCATGTTCCTAAAGGAACAAATCAGGTTTTATTCTCCACTATAATACTGAACAGATTTTGTGCTTCTGTTTGCTTAGCTAACAGAATAATTATAAATGAAACTATACTGAAATGTTAATTTTAGTGTTACATGTCTGATCATAACTGGTATTTTTCCCTTCATTTCATTATGATATTGCCTTTTCAGATCCTGATACTAATTTACCTAAAATACTATTAAAACATTTATAGGAATAACTGAAAGGTTAAGCTCTTACCCATCCATACTTCACCAAAACATCCTTGGCCCAACTTAACTTCCAGCCTCAAGGATTCTCTAGGAATCTCCCAAGCATCTTTTGCTAGTCCCTGTGTTTGTGGTTTCACAGTGGGACACACAGTTGTTAGCTTATGACACAGCCCATCGGCATGTTCTGGAAAACAGAAAAAATAAGCTTCATAGTTAAGCAGAGGTAAGACTGTAATAGAAGAAACATCTTATTGCTGATAAAAAGAACTAGACCATTTACTGTTTGTTGAAACCAAAGAGAAAATTGTATAGTTTGGGTTTTAAATATAAGCTGCTTATGCAATCCTTCTTCCTCACAATAGGCACAAGGCAGCATCAGGACACTGGAAATTGGGCTTACCTCTGTAGTGTTTCACCAACTTCTGCAGAGATTCAAATTGTGCTCTGGTTGTGATATAATATCCACCATTGTCAAGTTTTCTGATTTTGTAGTGTTTCACATTATCACCTCTGACCTCATCCCAGTCACGTATGGAAAGGGAATAAGCACCTAGAAAACAAGTTACACCTGGTTCTTCACCAAAATTTAAAAACATATTTAACTTATCTCCACACCTGTCACTATACACACATGTGTGCACAGGCATATGTGACATGTGATAGGCATAAAGATGTTCATTATGCCCACCTTGGCAGGGGTGGGTGAGGGAATGGGAGAGAGAAATGATACACAGACATTTACATACCTTTAGTAGTTTCACTCTCTCTTACTAAGAAAATACCACGCTGGTTCCCAGGATTTAAAAGTAGCCTTTCTGCATCCTTCCTGCCCATCTTACCAAAATACCACCTAGAAAATTTTAAAGGAAACTTGTAAGTAAAAGCTTCCTGTTCTTCGGTACTCACACAAACAAAAGATTTGGAAATCCCATGCATTGACTGGACCACTAATACCCCAAAGCAGATACAGATCAAGAGAAGCAATGACATCCATATAATCACAAGATTAAGATGACCTATTTCTGTATGACTCTCATTACCATTGTTTGCAAAACACGTGTAAAGAGGACTGTATCTGCAAATACTACGGTTGTCTGGTGGTTTGACAATGAGCATCAACTGTACTTAACATTGAAAGTAACACCCTCTTCTGGCTAAGTTTATAGATCAAGCTTAATCAGACGACACAGTATTTAATGCAAAGTCGGTGTACATAAATATAATTGTATCACAGGTTCATTCTGGTTGGAACGGGCTCTTTGGAGGTCTCTGGTCCAGCTTCCTGCTTCAAGCAGGGTCAGCAGTGAAATCAGACCTGGTTGTTCAGGACGTTGTCCACTTCAGGCTTGAAAACCTTGAAGGATGAACTGCCAACCTGGGCAACCTGTACCCCCTCCTGGCTGTTCTCAGGATTAAAAGGTATCCAGTTGGAAACTTTCTTGTTTCAATTTCTGTTGCCAGCTGTACTTCATTACCGCAGCATATGATTCTACTGATCATTTAGAAACATGCCTATTATAGGTATCATTTACTTCTCTATGAGTAACACTCCATTTTGCTGAATCATTCTGATGCCAAAAAGTATGCCAATATCTTAAAAGACCTGCATTTTTTCTTGCCTTAAGTTCTTTCACAAAAGGAGTTTCTTCTTCTATGCTCCCACAGTGTGCTCATTCTGACTAACAGCCTGCACTGTCCTGAGCCAGTGATAAGTTTAAGGTCCATCTTCATATGAACACCCAGACTTATCTCTAACTACGTTTTATTTTGATTATGTGCTTCAGAAGTCACAAAGTGATGCAAAGTGTAAATTTCAAACATTGGTATTCGTTACTGTCTTAGCGTCAAGCAAATCTGGATTCATAAGTGATGGGAAATAGTAGTGGAAACTGCTGAAAAACAATGGCTTAGAGGGTGAAATATTTTCTGGCCTAAAAATGTAGATAAGGAGGGATCACTTTTTTGACCTGTGAACATAATGGCCTGTGCAATCTCTCGGGAATTTGAAACTTATTATTACATTTTGTTGTATTTGCAGTTTGACTGTTGAAGCAGATGTGCAAAGCTAGAAATGGGTATGAGACAATGTGGATGTAACCTATAATCTTACTGAGCCCTAGTTAATGACTTCACATGAAAATGCCTCTTTCTCAGACGACTACAACAATTTACAAACTATATTGTAAAGTGCTATTTTATTTAACTACCTATGAAATAATGGCGGGGTTTAATTGTTCTTTTTATTGGTATTAAACATTTATATTATGGTGTCATTCAAAAGACACTTGAATGAGATGGATCCTGTCAAAAGCAGTTTCTGATAAATTGAATATATATCCTTGGGGCTTAGAAAAGGCTGCTTAAAGAAAATCCTAGCATCTTGGGGCTCTGTATTGCTTTTGCACTTCTAACTCCAACTGCAGTCACAACACAGAACCTGTAAACACGATCAGAGCACAGGGCTACACCAACTCTAAAGCAAATGAACTGCATTCCAAATGCTGTGGTGATATTTATTAAAATTAGCACTGGTTCTTTAAAATAGTCAGTTTTTAAAAGCTTCCCTCCTTATTCATCAGCCTTCACTCTCACCTCTAGTCATCACAAACCTATGACAAATCTCACCACTCTGTTCTGTCAGTCTTTAAGAGCCAGGGTTTCTCTGCAAAAGGCTATAATTTCCATTTTACCACCACCACAGTTGTAATGACAGTATGCTTTTATTGCATAATTAAAAAAAAGAAACCTTCAACGTCTAAAAAAAAAAATTAAGAAAAAGATAGTAATTTTAAAACCAGCTGAAACTCAGGGGTGTAAAATAACAGTGCATCTTTGATGCAATCACTTTTTAATAGCAAAGAGCCAAGTGACAGCAGCAGCAACATGCTAAAGTCTCAGCTTGAGATTCAGGAAACATCTAGAAAACCAGGCACTTTTCCCAGAAGTGCAGTAGCAAACAGAGAAGTGCACAGATCATGTATCAGGGAACTGCTTATTGGCAGTTCCATGCCTGTATATTGAAGCAAGAGCTGTGGAACTTTATATTTCTAGTACAACAGATGCAATTCCTTGGAACAAGCATAACCTGAAATGGTACTGCAAGCTCTCTGGGATCTTTGTTTGCAAATAAATTTAGAAAGTACTGGCACACAAAGCAATATAATTTTCCAAATTCCCAGCAGTCCTTAGCGTACCAAACAATTTTATCACCAAAAAGTTATTACAGATTAATAGATTAGCAATAGCTGTGCACACAAACGTTATTTTAGAATGTAAGATTAGGTGATACCAAGGATATAGCTGATGTTGAATCAAGGTTTGGCAAGCAAAAATCAGGAAAAATCCCTAGAGTTGATGGTGTGTGAACTGCTCAGCTAAAATCCATCCATTTTTGCTTTATGTGATATGCAATGCATGTACTCCAATTCTTACCACTACTGCATTCTCCCTTTAGCTATTTCATCCTTTTTCCTTTAGCCCCAAGTATAGCAAACAGGCATAAAACATCTGTATGAGTGTCCACCTCACACTTACTAATAATTATACCTTTGACATAATCCAAGTAGCATTGGCTAATCTTTAATTAGTAGTATTCTCCTACTTTATCCTCAAATGTTACATATATTAAATTAAAGGAATAGTATCACCACAGGGCACAAAGTGTAGAATGGATAATAAGAATGGATTGACAGGATACAAGTCTTACTCTTCTGCTTGAATGGAGTCTGCAGGAGCTACATAATTGCTTGGGATGTAGCCTGTTTTTCCTGTAGCAATGGATCTTGCTTCCCACCAGTCTCCTTCCCTGAAATAAAACATCAGTTACCTCTTTCACATATAAACAATACATAATTCCCTGGCACCTGTACTCACATATGAAAGGCAGGCAAATTTATGTAACATGCTATTTTAATTATGAAGGCATCTAAACAATTTTGTACTGCACTTACATGCATCTTCTTGTGTTCTGAGCAACATGAGTGCCTCTTAGCAGAATTTCACATTTTAAAGTTTTGGGGCTTTTTTTGGTTAGGCTTTTTTTTTTTTTTTTTAATGTGAAACCAAAATGTTTTATGGCAGAGATGTGTAAATAAACTTTCCAGTTCTCTAGTCTTCATCTGCCTCTCCAGGTCATTCTGCCTGTATGCTGACAGCAGTAAAGGAAGCAGGAAGCCAGCTAATAAAATTAAGAGAACTGGACAAATGAAAACTGCTACATGTATGAATTAGAACTATTACTGCACCAAAAAGTTGCGTGTAAGGAAATCTCCCAAGCAGACAAATTACTTTCTCTTCACTAGACTTCTAGAAATCAGACTGTAATGCAGTAATGCTGCTGCAACTGAACATCAAACTACCCATAAACTATCTGCACATGGATTTACTGTGGAGGCCAGCTGGATGCAATTCCGTGTCAAGATGTCACTGGTACAGGACACTCGCCTCTGGAATCTGCAGTGTGGTGGTGCCAGCTGTGCCCACCTCCCATGAAATCTGGAATCCTGTCAGAAGATCTGCAAGGTGCAGAGCCTGGGATGGAACAGTGCATGTCACTACCTTTTCTGCCCTGAAGGGGGTGGCTGTGCCTTGGTGGGGCAGGGAGTCGGTGGGAGTCACCCCATCACCTGAGGACAGGCTGGGGGGCTGCGTCACTCGCTACAGTTCTACATCTGCACCCAAACCTTGATCCCAGCACAAAAGGTTACTGTCTCAGCCTTATAAATATTTTAATCCCATGCATGTTGAATATCGCATGCATTCAAGAAGAGAAGAACAACGTCAATCTACTCTTCCCTGAAATAGGATACGTAGATTTCAGGAAGAGTTGAGGATCTAATTATTCCCAAAAACCATGTGAAGTCTGTGAATAAGAACACTTACGTGTTATTTATTATTTGGAACCGTTCACCTTTCTTAAATGAAAGGTCATCTGTAGTCCTAGCTTCATAATCATATAAGGCCACAAATACAGTAACACCACCTTAGGAGAAAGAAAAAAAAACAACCATATGATATAGCAGTAATGTTGCAACACTTGATTTAAGGACTTGTCTGTGAAACAACTCATCAATTTTGATTTGAAAGCAATTAAACACTCTGGGTTGTATCTCACTTTGGAAGCTGGATTAATAATCTGCTAATTTCTTAAGACAGAGCAATGGCTATAAACAGACATCCTAAAAATACGCTTCCATACCAAAAATGGCCACTAGATACACTGCTGGAACTACACTAATAATTACAGCACTTATATACAGAAACCTGCATGACACATCAGCAGTAAAACTAAAAAAATCCCCTGGTTTCTTTATTAAGCTTGTTTCTTGTTAAGAAATACAATTTCTACAACACCACAATGGTGAACCATCAGCCAATAATTTTTACAGAAGTAGTTTCCTGATGAACTTCGCTATAAATAACTGATGTGCTCCCACCTTTCTGAGACTACACATTAAAATCTACTCAGAGAGCTGAACCAGAAATAAAAGTGTTCTTGTTGGGTACAAAGACATTCCTCTGCTTTAGGACTAACGATTTTTTTTAATTCCCCACCAGTGAAGCAGACTCTTGCTGATGATGATACAGCAGTGCATTACTCCAGAGAACAAGGACCAAGACAGGTCACAGGAGGAATTCGCATTCCACCAACCCTATGGGATTTGCTTCCTCATCCCACTTCTGGTATGGGGCATGTTGTTGAACGTGTCCCACAAACCGGACAGACATGAGAGAGATGGATGGTAGGAAGAATCCTACACTTACTGGTAGGAAACCTTTTTCTATACTTTATAGAACTAATCTACAAAACTGGGCAAAAAGAAGAAGAGGGAAAGGAGAACAGGCTATTTGAGATGTACAAGCTACTGTAACTATGCGAAAGTTAAAAGAGAAAACTGCAAATGGACAATTCAGAAAGACTTTTTAAGCTCTAGAAATGTTAATTTAACAGTCTAATGGACATGTAAGAAGCCTAATGATAGTCCAAGCAATAACTTAATTTTAAATGTATAATACTACATCTCTAATATGCATCAGGACATACACTGAAGTCCACCAACAGAAACAAGTTGCATCTGATTTTAGATCTTACAATGAATATGATTACTGATCAGAAAGGAAGAATACGTAATGTAATGGGGATAGTCTATATCTAATATTCTTTTGTAGTGTAGATTCTGATGCAAGAGCTCCTAATCACTTAAATATTTTCATCTGCTTTGGAGTCTTCCTGTGATTACAGTCTCTCAGCAGGCCTCAGCTGGAAATGAATTTACAGTTCCTCTAGGGAAAACAGAACAAAATCCCCACAGGAGGTTAGAGTAATTGAGGGGTTTTTTTTAAAATGTGATTTATGAACTGAGAATGAATTAAAATTTTCTGTAGAAGTTAACAGCTCCTAATTTAAGTTAAAAATCAACACAGCTCTACCAATTTTTGCCTGTATTACTACATTATTACATTATTTTGATGACACAAACTTCTGCCTGGAGCAAGAAAATTGTGGGGATACATACCATATTCAAACAAACAGAAAGCAAACGTTACAGAAATAAACCATTCCCAGGGACATCTTCAGCAGATGAAAAAAAAAATCAATATCCTCAACCCACAATATCACAAAAGTTTTTAACTCCATATAAAAAACTGGAAGACTCCATGAACCTCAAAACACTTCAGCTACCTTAAAACCTCTTTTTATTCTTACTTGCAAGCATCATTTATTTTATAACAAAGGATAATAAAATACTTAAGAAGAGCAGCATCTGCACAGAATGTTTGAAAGATACTGTCAAATGATTTTAAGTCTCTTGCAGCTGTTTTCTTTCTGAATCACTGTGAGGTGATCTAGTTTAGCTGTTTAAATTATCCGTTACCATAAAATTTCCCTTAAAGGTTTTCCTTTCCTTAGGTCAGTATTCCCATCCTCAAATCTATGACTGGTTTTGGAGAGAAGACTTTATCTTCTTGTTTAGCATGAGGATTACAGAGCACAGTTTCATGGAAGGCAAGAACAGCAGTCCATTTTTCTGTTTTGATTTTCACTAATATTGTGTGAATTCAAAGTATCTGATGACTGAGAATGTGTAATACAGGAGCAGTGTGACTAATTCAGATTTCTTCTCCTTTTCTGCTCTAGAGGAATAAAAGATGGCTCAACTCTTTTCAGCCTCACTACAGTCCACGATGACAACCATATCATCCTCTTGTCACACATGACTGATCAACTGGGTAAGTACTACTGACACTTACATCCTGTTTGACAAGCCCATCTATTCTCTCTTGCGAAGCAAAGGGCAACAGAATGTTGCCAGTGTTTTATTTGTCACAAATACAAAAAGCTTATAGCCAGATGAAGGTTGTCATCTCATTCAACTCACAATACCACCCAGTTTTGGTGTTTGGTATGTTCAGTATTGAAAATAAGTCCTGAATGTACCAAATAATTGTTACTACAATTTTATTTATTTCAAAAGTGTGTTTGCTTGTGGACAGGCTGGTTTTACGAACAAGGAGGAATAATTTCATATGCAGTATCATTTTATCTAATTGCAAAACAGTGGGAGTGTTCACATAAATCAGCCTGCCTGCTGATAACCAATTTCACACTGATGAGATATTAGACTCTCTTTTCATGAGAAATCTTTCTTGTTGAGTCTGGTTCAAGATATAACGTGCTTAACTACCAGCAGGAACAGGAATAGGCACGAGAACATCCCTTCTGGTCTGTGCAGCAAAGGCTTTGTGGTACCTCGTGGGGGGCTTATATCCCTGATGTGTGGTAAAGCCCAGAAGTGCCTACACACACTGGTGGAGATTCCCACATGAACTAAGAACCAGATCTAGTAAGAAGGAATACACCGAGGTTCTTGGAAGAGATGAAGTACAATAAACTTCCCACAGTAGGGCTAATAAATATAAAGAAATGCTGCCTCTATTTAATTTCTACATCTGTTCATCCAAAATGGGCATTCAGAGCTGAACTCATAACTTCTGAGCCAGGCTAGATACTGATTTTAATTATTTGGTTTTTAATGAATTCTCAAGAAAAGGAATATGAGGTCATCATTACCTGACAATTCATATTTGGTTTCTGAATTGCTTAATGTCAAGGTCAGAGTGGGTTTTCATGGATCTCAAATTTCTTGCGTTTAAAAAACTTTAAATGCCACTGTAACAAAGGAAATATTTAAGCACTGTGCCAACATTAGAGGTTTGTGGGAAAACTAGAAGTAGACTAATAAGGAATTATTTACTCTGTTTTGTGAAGTCTGTTCAAAGCTTCTAGAATAAATCAGTCCTTCTTTCTTGTCTCTCTCTCAAAAAAAAAGAATAAATTACAGCTTCCTCAAAAATATCCACCAAAACTATGAAATTAGCCCTGTGCACAAAATCAGTATTTTTTGTAATAAAGTGTTAGGATTTTGATGTAAAGATGGGTTTATAACATCAGATGTGCATGTTGCTTCAAAATGCTGTATCTTCTATATCTCAGCCAAGAAGGTCTCTGTGCCTTGTAAATTTTATTTTTACATTTTCAATTTTGGTTTTCATATGACCACCAACAATGAGATTTCTGCTCTTTTGTTGCATACGTATTGTTTATATAGTACACAAAATATACTGCATTATATTAGCTTTATAAATAAACAGATTCAATATCGTATTAATATAACTTAAAGCTAATCAAGCCTGACACCCAGTTTAAAATATCAATTTCCTGAATCTGAAGTGTTTTTCATTTTGTACATCTCTCCAAGCTTAAAGTCATTATCCCATTTGTGTTCCTTCAACAGCTTAGAACTTCAAACACCGTTTCATCAATTCCCATTATTGTCTTTAATAAGTCTCAAATTTCTCTGTGCTGCCATCCTAACTGCCTACCCCCAAAAAAAAAAGCCAAAACACCCAACCCTCAAGCCCCAGTCACCCAGATGGAATTATTATCTAGCATTATACATATTGAAAATCAGAAATCTGTAAAAGGCAATTTATTTTAAATTGGCAATTTATTTCCATGTATCACAGTATTTTTTGACTATGACTGTCAAGCTGATATAAGAACAAATAATAATGATAGGATCATTTTATGTAACACTCACCTGTTAAAGTACTAGGATATGGACTTGGCACTGCTGAAAATGAAGATGATGCTCCTCCAAAGGGTGTCATTCCTGAAGGCCCTCCAAAAGGAGTCATGGAATGACTATTAAAATTAACTGCTGATCCCTTTATTGACGGTGACTGTGTTGCTTGGCTGGAATCTGATCCATAATGACTGACATGGGAAATGACAGGTTCTGGAGCATTTTCAGTTCTGTATTTCATGGCTGGACCTTTACCTTCTTTGCTTTTAATGCACCCCATGGTTGCTTCTGTAAGAATGAGAGGGAAAAAGAAAAAGAGCACATCTTCATGTTGTGTCTTTTGATAGCTAACACAGGTATTACCAAAAAATTACCCCAAATGCATATTTATTACTGTTAAACCACATGCAGAGTGTAAACTCTGATGAAAAGTGTTCTGGAATAAAATCTAAGACATTACCAGCCTAGAGAAGCCCTAATTATTTTCCCTTACAGCACCATATATTAACAGCACATTTGAATCATTCTTCATTCCAGTTTTTTGGTGGACTGTAAATGGTAGCACATTAAAAAAAGGGGCAAAAAAACAAAAAAGAGGAAATCAGGCAACAGATGAGGAAAAGACACTGAAGGCTTCTCTAGCGGTGGAGGGTGAAACAGATGTGACAAATCCAGGGTCAGTTATACAAAGCAAATCCAAAGCAATTATAATACAAAGAAAACAAGTGAGGCATTCCTGCTTTCTTTTTTAAGCACATGTGCAGTGAAGTCCTGACTAAATGGCGGCACTACAAATAACATCTTTAAAGACAGAGAGAACTTTTCATCCATTGCCAACCCCCCAAATACATCTCACAAGCAAACCTGGAACATCCACTGCCACAGGATAGGCTTAAGCTCTAGAGCGTAACTAGAAATATAAAACAAATTAGAAGAGCAGTTACAACATCCATAGGGGTTTAGAAATAGAACTGTGCCCAGACAGGTGACAATTTATCACCCTGTCGGCCCAGCATTGCCACCAGCTCCCACTACAGGCAGGCTGTGCCAGAGCTGTTTGCTATGGGGACACCTATTACCTGCTGATGGAGGGAATCAGCGAGGAGACCTGTCGCCAGCAATTAACATGACTAAGCCATTTATCAGGTGGTGAAAACTGGTAGCAGGAATTTTCTGGCTTACCCCAGCTAGGAAATGAAGCAGGAAGAAAACAGGAGTGTCTATTAGATGCAGCACTAATGTGGCATTTAAACTCCTGTATTCTTCACAGGGGGGAAGTTAAAAATCTCCTTTAACTTCAAAAGTAGAAACCTCCACAAAGAAGAAATCAACGGCTCCACATTCTCTAATGAATCAAGTAAAAAAAATAAACAGTAGGAGTTTGAAAGCATGAAACTCACATCTTTTGATAACTACAATAACAATTTCATGGACTCTAACTAACAATTAGGGAAACACCATGTTTCTTGTTGTGTGTCTAATTATTCTTTTCCTTTTCAATTTCTCTTACCTTGTTAACTATTAGACACAGAAATATGGAACAAAGTAAATCTTAGTGAAACAAATACTGCCTTAATATAGTCACACTGAGAGAAACTAATACCCTCCATATAACTAACCATCACAATATTAAAGATACTGTAATTTCCTCAAGAACCATGAATCAGAGTTCCTGGAAAGAACAAGGTCCATAGCCAGTGAAACACCATATGAAATTTACTGCTCAAAAAGATTAAGTATATTCACCCTGTCATTTCAGCCCCTAATACTGCAACGTAATACAATTACAGACGCAGAAACAAGCAGCATTTTTACTAATCATATTTGAGTCTTCCACAGAATACTGAATCATCACAAAAGCACACCTTTTCAATTTTTTCTTAAACTATTATTGCCAACTTATTAACTGTGAACAAACATCAAGAGAGCACAGCTCAATTACATGTATAAGAAATGTAATATGTCTAGATACCTTATAAAAAATGCCTTACCATCTACAGTAGAAAAGCTAGTTATTAATTGACAATAGAAGTCAAACACCCAGAACCACATCCATTTAACATCCCTACCACTGCAAAGAGATACTGTAATCCAAACCACTTTCTTTTGGCCATGTGGCTGCCTACTGTGAATTTTTGCCTTCCTCTGAGGCCTACCTCTTTGATTCTTTTTAAAAAACTTCAATCAATGTTTTCTGCTAGCGTTGAATAAAAATCTAATCACCTTTGCAAAAATGTCTTTGCTAATAGCACTGATTCCTTGCTTTTGGGTGGAAGTCAAGCACACAATTCAAAAGTCCAGCACAAAACTTACGTTAATCAAGTAGATTAAAAGGGAAATATATGCACATTTGTACAACTAACTGTCCGCCACAAATATTTTTCCTCCCTTAATTCTAGCATTTGGTTAACTTGCAACAGGCTGATAAGACCTCAAGATTAAAAACAAACCAAAAAAACAAACCAAAAAAACATAGTAATTTACCAAGTCCGGTAAAACTGCAGGATGTTGCCCAAGGAATTGCTGATTTGAGCAAATGACTGGTGACAAGACTAGGCTGTACTGCAGTTGTAACTACTATCACCCACATGTGCTCACCCCCTTAAGCCGTGGTTAGCTGCAAGAAGTTACAGCTGGAATACTTGAGTGTCACAGAGAACAGCCCTTACTGAAGACCTGAATTCATTCTAGAAAAACAGAGTCAGCCCCTCCTTTGCCTCTCCCCTCCCCAGCCACTTCACTGTTAAGGTAATCTTCTTTAAGGGGTTAAAGAGATTAACAACAGAGATTCACAACAGAGATTCAATCAGCACTTCAAAGAGAAAGACTTTCAGAAATAAGCAGACAAAAACGTAAATGTTCTACTTTTATAACTGCATACCTACAAAGCAAAATTAAGCAAGCAAACTCCTTAGCTTCTGAGAGTGATAAATACAGACCTGAACTGCTGTAAAATACCGTGCATGCATTTGTGAGGAGGAATTAGAGGCACGAGGGGGAGGGAAGATGACATAAACCAAGAGGGAGTAGTAAAGAAAAAATGATTGCCCACCCTGTGGGGGAAAAAACCCAACGACTTAGTACTGTTTAGTCTTGTAATAAATTACTGGATAAAGAACAAAAAATCCCTAAGCAGCTGGTGTGCAAAGTTGGATTTGATTATTCTGGTACTTCATTTGTTATCAACAATATATATAACTGAAATAACTTCATTTCTATATTTATCAATCTTTGCCTGACCAGTAACAAAATATTAAGGAATACATTTCTGTCAAAATTCATGGCTCTCTTTCTGAAGCATTGAAGTCTGCTTAGAAATAGACTCAGATGAGAATGTTTGCTCTCTAGAGGCCCAACTGTTCGAAGAAACGCTGGCCCAAGGTATGTTATTCACAAGCCACCAATTTCCCATTAGTTAAATCATTATTTTAGAGGAGATTGGTGTCTGAAGCAATTACTTGAGTAACTCCAGCAGCTTGTTTTTTTCTTTGAAAAAAATACTCACCTATTGGTTCTGATCACTGTACCCACACGTTTTGAGCGGGGGACGGGTGAAGGTCTACCAGGAAACTATGTTCAGAAAGGCATGAACTACAAGACCAGCTGTCTTGATCCACTCTTTCGATGAAAACAAACCTATGCTAGAATGTTTTCAAGAAATAACAGAAGCTACAAGGATTACTGTAGGGACAGTAGGTTAGCAGAATGCCCACAAAAATCAACTGAAGAATAAGAGTACTCCAGGAAGCAATCATCAAATGTGATTTTAGTAAGATCTCAACAGACTTGTACTTTTTGGAGAAGTCAGATAAAGGGCGTAAGTTCATTATTGTTCAGTACTCTACAAACACTTCAGACAATGACACAAGACCCTTAATAAACCCCACATCAAACAAGAAAGCTGCAAAAAAGTCAATGCTGTCCTCTTATCTTCCCAACTCCTTTTTATAGCAGTGTGCCAGATCACGAAGAAAGCTTTGTTCAACAACTAAAAAGTGTGGCCAGTAAAATCTTTGTGTTATCAGGGGTTTTTTCTGCTTTCATTTAAGGATGAGCTACTATTCTAAGAAAAACAAGTTTTTCTTCAAGAGCCATCACATTCTAGGATACTGACAAATTCCCTCAGGGTGTCTGCTGCCTTGTCCATCCAGCCCAGAGAGATGGGTGTCACAAGGAAACCACTCGTTCATCCGATATGTCTTTGGTCTTTGCAGTTGGTACTTAGAGAAGTTACTCCTTGGTTCCTTGGGACACAAGATTGTCAGGACGGCTTCAAGGAAGGTCTTCTACTGGGTAAAGGAAGATGACAGAGTTTTCTTTGAAACAGGTGACTTCAACTCGGGTGGATAAACTGAGTCTGTTATGGCCAGATGCCTCAGAGCAATGCAGTCTGCAAACACCTCTAAACATCCTATTCATTTTTCCCCCATACCCTACCCAGCAAAATGAAGATTTTGAGGGCTAGGTGTTAGCCTCTGAAACCCTGAAGACCAAGGGCTGGGAGAGCCTCAGGTTTGTTTCACTTGTTGTAGCGGATTTGATAACAAAACCCATTCACTAGAAAAAAAACCAAGAAAAATGAGGAGTTTTCTTCTTGGGGCCAACTGGAAGTACTCTTCTGATTTTGCAGTTTTGTTACAATGCAGCGTGTCCCCAGATAGCTTGCGATGAAGTCTCCAGAAGGTAAGGCCAGGAATGGCAGTCACATGTAGCTGTTTCAACGCACCACAAAGGGAAAGATGCTCTAGGGAGTTGCTCTCTCTTCAACCTCTGGTGTAAACTGGGTACTAAAACTGTACAAGAACTAAATGCAAGAGCTAAAGCAAAGAAAAATCACTAAAGGAAGGGCAGATTAGGTCACAACATTTTGTTTTCATTCATTTTGATTACTAAAATTGGTCATGCAGCTAAAAAAGAGCACTTGAATAACTTTTCACTATGAAGAAAAGTTAGAAGAACAAGCAAGTCAAATCTCCCTCCAGAAGGATAAAGCAAGACTGCAAATATACTCCCACTTAAGAACTACCAGAAAAATTCTCCAACTAAAAAATAACTCCTCATGCTACATAACATACAAAAATAATTTCATTTGAGGTTCACAAATTGCTAATAGAAAGATGAAAAAACACTGAAGATTTTTACTTCTCTCTACCTTCACTTCTCAGTGTTAGCATAAAAAAATAAATTGTTTCTGTCAAGAAAAGATGTGTCCTCACTTCTGTGAAACAAACGTCTTACAAAAAGGTCTTCTTAACTTTGAACTAAAGTAATGATTTAAAGTTATTAAAATTTCATGCAGTGATAAAGACAGGATATTCTGTGGGAAGTTTGCTAATGGATCCATTAGCTGGCAGCTGTCCATTTGCTCAAACAAGTGTAGAGCTGATTCCATATGTCAGCAGAGACACAGAACCTATACTGGCTTTTTGTACACTAGGCAAACAATGCAGAGTATCTGCCAAACAGCTGGTTTCAGCTGGTGGTATCGAAAAATCATTTATTTGATGTGACATAGACTGAAAAAAATGAAGACCGCCAAAAAAGAGCCTAACAACCTCTTTGGCTAGTAACATCCAGCTGATTCAGTCCATCTTTAACAGGTCACTGCTTTGGTATGAAAATGGGAGCAGACTTTCTTATCTACAAAACAACCTGCTATGTTTGTAAAGGAAAGCAAATGAAAGAGAATTGCTTTGTGTTCTTCGCAGACAATTTTTAAAAATTATGCAGTTTTTATCATGGGATATAATTTATCTTTTATGAGCTGTCATAAATTGCAGGGTTTGCTTACTTTACCATGAACAATCCATGGCATTTCAAAGAATGATGTTCTACTGGATTCAGTTTTATAATTAGCAGTAACATTAGTGTAATGAGACCTTAGAGTCTGTATCGTTATGCATCCAAAGTGCAACAGACACGACCTTGTAACTAATGATCTAATAAGGAGCAAAAAGTCAAGATAAAGGAAGAAACATTTGAAAAACCCCAATGAAGCAAGGATTTATGTTACTTGAATTTCAATGTTTACCATACATCTTTGTGCAGTTCTACCCAAAAAAATAACTACAAACCAGCACTATTAGCCCTCAGCTTGCCCAAACACTAAAATGATATTTAAAACCATCCTCTTTATCACTGACTAATGCAAGCTGAACTTTTGAATCCTAATGGTTCTAGAGACCACATCCTCTTTAATCATGACTATACAAACATATTAAAAGAAAAATTCTGGGGTTGCTGTGGTCACTCTTTTGATTTCGCAGCCACAGAATAAAGCCCAAACTGTCTGCTAATAAAGCTACAGCTAGCAAACTCAACATAGCAAATGAAGGATGCTGTACAAAGCCAGAAAAAACAATGAGTGTAAAAATGCTTTTTTAGGTGGATGTTTTGTATTTCAGAGTTAAAAGCTGTTGAAAATAAATAATATTTCTGTTCTAGTTCATGTTTTTAACAGGACTTAGAATTTTAAATTTGCTTTAAATTAATGACTAAGACTGATCCTTCTACTAGAGGAGCGAGTTACCTGGCTTACGAGATCACAACAATTGTGCTCTGAAGGAATACCAGGTCTCAAAATACTACCTGAAAAATTAGGATTAGTAGGGATTCCATAAAAAAAAAAGAATAAGATCCTTCAATCCTTCATGTCCTTCCTGATTTCTTGACTTTTTTTGGAATGGAAGACAAGCAGTTTGACAGAAGTGTACTTCTTCTGAGGTTTGAATGACTTAGACATGGGATATTTATTTTTGAATATCGTAACTATGAAGGAGTCTGAGGACTTACGCTCCTCCAGTTTGCATCGTCCCAGACAAAGGCTTCTCTCCTGAAGAAACATCTACTGTCCTTGTTGGGACTAATAGGTAGGCAATGAAACTGCCCCAGCAGGCAGTACAACCTCCCACCAATGCACAGCAAGCCCTACTATCCAACTGCAAGGTCCCGTTGGATGCCGGGTTACAGAGTTGAAGGAAAAATTAAACACGGCAACAAAAAGTTCTAACAACAAAAGTGGAATTAAGGATTATCAGTGAGGTAAAGTAAGGAGAGATGTGAACACTCAGTTTTCCCTCTCAGTTACATTCTTCCTTTTATCTGGACCAAACATGTAGCATCTTTTCCCACTCAGTCTGTACTTGGACAGCTCAATCTGTAGAGGTGTTCTTTCATTTTTAAGATAGGCAAAGGCTGCAGGAGCATACTGAAGGCAACGATCATGTCATAGATGATATGTGGCTGGCTCTGCAAAACCCACACTCATAAACTTCTGTTTGTTTATAATCAGAGTTTCACCTACACTACCTGAGATCATGTAGATTTCCTTTGACCGGATGTTGTATGCAAGCACAGAAAGGAGAGGTGTCTTTTCCAATCAAACTCATAAATGGCCAGACTAGAAGTGGAAGAAAGCAAGCCTACTGTAATTTTAAAGGCTTTTCTAATCAAAGACCACCTAGTTCAGTATCCTGTCTTCAATAGGGCCTTTGCATCTAACCAGGAGTTCTACTTTCACCATGGGCCTGGACTCTGACAATGAATAAGGCTGTCTCCTTGTATGAGTCACCAGCAGGAGATGCTTTGGAAGATGAGAGACACAGGATGAATGCAGACTGCTCCAAACTCCACCAATCTGTAGCACAGAAATTTCACAGATGAAGGCTAACAACTCAGCTATATGAAAAAAAGTCCAACGGGTATGACCCAGCTTATGAATTGAAACTAATGTACTTATGTTGATGCAACATCTGCACAGGATTTGCATTCTCGTATTGTTGGAATTGTTTTACGCTTACTGGTTCAAGCCAGAATAATCTTACCCAAGAAAATAAAAGTAGTTATTACTATAATGATATAGATTTAACCGTCACAAACGTTCTGTTCTATACAAGGCTTAGGAAAACCCCAGAGGGGGTGAATGGAGTGTCACAGCCAAGACCTGGACTAAGACCTTGCAAGGGCAGCTGTAGCAGCCTGACACCCCTAAGCAAGGCTTTCTCATCCAAACTCTTCAAGCATCTGAAGAAGCACACTCCCATCATCAACCTCATCTTCCGTTTGCTCACACAGGCAATCTTCACTTCAGCTGGAAGCTGCCTACCTTGTGTGCAAGACAACGGAAAGCACAAAAGAAAGATGCTGGGTGGGGGAAAAAGCCCAAACCAAAAAAAATGTAAAAACAGCTGACACTCCAAACCCAGATGCTGTAGGCACAGAACCTAGCTGGGGGTACCTGACTGAGAGCCTGAGGGAGCTGTTTGTAACTTCCAAAGCAGAGCAGAGAAAATATGTCAAAATAATTAAACTTAATTGTTAAAACCTCTACCAATTGCTAAATACAGCTTTTATATTAAGAAAGCTTGTTTTCAGGATGTATTCTGGATTTTGAGTGAAGTCAACATATTGTTCACATCCAGAAAGAGTGAAAAATAATTTGTGCTTCTGTACATACAATAATAAAATCTGCTGAGAAACCTAAGTGTTGTGCAAAAGACGTAACACTAATGGATATACAATACTGATGGATTAATTTTCTTTTCCAGCAGTCAAGATCACAAGGGAGAAACTAAAATATCAGAATTACAAAAGCAATTTTATGTGATGAAATATATACTATATACACATGAGATAATTTTTAAAATTTAAAGTTACAATGTCTAGGCATACAATTTCAAGCCCTTACCACACAAAGACATTTTCTCTGACAACAAATGATACCACAGACAAAACAACCAACATATTGTCTAGACAGTATTACTGCTGCTCCATTGTCTTGAGCATTTAAGTACACAGTCAATACATAAATGCAGAAGAGGACAATTCTGCCTTTTTTTTTTTTTAGCGTAACATACTTTTATTAATTTGCAAATAATTACAATTATACTAAAAACTTAAGAGTCTGGCATATTTAAGAAGTCTGATCAAAAGTTTGTTTCAGATTCTAAGTCATGTTATATACCTTGTCAATGCTATCTAGTATATTTCAGGCTCAGGAACTAATTCATAAACATTTTGTTTTCATTGAATCCTATTTGGAAAACAAAAAAAAGTATGCCTGGTATCATAGAACATTTTCATCCATTCAGTTTTCAACCATTTTATTCAAGTATATTATTTTTTTAAAGTATCCAAAAGTTATTTAAAGAGTGACTTTTAAATTTTGTTTGCTACAATAAACTAACATTCTGTTTTACTGGTCTCACAGCAGGAAGCATGCAAAACACCTTCCCAAGGGACATCTGCCTTGCAGAAAAAGCGGAGTAAAACTTACATGGTAGAAGAACAAATTGCAGCATTTTTGTTCTGAAAAAAAAGTAATTTAAGAAGCAATTTCTTTCAATGCTCAAGTATGAATCACATATGACAAATGGACTACAACATTTGCAAGCTCTCAGAAACTCGGAGATACTGAAATCCATATGAATAATTTTCATTTTCTCAGCTGGAGCGGCAATTATATTTTAAGGTAACAGAGGAATTCACTATCAGCAAGAATCCACCTGCAACTTCATTAGTCAACTTAAAAATATAAAGGAAAGGAACAGTTGTAGGAACTTAAAGAGATGAATCAACAAAAGACCCTATAATAAATGACTGTTATACCCACCCAAATTATAGCACAGGATGACTGCTAGGGAATCTCATGGAATTTAAGATGTTATTTATTTGGTGTGTATGTTTGACACAGTGTTACTTGACATTTGAACAGTCCTGCTTTGCAAACATGAATTTTGCCAAATGTCATCCTAAGCTGAAAGTAAATTCTCTTTTATTCTCAATGCTATTTTAACTTAATATAATTGACATGATTACCATGTTAAGAAAAATCAGTAATTAAAGTAAATAAATCAAATTACTGACAAAACGTTGCAGCTCATTTATGCATGGGCCATATACCCAGACCTCCTTCAGCAATTAGCTCTTTGCTGAACAACAGGAATTTCAAGAAGCCAGCTGGAAAATATCAATCTTTTGACTAAAACAAAAAGTGAAAGTACATATAAGCGATTACAAACACACATGTACATTGGTCTTCATGTTTTTACTTTGCACATAAGAAAAAGTGAAAAGTACAATTAAATTGTAAATAAATTCAAAATTAAACAAAAGAAAGGTGACACTTGCTAAATAACACCTTTACTAAAAGGGAAGAGCTGGATGATGTTTTAACTAAACAAGAATTATTACCCTAATAGCTATCATTACTGCTGTTTGGATACTGACAGATATAACAGTGTTCACAGGCAAAAAGACCAGGAGAAATTATCTTAATTAGCTTGTCAGGCATCTTGCACAATAGAGGCCATAGGGCTGCCCTGAACTAATTTTTCCTTTTATGGTTTTGAATGTACACACACACACACACTCAAATTCATTCAAAGTGACTATTATGGAAAGCTCACCCACACTGTGGACAAATCCTAAAATCTGAACACAGTAACTGCTAATAGTACATGCCTCATATCCCATCAGAATTTAATGCAGAAAACATCCAGAAAACACCTTTGCCTTGGAGACCTACCACTATCTTGCTTCTGTTTCCTGTGTAAGTAAAAACATCATGGCTCTCTTAAACCTTCCCCTTGGCAAAAATGATGCAGTCCCACTAGACTCCAGTCTACCAAGTAACTTTCCAGTCACTCAACCACCTCATTTTCTCCAAGATCCTTCAGTTTTTTCAGCACCTCCCACTAACAGTGATCACCAGGCATTCAAGGTAAGGAATACTCCTTAATCCTTCTTTCATATAATTACAGAATGTTTTGGATTGGAAAGGACCTTTAAAAATCATCTAGAGTTCCAGCCCCAATAACCATAAGCAGGGACATCTTTCACTGATGGGGTTGGTCAGGGCCTTATACCACCAGGCCTTGAACACTTCCAGGGATGGGGCATCCACAGTATCTCCGGGCAACCTCTTGAAGGGTCTCACTACCCTCATTGTAAAATATTTCTTACTTATACCTAGTGTAAAGGTACCATCTTTCAGCTTAAAACTGCTACCCCTTGACCTGTCACTACAGGCACTGGTTAAAAGTCCCTTTCCATGTTTCTTGTAAGCTCCACTTACACACTGAAAGGCCACACTGACCTTCCGGGACCCATTGGTTCTCCAAGCTGAACAATCCGTTCTCTCAGCCTGTCCTCACAGGAGAAGTATCCTAGCCCCCTGACCATCTTTGTGGCCTCCTCTGGACCCATTCCAACAGTTCCATGTTGTTCTTATGTTTGGGGCATCAGAGCTGGATGCAGAACTCCAGGTGGGGTCTCACTAGAGTGGAATAGAGGGGCAGAATCACCCCCCTTGACCTCCTGGTCACGCTTCTTCTGATGCTCCCCAGGATATGATTGACTTTCTGCACTGCAAGCAGACATGGTCGGCTCATGTCCAATTTTTCATCCACCAATATCTTTATCTTCTTCCTTGATGGGCTGCTCTCAATTCATTCCTACTGGGGATTTTCCTGACCCAGGTGCCAGACCTCGCACTTGACCTTTTGAAATTCATGATGTTCCCCAGGCCCATCTGAGATCTCTAGTATTTATTTTGAGAGCAGCCACTGTCCCTTATGATTCTCACATCTTTTTCAGTACTGCTCTGGAACAGAAATTTCTGCATCCTGAAAGCATGGCCCGTATCCTTCTTGCTACAAGTATAATAATAATTTTTCTGTATTAAACAGGCATGATTCTCAATTAATCCAGACTAATTGTGGAGCTGTGAGACAAATCTGGGAAAAAAAATTAAAGTATCACTCATCTGAAAATGGAGACAACAGCACACAGTAAGAGTCTCACCATTATCCTATCCAGGGTTTCTTATGACTATCTCCAATATTATATCACCCTGTTCGTTATTCTGTGATCTGCCCTGCAAGCACTTGGCACTGTTTTGCCATGTGCATGGATCTTAGCCATGCAGTAGCTCTACCCTTCAAGTTCACCTGCTTCTGCAGGACTGAGATCTCTCTGCTGCCTCTCAGCAAGTACACTGCAGAAGTAAAGCACTCATATCCTTGTCTCAGGAAGCAGAACTACCTTATTTGTAGATTATAGCCACTTGTTCTAGAGCAGGGTTGCCTCCTGCAAAGTAGGTGTATCCTCTGCCTTCAACAGAAAAGTTTTGTTCCAAATGCAGGCATTTCAGTGGCAATTTCATGAACTTCCTACTGAAAAAAACCCCCCAACTTAATTCATTGCTTTCAAAACCTAGGATACTACTTCACCTTACATTCATGTTGTTTCATTTGCTTAAGGACTCACAACACTCAATCCTTTCCAGTTCCAGACCAGCAATTAGAGTGACTTGTACCAGGTGTACCAAGCCTGCAATGATGGCATGTAACATAAAACCACACAGTGTTTGCTTCCCATTCCTTGTTCGCTTTCCTTTAGACTCATCTGCTGATTTTTTATCTACCACTTGAAACCACTGAAAGGGCTTTAAACACAATTCATAACAGCATTTGTAAAAATTATGTCAAAGACAAATTTTTCCTGAGGGTGTTCTTATTCGATGGAGTGAAACAAAGGGAAACCATCTTAGTATTTCATGTGATGGAGAGTTTTATCAACATACAAGTCAAAAAAATTGCTGAAGTCTTCAGACATCTTCTAAGGATATATTAAAGAGGCCATCAGTTTTCTGTTTCTTTTTAAAAAGCTTTCCATAGTAGTCAATAGGCCTTCCCTCTAATTCAGCATTTTCCAACCATGAACTAGCCAGCAACACGTAAAACACATCACCAGTCACTAGCCCCTGAAGATGTGCAAAGTGAACACAACTGATAACTTTGATCAGTTTTAGCCACAGTACAGAATAAAACAGAAATAGATGAGACTAGGGTGCGAAAAGGAGAGCAAACAGATGCTGGAATAACAAGTAGAGGGCTATAAATTATTTTTAAAAGGGAAACAGAATATTAATAATCAAACAGCAATAGAAAATAGTTTTGACACATTTCATGTAGGTAAATCCTGTTAACTTACAAAAGGGTACACCACAGCACGAAGACATCCTTCAGTTTTTAATCAATTGGATCAGGCAATGCTGTTCTAAATAGGTAAATAAAATGCCTTGGCTGCTTTGTGTTCTCAATCGTGCTGGTACTTGGTTTACAGGAGTACACAATATATCTTTAAAGATTCTCTTCAGGCTAAGTAAGTACTGTTTAGTAACAAATTTGCTGGTTCCTAACTAGTAAGCAGAGCTTTCAGCAATATTATTTTGACTCCAGAAGTACTGCCAGAAGGAAGGACATTTCCTTTTCAATTAAATGTTAAATTGAAGGGTAGAGGGAAAGTGTTAGGGATTCAGCAGAAGCATGCACATCAAACAACTTACTCCTCCGTAACCTCCAAAAGTTATGTAAATTTTGGTCATAGGTCAGAAGGATCTCAGTCATCAGTAATAATGAAGGAAACAACAAATTAACAATGTTCAAAAAGAAATAATGTTACCTGAGAGAAATCTTTCAATTACAGAATTCCTCATCTTAAAAAATAAGCAGCATGATTAAAAGAGCTTAAATACATACACCTCGCTGCAAATTTGACAAATCTGACTGAAACGTTCAATAAAAACAAGTATTTATTGAAAAAAAATTTAAACCCACAAACATTTAAAATAATTCTATTTTATCGTGTCTCCATAAAACAAGAGAAAGGAAAGAGAGTCTCGTTCCGTATCTCCCTTGGAAGGTAGGGAAGAGGTATTTTAAGTCATAGAATCATAGAATAGATTGGGTTGGAAAAGACCTCCAACATCATCGAGTCCAACCTCTGATCCAACTCCAATTACTATATCATGGCCCTGAGGGCCACGTCCAATCTCTGTTTAAAAACCTCCAGGGATGGTGAATCCACCACCTCTCCGGGCAGGCCGTTCCAGTCCTTTTATGTGGTTTTCTTACTAATTTCAGTGTTCTGGTTCTTCTTAACTGATGGTTTACAGATATGTAAGAACTTGTCATAGGTTCAAATAGCAAGCTGTATCTGAGAGAAAGTTACTTATCATCCCTCACCAGCAGAAACGGGATTTCTTCGCTAAGCTCAAATCTTCTAAACTTCCAAAATTCCTTAAGTCTCATCAGTGTTATAAACGTAATATTTCTGTCATCTTTCAAGCAGGAAGCAATGCAATACTATCATTCCATAGCTTAGCCTAAAGAATCAATTTTGCATATTTTTAAACAGTCTTCTAGACTAAACCCAAAATGAATCTGCTGGAAAACAGGTTCTGCTGTTTGGAGCAATTTGTGTACTGCTTGCTGCCAGAATCCACTGCTATTCACAAAGAGCAATACGAGGAGTGGTAACTCCAAGACCGAGCAGAATTAGATGTAAATACCTGTACCTGCAGCCACCAGAGGAGTGGCATAGTTCACTGGTGACTGGCTGAAGGATAGGTAAGATCTGGACAATACAGCACTAAACTCCAAATACACAGTAAGAAGAAAGGAGAAATATACAGAAGGGAGTAACAACTTTGGAACAGTCTACACGGAAGCAGTAGGTGGCACTTCATATTTCTAGTCAATGGTTGTAACTCAACACAAAGAAGGGATATTGTCCCCAAGCAAAGTCCTACTCGATATCAAGTGGAGAGCTCAGCAATTGCTCCTTATCACACAAAGGTTTGCATTTTCTGCTCATAAAACACCCAGCATTAAACTGCCAGACTAGAAATGGAGCGAATTATCCAGCCACTCCCAACTGATAGAGACTAACAGGGTTTCTTATGTCCCCTCTTGCAGGGAAGGTATTTTTTTCTAAGAGAACCTAGCAATTTCTATTTGACAAATTCTCTGCGAGTGCTAAGGGGCTGGTGACGTGTTTTATCTGTCCTCACATCTTTCCTCAGCATATCATAGCTATTACTTCTAACTTTTGCTATTTTTGTTAGAGAGCTGAGAACTGCTTTACATCCTTGTCGGTATGAGTAAGGAGCCCACACGGTGTCTGTACAACATTCAGTACTCCCAGTCAGGAACCCCAATAATCCTTCAGTTCCAAGTTTCTAGCCAGTGATTTAACCTAAGCTCCTAGTGAGGAACTCCTCTTCCCACCATGCTTGTGTCTGGTGAAGTAAAATGTTAAAAGGATACAGTTTTCTGTAATATACATAACCTGAAATGTCGTGAGTTATTTTGTAATCCAAAAGTACTTTTCTAGCGTGTTCAGGCTGACGTAGGAACTAAGAAATACTCATTTCAGTGTAAAAAAAACCCAACAAACTTGACAGAACTTCACCAGCCTTGATATATAACTGAACATAAGTAAAATACATAGTGTAGAAAAACAGAACTGGTACAATAGCAATGGGATTGTAATAGTTTCTTACTTTTGACTGACATACAGAGATAGAGTCTGATGGCAGGACTTGACCAGTGTGATCAAGAGGAAAAGTTTTCCACAAGTCATGACATAAAAAAGCAGAGTTTCAAAAAGAAAAGACAGAAAAAAAGAAGATTGCTACAGACAAAAATCAAGACCTATAAACAGGAAAAAAGAAGGAGCAAGGGCTTGTGTGTGTGAGCATGGCACAGCACAAAAAACATTTTCAAAGGATACCAGCCATTCCAAGTGTCTGCTCCAGACAAGCAGAAACAAAAATTAAGGAATGTATCTGCACTGCCTACCTTTTGGATCTGAAAATTTGAAGGCTGGATCACCTCACACAGACTTGCTGCACAACCAGTGGAGAGACACAGGCTCCAGTAAGAGAAGCAATGATTTTAAGGACACCTAATTTATTTTTTTTTAATTTCTAAAATTTAACTGGTAGTTTAGAGCAGAAAAGACAACTGTGTTATCTGCCTTGATCTTCTCATTATGCTAGTCCCTGTTGTCATTCCCTCACCCCAAAAATCAAACCAGCTGGCAAGAAGACTAGTCAAATAGCCTTGCAGAGCTAAGTACTTAGAAATTATGGGCAATGGGAATGTATCCTACTTGTTAAGTTTCAAACCTTCTGTAAAAGCAGAGCAGTTTCAAACAACACAAAATATGAAACAGGCTACATAGTGCTGATTTTAAATCTCTGAAACCCAGTTCATGGAAGAAAACAAAAGACTTCTCCACAATTGCTGTGCCAGTCAAGCTAGTGTCCTTTTAAAATAATTCCCTGGTATAAACTAATGACAGTTATATTCGGTAATGGACTTCAGGTGGAATTCATCTTCCAAATTTAGACATCCATCTGGGGGTGAGATGAATCATGCAGTGAAAGTGCTTATTTCTCTCCACTGACTATAAAGGGAACCTACAGAACTAGCTCATGTATAGGCAGCGAAAGCTGGCATTCACCAACCTGTCTCCTGACAGCTAATGCACAGGTTTAAGTGGGATAGCAGGTCTAACGGTCATCTTCTACCACCAAATCAAAAAATCAGGCTAGAAAAGTTATCTTTCAACAGGGTGAGAAGCAGCACTGACTAGAATTAGCTTAACATGTATGTAAACATTGGCACTCACTATTTTCCCCTTGCACAACAGATAGAGGTCTGTTCATGGAAAAATAAGCACACCTTTCAATTAAAACCCCTCATGCTTCTGACATCTTTGTACAGATCTTAGCATCTGCTGAATATCAAATTGTTTTAATTTCTTTTTAATTATTTTAAAATAATGCAACCACATAAAGAAAGCTATTGAGAAGTCCATATTTTCACAAAATGATGTGTAACTTGATGAAAATACATTACAGAGCCTACTAATTCTTAAACTCAGCCTAAACTCCAAAAATGTTTCTACAGAAAGGAGGGACTAAGGCTTCAAGAATCAGCGGCACAAAAAAGTATACTACTAAATCAAAATAATCTATTAAGATTGAACCAAACAGTTAAACCCTGTGATTTGCAAAGCTGCCACCTTCACAAAAGGAACAGGGCAGCTCTATTAAATAGCAGCCTCTTGTTTTAAATAATGTAAGTTGTCTGAAATGGAATATTTCTGTTCAGCACAATATTACTTCTTGATTTACAAGTAGAGAGGTCCCTTGATTATTCCAGTAGTCATTAGAGACACAAAGTAGTATATTTTTATCAAAAAGCATGTCTGGGGGAGGGAAGTGCAATACAAAATCACCGCAAAGGAGTCTGAAGGGAGGGCAGAAATAATCTGCCTGCAGTCAGCCCAGGCTGTGCATTTGTTCGACCTATACAACCTCACAACCACCTCTTCCTTAGAACAGCCATTACATGACCAAAATGTACTATGCATCCATAAGAGGATAAAGTCTTATGAAATTAAGCCATTGATTGACATGTACCTGCAGTCCTATCCCTGCTCTGAACACAATCAGATTTTATATTTTGGAGATTTTATGTTTTGGTGGCACGCACAAGGTCTCGCAAAAAAAAGAACACGTAACCAGTGGCCCTAAAACACTCCATAAATATCTTAGCACCCCAGTGTGGGCCAAAGTTTTAGTGCTACAACTAGAAAGGATTCTGGAAAACGAGTAACAGAAATAAAAACTATAAAGGGGCAGGCTTTATAACAAATAATAAGCTGTAATAAGCAAGATCCAAAGGTCCATATCCATTTAAGTATCCTCTCACTAACTGCAGCCAATAATAGATACTGAGTGAAGCATGTAAGAAGACAATAAACATATAGCAATGCTTCCCCAGAAAGTTCCCTGATCCCCCAACAGTTTGCAGAAGCAGGATTTCCTGAACAAGAATAGGTAGGTATTTGATGATTCTTCCACAGCAGTTTCCCTCTACACTGATGTAATGTTTAGACTCCTTAAATTCCTGAGGCAAGAAATTCTATAGCTTAATTACACATTCTGTCGAGAACCACCTTCTTTTGTCTGTTTTCAATTCATCAGCTGCTATTTTCATTAGATACCTATTAGTGTGCGTGCACTAAAAAAAGACAGTGAATAAACACTCCCTATTTTGGTCCTCTTGGCTGCTGAACACTGTCACACCACTTTTTGGTCACCTTCTCTACTGTAACAAATTCATGCTGTTCCTCTTACAGATATTGTTCCATGTTTCCGATTTTGTCTTCCTTTAAACTTCAACCACGTTCTTTTTGAGGTGATAACAGGGATAGAGGTAAGCAGGGCAGAACTGCAAAAGAGATGATTAAGCTTTTTAAAATGGTATAATCATTATTTTCCCTTTTTTGCCTAACCATTTCTAGAGGCAACAGTCAGCTTTGAGCTCATCCTTTTAGGTGAGAAGACAAGCTTGTTCCTCCCCACCTCCAAATACAACACATGAAGCAAGTTACGGGAAATTTCATCTGCCATTTTAATGTCTGAGCAATGTCAAGTCTTTCTGCAATTCTAGGGTCTGCCTTTGTACCTAAAATCCATCAATAAAGTCTGTAAGCTCACTTTTCTTCTATATGCTTTATGAACTTGAACGTGCTTCATTAACAGAACTCTGGAGAATTGTCACATGGGACCCCACTCTATTTACTCCAACTCTTCCTTTCATATATTTTAGCCATTAATTTAACCACACAAAGTTCTTTCCCCCTATCCTGTAGCTGCGTAGTTTCTTCAAGATTCTTTGGTGGGGGCCCTTGTTAAATACTTTTGGACATCCAAGTAAACCACTTCTGTCAAATCTTATTTATTCATGCGCTTGGCTTTAAAAAAACCTCAAGTGAGCTTGCAAAACATGACATCCCTTTACAGCAGACTCTTAATTCTTCTTCAGTACATCATGTTTATCTATGTTATTTTTGTTATTATCATTATTTTGACTGATTTACTTGGAACAGATGTCAGGCTTAGTGATCTGTAGTTCCCCAGATCTCTCCTGAAGCTTTTTCTTTCAAATAAAATAAAATCAGTGTCACAGATTAAGACACTATAGATCACATATAAATGAAATTATATCTTAGCCAGATGTTGTATTTGCTGCTTGCTGTCCACGGTACAGTGATCCTTGCTTGCTTGCTGTTTGGAAAGCTGTACTAAGTGCAAAACCAAGTCCCTCTAAAGATATGAAAGTGGTTTTCACTTTCTTCTGTAGAAGGTTTACCCACTATCTTTGGGAAGATCAGTACATGCTAAAGATTCACTGTAACAGTAATATTACAAACATTTAATTGTATGAAAAGAACTCTCTTATCTTTCCAGTAAATAATAGTCCCATAAATATATGCTCCTGTGCAGCAACAGCCATTCAACTATATAATAGCTGTCCTAATTACCACAAAACACAAATGAGCTTGTGAAGACACAGTTATTCATTTGCAAATGAGACAGCATTCAAAGAGAAGTAAAACTTATAACATCTTTCTGGAATTGAGAACCACTGTGGAAATTACAACCAACAAGCAGGCAACTTGAGACATGGACTAAACCAATATACACAAATATTTTTAGCCTCATCAATTGTGTGAAGTTGCAGTTTTACATCCCAATGTTTCTAAGGGCCATCTAAATTTCAGGTCTAAGTTTACCCAATTTTTCTTTAGCATGGTGTCAACTTTAACTTTTTTTTTTTTTTTTTAACTCACAAGTCCAAAGACAAAGAGTTTAAAATTTGTCAAATCTTACAAAATTACCAAATGCCTTTCAGTGGTGCAAGGTCAAATGTTAGGTTTCACTGTGACCATATTTCTACTGGCAGCATGTTAAGGTTAGACATAACAGTGTGTTTAAATCCATATGCAACTGTTTCAGCTCCTTTCCCCCTCTACATTTTGCATCAGTCTAACAGAAGCTTGTAGTTCTGGTACGTTTAAGTCAAATGTAGGGAGAACAAACAAAACAAAAACATTATCAGGACTGGTAAGAAGTCACTGGAGCAAGCATAGCATTCACATTCTAAATTTTTAACAGCAGTAAGGATTAAAAATTACCCTATTACAGATGTTGAAAAAACACCTTTCCAAATATGAGATTGAAAACACTTCCCTAAATTAAAAGCCTCTTGTGCTGCTCAGTCTTCCGGGCATCAGAGAAGTTAACAGTATCCTCACTTCTGCTGCTGCAGGACATCGCAGACAACAAAGTCATACAGAGTCTTGATATTAATAGCAGAAAGCTAAGAAACCAAACAGAACAATGAAGTTGCAAAGACTTCTTTCCGCTCTTCCCAAGCTGCCATAAGAGAGCTGGTAGAAACAAACAAACAAAAAAATTGGCTGCCAAAACAAAAAAACCCACAAAAATATTCTGCCTTTCAACAATTGTATTTTGTTTCATTTCAACTACCACACTTAATGTTTGGGGGCCTCTTAAACCCTTTAAGGAAAATCACAGAACAGCTGAAACTGGAAGGGACATCTGGAGGATGCCTGCTCCAACCCCCCTGCTCAAAGCATGTCAATGACAGTAAGTTGCTCAGGGCTGTGTACAGCTGGGTTTTGAGTCATTGCCAAGGACGGAGACTCCACATTATTTTTGGACCACCTGTTCCAGTGATCCATCACCCTTACCATAAAAAAAAACATTTTTTCTCATGTTTAAATGGAACTTCCTGTATTACAATTTGTGCCCAATTGCCTTGTCCTGTCAGTGGATACTACCAAGTGGAGCCTGGCTCTGTCCTCTTTATTCCACCCCATCAGATTACTTATACACATAAAGTGTCCCTGAGCATTCTCTTCTCCAAGCTGAGCAATCCCAACTCTCTCAGCTTGTCCTCACAAGAGAAATTCTCCAAACCCTGAGTCATCCTAGTGGCCTTTGCTGGACTCTCTCCAGTACGTCCACATCTCTCCTGTACTGGGGAGTCCAGAAGCAGATACAGCAAACCAGGTCTGGCCTCAGCCGTGCTGGGAAAGGATCCCTTTCTTGATCTGCTGGGAACTCTTTTCCTAATGCATCCAGAACACTTCTGGCCTTCTTTGTTGCAAGCGCACATCGATGGCTCACATACATTTTTCCCACCAGGACCCCCAGCTCCCTTTCTGCACAGTTGCTTTTCAGTTGGTTAGACCCTACCATGTACCAGAGCCTGGGGTTGTTCCTCCACAGGAGCTTGATTTGGCATTTCCCTTTACTGAACTTCATGAGGTTCCCATCAGACAACTCCTCCAGTCTCTCAAGGTCCTTCTGGATGTCAGCACAACCATCTTTGGTCTATCAGCCACTCCTCCTGCAAACTTGTTAAGGGTGCACCTCTGTCTGACCACCTAGGTCAGTAACAAAGGTGTTAAACAGGACTGGCACTGGTACTGAGCCCTGGGGTACACTGCTAATGACTGGTCACCTGCTTTTGGGCCACTTCTGACTTTGTGCCACTGATGCCAACCCTTTGAGCCCATCAGGTCAGACAGTTGCCAGTCACTGTCACTGTTCACTCACTTGGTGTGTACTTCATCAGTTTGTCTAAGAGGCAAGCTGAAAGCCTTACCGATGTCAATATCAACAATGTTTACTGCTCTGCTCTCATCTACCCAGCCAGTCATCTCACCACACAACACAGTTAAGCATGATTTCCTCTCCATGCTATGCTGACAGCTCCAAATCAATTTCTTGTCTTTCATATTTCTAAGTTATTCTAGTTCCTTTTCTTCATCTTCTCCAATGTAAGCTTTTGGTTTGTATGTTTTTTCTTTTGATGTCCACAGCACACTTACTAATAGCTGCACATCTACTAATTGAAATGCCCCTAAAACAACTAACAGTCTCACAGCACTGCTTAACAAACTACTTATTCCAGCCAGCCACTGAAATAACAATGCTTCTTTTTTCTCCACAAATGTATGTAAGCTAGTAGCAACGTTGTTGCAGCTGTAATGGCCTAATGATCTCAGAGAAGCAAGGAAAACACCCTACTCCCTGCCCCCAAATATACTCACTACTTACCACCATGCCTCTAAGAAATTTTCTCTCCTTTAAATTGAGTATTTTGTTATTAGCATCCTTTCTACGCATCTAGGATAATGCTCATATTTTGTCAGGCTCTTGACAGAAATATCTCCTTTTCTCAGATTTCCTGGC
This sequence comes from Pseudotriccus pelzelni, assembly GCA_035584735.1. Lineage (NCBI taxonomy): Eukaryota > Metazoa > Chordata > Aves > Passeriformes > Tyrannidae > Pseudotriccus > Pseudotriccus pelzelni. Next base: position 102,664,016 of record JAWMRA010000078.1, on the reverse strand, counting down.
TTCCCTGAAACAGAAACGTCAGGGAGCATCTTCTCCACATTTCTTCCTTAACGTCTTCTACCTTCCCTCTTCCCTTCAGAAGTGCAGTGTAGAGCCTGATGTTTCTTCACTAAGTCAAGAAAACTCCCATGCTTACACTATCAGGGATAAAAGAAAGCACAGCACTGAACCCTCTGCACTCAAGTAATGGTGTACTTAGAAGGTAAGCATCCTTCCAACCTCCCCTCGAACTAAAAATGCTTCTAAAAAAAATTAGCTAGTAAAGAAGTGATGCAATTTTCATAAATTCTGTCTGGTTTTAAACATTTCCAGGTAGTGGATAATCCAGCAGCTGGTTTGGCTAAATGATAGCTCAGTTCTGTAAGTCTTACAGTAATGGCAGGATACAGTTGTGGTTTTACACTGTATTATACATCTAAGTGTTTCATACACACCCTGTGGCATTAAATGGAACTAGAAGAGCAGATTACAACATGAATCCTGTATTCTTTCACGAATTTAGTGATGTACTGCCAAAAAGGAGTCCATTTTAAAGGCCATGTTGTACATTTGGCCAGGACACGTCTGCTATAGTTCCGACACGCCACGGACAATTGTCTGACAACTATTTCTGGGGTACTAATGCTCTCTGCAGCGCAGTGATTGACTAAAATATTTTAAACAAATTCTCACATACTCCCAATCAGATTATAACAATTTTCAAGCAGCTGATGCCCTGGGTCAATGCTAGTTGACAGCAGCCATTTAAGAACTCTTTCACACTCGTGCAAAGTTAAATCAACTTGGCACTCTCTCTGGTAGGCAATTGTTTCCTTAAAGTATGAGCACTATTCATCCAAGTGAATTGCTGCATTAAGGGGACAGTTGGCTGGCATGGGGAGGACCGGACTGATTGACAATGCGCTTTAGTCACAAAGAAGTTGCAGCAAGAGTTTCTAAAAACCAAAAAGCAGTTAAGACTGTGAATAGATGAAGCTAGATGAAGAAACAAAAGTACAGGATGTTTCCAGGAAGATGCTGATGGTTCAATAAGCTTCCTAACTATGACTAATCTTAAAACAGTTCTTGTATCTTGTTTCGTAAATTTAGCACCTCAAGCGTTTCAGAGAATTTCAGTTTGCTACTTAACCCCTTAACATCAGCTAAATATTGCAGCAACAGTTACTTGTGGAGGGTTTTTTTTCAGAGCTATGTATGCTAAACAGCTAAGAGCTCTGTGGAGCTTCCCAGGGAGGGAATTTTATTTCACATGTGAAATGTTAATAAAGAAATGCAAGCAGCATTTAAGGACTCATTTTCTCAGATTATTCTAAGGAGATTACAACATTCCCATCCCCCTTCCCTTTGTGAAACTTCAAAGAGAAAGAACAAGAAAGCCTTACAGTGCTTAGGTCAAAATAATCACACAGTCAAAAAAATGAGAAAAATTCAATATGCAGGAGTGCAAATGATACATTTTACAGGAAGTGTAGCAGAGTATTACATAAGTAATCACTGTATTTGAGCTAATTTTTCAAGTATTATTTCTTCATCATTTGTGTACACAATACAGATACCAATGTGTAAAACATTAATAAAAGATGCCAAAGGCTCTGCTGTGGAAGTCAATGGGATTACTCCAGATACCACCAGCAAACACATGGGATAACACACAGTCGAATTTTTGGTGTAAAAGCAAGACTACACAAAACCACTCATGATGCCAGCCTGAGGCTGAAAATATAAACAAGGGTCCCTAAGCCCCACACAACGTGTCATATAAAGCCTATTAGATTTCAACAGCAATTTAAAGCAAGTCCTTTCAGCTACTTAAGGATAAACTGCTCAAAAGTTTGTTAACAGCTTACAAAGTGTCTGAGTTTTCTCATGATAATTCTCATACCACATAGAGAAGAGCTCATAAACAGATTCTACCTTCTGTAAAATATCTGTAGTCAAGCATAAGCGATATCTCATTCACTGCTCAGTGCAATGAACTATTATAACTGTACTATCTAATTGAAAAAAGGAAAAGTCTTTGATTCAACTACTAAGTTAACCTAGCTGTTTGAACTAACAGATCCAATTTAATGGCCTGTAAAGGCAGACAACACTTTGTTTTAATTTTATACACTAATGAAGTCTACTTCAATACAAGTCACCTCCACTTATCCCAGCAGACAATTTAGTTCTTTTGTGTAAAGCTAATCCAGCTCTCCCTAAGTCAAGGGGAATTTTGCACTTGACTTCAGTGTGAAAAAGGATCACGTCCTAGAATAGGAATGCTAAAATATCTGTGAATAAAAATAGGTTCAGATTTTCCAGTTCCTAATTAGCCAGTCTCCCCCGTCAAACCAATGAACAACCAAACCCCCCCCCAACAAAAAAAAAAAAAAAAATTAAAAATTGAAAGAAGTCTAATTTCCATTTCAGTTTAAAGCACATGAGAAGTTATTTTACATGGCAATGTTTTTAAAGACAATAATCCCATTCAGATATTCTGACTGTAAAACTACATTATCTGCATCTGCTTTGGCTTTTCAGTTTCAGAGGAACTCAGGGGAAAAGTAATAATCCCTCAAGTCTAAGAAATACTCTGAGATGCAACAGTTCAATGGCATGGTTTCCAAGCTGTAGAAATCCTGAAGTAGTAACCTTACTCTTCAATTCTCCACTAGAGCTGTTAGGGTTTAATGAAGAATGTCCAAAACTGTGATCAGTCCACTGGCTTGGAAGTTTTTGCATGTTACTCTGTCAGCCTAAATGTGATTTGATTCCGTCACATAAATTACCCAGTTACCTGGCTCTACTGTAGCACATGTAATGCAATAAACAATGTTTATTTCTAACTATTTGTATAACAATGAAAATAAAATAAAAATAAAACAGACCTATGCAGCCAAATTGAGTCATATGCTGACTCAATGGTAAGTTACCCTTCTGATGGCATTTTTAAAATATTTAAAGTGGAGAAAGAATTTGTTTTTTAGTTGCAATTTATATTAAGACACAGATTTACTGTTAGGATAACCTATACTGAATTTTAAAAATATTCAAACTATGTTATTAGCCACCAAAATTTTAAACAAATTCAAATCACCAAACTGGCAGAGCTCATTCGTAACAATCTGAATTCAGAATTTGAACACCTAAATATCTGAAGTAACATAAGCTGTTACACGCGTAAAGGATATTCCTCGCTTAAAGTTATTTAGATACTGGTTCACTAGAATCTCAGAAACACTTAGGGAAGATTTGGTTAAAAGACAGAGAAGAGATCTGTTTGTATTTTCAGAAAACCCCGCAAACTTGCAAGTATGAGATCTATTCATTCTAACTCCTTAAAGGTTTTGGTGACCAAAAATTATTCCCAAGCTAAAGCTAACATTCCCTTTTGTAAATAAATCTATCATATTTAAAACAAAATGTGGTTTGCATTTAGAATTATTGCTTTCTATATTCTTATCTAAAAAGCAGCATACTATTAATTTGTACTAAAAAAGTAATACTGACTATTTATATGAATTTCAATCAGAATTTTCATTCAAATGCCACTGAACACAAATTAGGAAAACAAAAAGTCTTGCAGAGAAATTGCACTTTCATTGCTTAAATAATTATATATCTAGCTTAAGAGAATTATTAAGACACTTTATTATTACATTAAATACACACGCAGGAAATCCATGCCCTTGGCAAAAAGCTAACAAGATTAATGCAAACCTAATATATAGTTAGACTCAATATATTTTACTGACTAATAAGACAACCTCTTTCTCTGGGAACAGAACAAAGAAGAGCAAGTGTAAATCTAAGTTAAAATAATAATTTCAAATAACCATATAAAATCAAGGTGTCATGCTTGTTAATGTTAAGTCACGTTGTATTAACTTGGCTATGATTTTGCCATGTATGCAGCAAATTTAAATAGTATTCTGAAGGTATGTCAGACCTAAGCTAAAGGGAAGGGGAGGTAATCAAAGAGCCTTAGATGTAATAATCAATGCAAATTAATTCCAGAATATTTAAATACACCTACTATGCATGAACAAGTTAAATGGTTTCCAGGGAAATAATTTTTCATCTATAAACCAACACTTGTCTCATTTTACGTACATCATGATAGCCTGAATCAATCAGTTCTACAGGTTTCTACAGTGTACAAGCTAAGAAATATTTCCCAAAATGAAAAAGAAGATTGATATCTTTAGCAAATTACATAATATGCAATAATTCAGCAAGATATTTTGAAAGCTTATCACTTTAAATAGCCTCAATCACTATGATTTATGAGTTGTGTTTTTGTAACTGTACTTAAAATACAGTACAGAACTATACTTGAAAGGAAAAAAAAAAAAGCACCCATATAGCTATTGCATCTTAGCCTTTAAAGCCCTATGCAGCCAGCACTTAATTTTTCTGCCTTCTGAAGCTGCGACTTTTGTATTTGCATTTTGCTCACTCATTTAAAACCACAGAACAACAGCAACAACAACAAAACTCTAAAAAACACTAAACAAAACACATAACTCTTTTTTCCCCACCAACTACAGAACGTTACTACAATACTTTTCAGGCTTGAAAAAACAAATGTTACTCAGGAAACCTTCCCCAACTGACTGGCATTAACAGCTCAGGAATTATCCTTGTTTTCCCTTCTCTTTCCTTTGTAGATAATTATTTTCAAAAGGAATATTATTTTGCTTTATGCTAGAAGTGTTCTTCAGTAGAATATTTAACTTTACTATGAAAACAGAATTAAACATGGTTGTCCACAGTGAAACTAGTATACTCCTCTCTCCAATGGATGTTTTTCAGTTAGGTACAGATGACCTGATCTGGTCAATACTATTATAACCTTTAATAATCCTTTAAACAAATATTTAACATTGGTATCAGTTAAACAAACCCATCCCTCTCTCTGCTTTCAGGACTTTGTCATGCTATTAATGCATCTTCTATCCTAGAATATATGGGAGGGGGAATCCCAAAAAAACAAAACCAAAGAACATTCTTTGGCAAAAATCCCATATATCACAGGCCTCAGAAACCAAAGAGCACACTGTATTTTAAAAGATTACTGCTGGAAGAAAACCTGAATACTTTTTATTTAGAAAAGGCAGAATCAGAAGTGCCATCTGTTGCTCAAAGAACTGAATTCTGAACATTTCCCGCTAACTAAACTTCCAAAACCTTTTACTTGAGACATTAAGAATTTCTCCTCAATGGAGTGGATTAAAAAAAATAAAAATAACAAACAAAACCTTATAAGAATGATACACAACACCTGGCCTAGTCATCACACAAACTAGAAAATTGTCTTTGCCCTACAAAACTTATTTAAGCCTTGCATAAATTTAAATTAGTAAAACGGAAAAAACCCACCATATTTTCAGGTTCACTTGCCACTGAAGTGATTTTCTATCAAGAGAAATTACCTATAAGTTCATGAGATGCATTATTACATATATCGCAGCTTTATCAGAGAATTACTATAAGTTCACAGTTCTAAGGAAATGTGTAGTATTTCAACTGAACTATTGCAATCAGAGCTAGTCAAAAATATTAAATACTATGGATCAACAAAACACCAGAAGTTGTAAAATGTTCTGCTGACATGCTCTGTTTTCAGCTTAAGAAGTTACAGGAAAAGGGACACAAAACACTTGCTTTTATCACCACAAGCTTTCCTCTCATTTCATCTCATCTTTGCTTAGTCCTCACGTGAACATAAATGCCACATCTTAACAGATCTTTAAAATGTGAAGTTTGCAGTTAGGTTTGGTGCAGATTTTTATGATGTTTGGAGACCACTGTTTTATACAAGCTTCAGACACAAACGTCATACTAAATTCTCTGTTTCTCACAGACTAACCTTGTCAAACTTCTAACCAAAACACTACACATTTTTTCTATTAATATGTCTCTTAAGACCTCGGTTTGAAAATCAGTAAGGTAAGGTTTTAATTTCCAACTGTAGATCTCCAGAAAAACAGAGTCAAAATCAAGGCAAATAAAGGAGATACAAGAGAACTAACAAGATGTACGACTAAACTTACTGATTTGTTCTGAATACTTTATAATGAAATATAGAACTTTTGTATTTATTTTCAAATTTCCTTCCTCAGTCTCAGCTTTGCTAATGTTTCCTTTCCTACAGTTTGGCAAATGAACGTTAGTTTCAGATACATGTGTATTTTGAAAACAAGAATATTTTCTAGATGTTAATTCTATATTCATATTTCAGTGGAGCATACTTTGAACAACACTTTAAAAGTATTGTTCATCTTTGAGGCACCTGTTAAGTTAAGCCTATTGAAAGACCAGCTGTTATTAACCAGACGAGAAGTCCACCAAGACCAAACATCTGAGTTAAACCAGAGGTTCGCCACTGGTTCACGCCATCTGAGATGCTGGGCAATACTGGATGCTCAGGAAGGCAGCCTAAGAACCAGGAAAGCCTGTGGCTGTGCTATCCTTGGTGCAGTCGTTCAGCTTCTGGACTCTGGGGTATACTATTACTGAGAAAACAGTATTTATGTTGAACACTCTAGGCTGGTAAAGATCAAACTGAAACAGAGTATGTAAAGGAAGAGAAGGACCTTGGATAGTTTTTCTTTTAGTCTTCTGTAGTTACAAGTGTCAGTCATGATTTGAGTTTCCAATAAAATGTTCTTGAAAAGCAGGAAGATACACTTAACAACTGAGACCTGTTTTTACTTTGTCACTTCTTAGGCATAAATATTAATTTTGTTATCTAACCATACTTAAAATAACTTATTAAAACTGGATTGTTCGCTATTAATTTGCTTCAAATCTTCCTTTCCTGGCTGACTGCCAAAACAGTTATAATGCCATACAATTGCAATACACAAGAGACCCATAGCACCCTCTAATTACTCTTTCAATATCTCACACAAGCACTGCCTTTCCTTAAAACTGTGAGGGCATTAAGTAGGGCTGAAAATTCCAAAACCTTTAGCCCAGATACTGTATTTTATTCCTGAAGCTGAAGTTTATATGCACCATGAAAATACTTGCCTGAACTATGGGCAAACATTTGGAACACAAACACAGCCCTCCACTCCGATCTTCCTTTTGCTACAGGGCTGTCAGTCCTGGTAAGCATAAATGAAACCTGACTACATTTATACTCCATCACTCACATTTTGAATAAAATACTATTACTGTCCCTGTTCTGCAAGATTAGAAAGTGCTTTGGGCATGTGCAAACAAGGGAAATTTATTCCACTAAATCAAAGTCTTCCAGTATGAAGACTGACTTTAAATGTCTGATTAATGCCACAAAATTCTCCTGAAAGTTTGTCCAAAACAAAGTTAAAGGCCCTGATCTACAAAGATTTACTTACGTAGGTGTGTTTACTCAACTTCACAGTGTAAGTAAATAAAGTTATTCAGTTCTGTAAGCCTGGTCTAGCTGATCCTAAAACCTGAACTGAGAAGGTGGTTCAACACTTCCAAAGAATCATTTTCCTAGACTTCTGCTGACCCCTGATGAGAGAAAAGCCACAGAAACATCTTAAACCATAGAAGCTTTTCATATCCCTGAAGCAACAAATTGAAAGACAAATTATTTGACATTCAGTTGCACCATCAGAATTCAAAATTTACGTAAACATTTAAGATATAGGTGCAGTCAATACTGATATTTATTAGTCTCATATAACACTATTATAAAAGCATTTGCCTTCCAAAAATACAAAGATAAGTTTTTTTGCTAACCTGGCTGTATTTTATCTATTTTCCTATGCAACAACTAAGAATACTCAAGAAGCTGAAATAGAAATTATTCCAGTCTGAGGTTTTACTTCCTGAGCACTCTCCAACCATACCCTGTAACATTACCTAACACTACAGTCAAGAAAAATCGAAACAAAACTCCAGTCTTGGCCACAACAGTCAACACAGCCTTAGATGCACTTAGTGATGATCCCTACAGCAGTATCCCACTGGGCTGTGGGGCTCAGATACAAGCCAGGGCTAGCAGCCCTTGCAGGAGATCCTCAGCTCGAGGGCTTCATTTCAGCTGAGCAACACTTTGATCTGCTGACTTACAGGACACGTCATGAAACCTGGTGCTCTATATGGTGTGTATCCAAAGCTGACAACAGAGTATTTCCCATCCTACTTCCAATTATCCTTTGCCTTTTCAAATTTTCAAAAAAATATGTGTTTAAATCTAAAGGGAACAAAACTCATGAATAAATAATAGTGTTTACTTACTCAATTTTTAGCATTAACATTACTATCATCTCTGATCCTGCAATCAGCTGTGCATGTTAAATTTACCTAAGGGTGCAGTCCCACTCATTTCAATAACTTACTTTGGTGCCAGTTTCTGTTTTGATGCACTGGCACCATCAAGGATAAATCCCCATAAGTGCAAAAGGCAGTAAGAACGACCTCTTAAAGCCTAAAATTAGTTGACAGTATCTTTTCAATATGACTTCTTCCCTACTAAATTCAGCCTACACACAGGAAGTTGTCCAGGTTTGCCTTTAAAACCTGGCAATTGATAATATGATTTGGAACCCTACAGCTCTAAGACATCGGTGTGAATGCAGCCATGTAGAGATTGCAAGAAGTTCCCATATGGCAACCGTAAGGCAGTTTGTAATAAAAAAAAAATAAAAAAATTAGTGGTTGCCACATCATAAAATCCATCACTATAAAACAGCCTCCTACTGGCACTCTCAAGGAGAACAAAAATTAAACATATCCTGAGAATTTTTTATCTACTTGTATTTGGAGTGGTTCCTCCAGGATAAAAACTAACCCATTCTGTTACAGTAGTTAGAGAAAGCTACAGTTCTCCCTCACTGATCAACTTGTTCCATCAGCGACCATGGGACTCCAGTAATAGAAGGCTGAAACCTTTCACGAGGACTTCACAGAAACCACAGGCTGTGTACGTACACATGGAAGGTGTCCCATCTGAAAAAGGCTGCTTGATGTGACACAGCAGAATAAGGACACGTTCCTAAAGCAGTCTTTGTGTTCGTACTGACACAAATTTTTACATTAACATCAAGGCATCTTACTCAAACTGTGATCAAAGTATGCAGCAAAACAGTTGGATGCAAGGAGGGAATATGGATGAAAGAACATATTTCTTTTAATTAACGTTTTGAACACAAGGAAGTATCTACTGAAAATACACAGCTGTTGTCCATAGGCAGCACATATAAGAAAAGTAAAACCATGCAGCTAGTTTCTTCCTAAAGTAAACTTTGGCCACATAAACTGACGTATGCCACACTGCAGACTTTTGCATCATGGTCACATGACAGCCATCATTTATCAGACCAAACAGAGCAACAATTCCATTCTTCAGGAGCTGCAGAAGTATGCAAAGCTCAAAATAAAGAACATTACTTTCATGCAGAAGCACAGTTCTCTAATATGTTGCATCAATATTGATAAAAAAACCCTAAACAGTGAAGTTTTTCAGTAATTCTATTACATAGTGTGCAGCACGTCAAAGATTTATTATTTTTCTAGCTATTTCAAATAATTAGCAATTTAAATACACTGTCAATTTTGCTCATTTATTTCATAGCCAAAGAACTGTTGTCAGGTAACAAATATTTCCCTGAAAATCCAGCTTTATAATATGAAATACAGATTAAAGCTACCTTGGGCTCACTACTGTCATTCCAATGTTATGTGTTGGGGTCCAGATATTAAATAATTATTGAAAACTGGACCAGTAGCTCTACAATCAGCAAAACCAGGGAGGCCCCACTTCCTGCATCAATGTCCAGCCTGAGGTAAGCACTGACGTGAACTCTCTGGTGTGCAGGTTAAGAGCTCTCTTCCACCTAGCTTCCCTACTTTCACAAATTCTGTAGAAATTGCTCACCTGGGAGACCTCTGCTGCCCAATTTGTTTGAAATCAGCTAAGAGCCAGAAAAGTTATTAGAGGGACTGAAGGCACACAGATCTTGCAGTTACATTTGAGCTGCACCTGCTAAGAAAATAAAGCTAATGACGCATGTGGAATAATTAATTACTGGCAAACGCTGCTACCAACTACTGTCACCCTTTCATACGCTTGGTATCACTGGATCTTTTCCTTTGAAATTCAGCACAGTGCCAGTGCTACTGTCTTTCTATTCCCATCACAGATGCTACCTTGTCCCAAAACTACCCGCAACACCCTAGCTGTGCAAAACACACACACACAGTCTCCACTCGATGCCTATGCTCAATAGGAACCTCCAATAACTGAACTTACAGACACACATCAGAAACACGGGCAGGAAGCGCAAGGTTTTGTTGCTTGGAAAGGAACGGTTCTTACATCTGTGAAGCAGAAACATAGTTACGGGAAAACTATACTACCTACCAACAGAGATACTGCAAGTGTAACTGATAAAGCAATTTTATTAGATATCCCTCTTCAAGGTCTTACTTTCCAAAGAGGAAAGCAAAAGATTCTGAAGTAAACTTTTGTATCTTGCTTCCCTGAGTAAAGGTCAACTTCGCTTGCAAAATTTGCCTAGAATTTCATTCACCTGTCTATGAATTATTAAGAGTAAAACAATACATCTTCCTTGTCAACAGTCCCAATTTTTAAACTGGTTTTGGAACATTCTGCCAGTTTAAGTAAACCCACACACCTCATTTTTAATTAATGACCAGTCTCTGCTTAGGGGTACATTCAGCAGCTACACCTGAATACACTTTCTTAAAAACATGAGGTTTGGAAATACTTCTGTCCTAGTTTTCCCAGTGCACAGTGGACCATACCCACACGCACACCAGACACCTGGAACAATAAACCCCACAATACTTGTAATATAGTATAATGGAGAAGAAGACACACTAGCCCTGGGCCTGAAGGATGAGCACACAACTTTATGCACGTCAAGCCTGCGGGTCCACACAGCGCAGAAAGTTACGTGCAGCCTCTGCAGGAACCAGGGCCTGTGTGTGTCCAACACGTTTTTTTTTAAAACTGTAAAGATGAGGAGGCTTGATGAAATGTGATGATCGAACACTTAAATTAATGACTCAGAAATGTAAAGCAGTCGTGTCCCAGGCTCGATGAAGGGATACAATCAGGACAGTGAGGGGCAAGGGGGGAAATTAACAGGAAATAAATCCACACAGGCCAAGCTGCAGGCGACTCCCACACCAGTTTCCTGAATTTCGCCCTTTTACATCCTCCGGCCCCGCGCCGGGAGCTGAGCCGGGACCGGCTCACTCCGAGCACCAGCCGGGGCGGTGAACGCCGCCGCCGCCGCCGGGGGACGAGCGGCCGCCCCACAGCGCCCGCGGCCGCGGCAGCCCCGCGGGAAGGGCCGCGGGGGAGCCGGGCGGAGCGGGGGGACACGGGGGCCTCCCCCCACAAACTTACCGCCCGCAGCCCGCCCCCCGCAGCCCGCCCAGCCCAGCTCGGCGCCCGCCCGCCCGACCCCTCGGCCCCGCGGGCGGGGGCTCGGGCCCGGCAGAAAGTTGCCGAGAAAGTTTCTGCGGAGGAGAAGGGTCCGAGGGTGCGGGACGCCCCCGGCCCCCGGGGCGCGGCGGCGGGGCGATGCCGGGGGCGGGCGGCCGGGGCCTAGTGCCTCCATCGCCGCCGCCATCGCGGCCGCCGCTCCCGCGGGGCGGCGGAGCGGGGACGCGGCCGGGGCCTCACCTGCTTCTCCTCGGCGTGGCGGGTGGGCGGCGGAGGGGGGGCCGGGAGGGAAGGAAGCGGGGGCCCCCCCCGCTCCTCCCGGCGCCGCGGCGACCCGGGGAGGGAAGCGGGGAGGAGGGGAAGGGAGGAGGGACGAGGAGCGGGAGGAGGGAGCGGAGCGCTCCGGTGCGTGCGGGGAGCCGGAGCCTCGCTGCGGGAGGAGGAGGAGGCGGTGGTGGAGGAGGAGGAGGAGACTCCCCGCCCCTACGGCCGTGCTCTCCGGCGGGCACCGCGGCCCCTCCTCCGCGCGGAGCTTCCCCCCATGCGGCCCGGGCCGGGCTCGCCGCGCCTGCCGGCCGGGGCAGCGCCTCCACGCCCGAGCTGGAGGCCGTGGGGAGGAGCCGGGCGGCCCCCGCGGAGCCGGGCTGGCGGCGGCGGTGCCTCCTCCGCGCCGCTGCGCACCGAGACAACATGGTGGAGGCGTGCGGGGCCGTGCGGGGGCGGCATGCGGGGGGCCGGGGCTCTCCCTGCTCCGCCGCTCGGCCGACGGCGGCCGTCCGCTCACGGCCTCGTCTCCCCGGGCTGGAGCCGGGGCTGGGTCGCGGGGGACCCTCGGCGGGGTAGATCCGGGGGGAGCTGCTCCTCCCGCCGTGCCGGGCGGGTCAGCTCGGGGAGCCTCGCTCGGCAGAGAGGCTGAAACAGATTTCGGCAGCGGAGCCTTTCGGCGTGGGGCGTGTAAAGCTGAAGAAAAATAACTTTTAAAACTCCTCTCCCGGGCGTCTCCGGGTGGGACGTGGCTTAGGCTCGGTACATTTAATTTCTTTCGGGTCAAACAGATGCAAAACGTCCCTTCGGCAGCGCGGGTGCTGCAGGGGGAGCGAGGCGCTGCAGCGGCCGGCGCGGAGCGGTGCCCGGGGCTGCGCCGCGGAACAGACCTGTCGCCCTAACACCGAGCAAGCAGGGAACGAGCCCGTAGAATTACGCACCAGTAACTCCGGGGTATTTTATGCTACGGGTCTCCCACTCACCACGGTTCCAGAAGCCAGAGTTTCGCATCTAAAGAAGAAAAAAAGGGGATTTGTGTGAAGGTGGGCTTCTTGGAGAAAGTTGGTTCACATTCATCTTCCCTTAGAACTGCAGACTCCAGAAAGAAGCTACAGAAAATAAATTAAAAAATTAACCACAAAACCAACAACCCAAAGAACCAAAGTTATTGAAGTTTATCTGGGCATATCGGCAGTTCTCATTCAGCATTATCGTTTATTGTTTTCAGCTCTCAGTCAAATTTCCATTTATATCGCTTGCCACCGTTTGCTTTAAAGGCTAATTATAAAACAGTAATTGTATTGATCACTAATGATAACCTAATATAGTTTAATTTAAAGAAAAAAAGGGAGACAGGACATCCAATTTATTTTGCAGACAATGCTGCAGAGTAAAGTCATTTGTATTTTTGAATTTCAGATAAAGCAAATAGAATACAAGCATTTGCTTTCAGAGGGCCATAAATGCGCTAAGCAGTTAACAAAACGGCAAAAGTGTTCTAGCTTTGGAGACTCGGTACCGTAAATTGTTGTCACATAATCATGTTAGAGGGGTGGAGTTTATAATTTCCTGTTCAGTCAGGAGTCTAACATTATACAGAATTGATTTGTAATTTAGAAAGCAAGAGTGAATTTTATAAATTGACCAATGCAATGAGCAAGATTTTTTGCAGACTGGTTGGAGCTGTGGGTTTGCCACGGCTTCACTGCACCAGCCGAGCTTATGGCAGTCTTGGGTGAGAGCAAGGTTTGACTTCCAATATCATTTGTGGGGTTTTGTATATGCAGGCAAGTATTGTGCATGATTAATTTTACAGCACAATGGTAAAACTTGCATATCTGAAAAATGCAATGAGCCCTTTTTGTGTCATCATCTTCATTATGTTTCAGAATTACTCATTTAAGACATTTTTTCAGCACTGGGCTAAAGCTTTATAGTTAGAGACATACTGGCCCTTGCCAGCTGTTACTGTAATTTGACTTCTGGGTTTCAGGTTTGAGGGTCAATGGATGGGATTACATAGCAGTCCTTTCTCGTAGCACCTGGCTATGCCTGTGTGGCACCAAAAGGTTTGTTGGGATTCCTGGTTTATCACCACTCTCCCGTTGCTTTCTCTCCTTAAGACCAATAAAAGTAACGATTTAGTGGGTTTCTGAAAGGCTGAGCTGTTAACTGTGGCTACCATTGGCTGGCTTATGTGTATGTGTGCTATCAGCTGCCACAGATAGTACTGGGGCTGCACCAAACACTGACTTTGGTTGGTAGTGGAGAGACCATCACACTTAGTTTCAAATACAGTGTGATTAAAATAGCAGGGCAGCTGGGGAGAAGATGAGCTGACCAGTCCCATAATTAACAGCAAGCTCACCATATGGGTGTGAAAGAATAGATGAGGGTTTGAGTCGGGAGCCTTGGAGGCTAGACATGCTTTCATTGCAGTGGAAAAATTGGCTGCTTCTTAAATTGTCATGCACTTGTCACTGATAGTCTGAGTGTCCCTCATTTTCATAAGGAAACGTTGAACAGGTGACTTAAACCCATCAAACTGCTGGTGGTTCAGTCCGTTTAATCCTGCACAGGATGGGACTCAGGGTGACTTGCCACCTTTTGCCTGCCAGCTTGCAACCTGTCTGCCACTTGTTACCTGGGTGAAGCTCCCTTACTGCTGCTGCACTGCTTTTCCTGAGTGGACTCTCAATTCTGTTGCAGTGCTGTGGGTGCTATGAGCCATGCAGGTGGACTGATATCACTTGGTATTCACTCAGGAGACATCAGCTGAAAGTGGCAACAGTCTCAGCTGCAAGTCAGCCAAGGCCAGTGCCTGCTTTTAGGAATTTCCCCTCCCTTTTATTCTTTTGGCTTAAATTAGTATTTTTGGCCTTGCCCGGGAAGGAGGAGGGAGGAGCTGCTCTCACATGCTTTAGCATAGCTGGAATGTCGTGTGAGAAGCTACCAATGCAGCGGTTCATTGCTGCCATTTGCTGGATACAGTTTCCCAGATATCCCTTCAGACAGCTCCTTACCTGTCTTGCATTGTTAGTTGGCATTAACTTAATGTTGAAGATCTGTGCAAATAGTACATGAAGAATGCCTTCCTAAATATAGGCTATCTTTGAAATTTCTCATATATTTGAATTACTTTCTAAAGAAAGCGATCATTCGTATTTATACAATTCTTAGTGTGTTTGTGTAATTTGAACAAAACCAAAAATGTATGGTAGGATCAAGTATATATGAAGCCAAATAAAATATTTTTAGGGTTATATGGAGGAATACAGGTGTGAGAGCATAAAGAAAGAAGGAGAAACAGAGGAATACAGATGGAGGAAGGCAGTCCAAGATATTTCAAGGATTGATGTCGGTTCAGTGATTTGTAATTGGGGAATACAGGACTTGTATTCTGAGATTTTGAAGGAGATTCTCTGAAGATCTTTAACAGTATATGCCAAAGGTTAATCTATGGCACACATGGTAATAACCAGGAAACACTGAGACATTCTTGAAAACACCTGGTGGGATTGTTTTCCAGCAATTTAGATTAAAAAGAAAAATATTGTAGTGGTTGAGAATCTCCTGCAAACAATTTTTTTCTTTTAAAAGAAACAAGTTTCGATGGACCTAAATTAATTCCTTCATTTTGAGAAAAAATTATGGTAGTCAAGGCCTCACCCTAGCTATCACTCTTTAAGACCTTGGAAAACAATGGTATGTTATGGTAGCACCTCCTAAAATTCATGGGCCAAGTTTGCATTGCTCATTGTACTGTGTGATCATATGACGAAAAGCAGTTTATCTTGGAATTAGTATTAGTCGCTTGCTTGCTTGCTTTTAAGCATTGGCATCAATATTTTAAGATCAGGGAGTTTAGCAAAACATAGGAGTTTCTCTTTAATCTGAAATATATTTCTTTTGAATCTAAATATTCTAAGCATTAGGAGAATAAGTGGGTAGCTTTTGTCATGTTAATTTCTATTTAATATTCTAAAAGCTATTAATAAAATCATTGATGTTTAAAAGTGAAATATCTTCCTTGTATATAGTGCAAATTACATACGAGTATAGTAGTTCAGTAAGGAAATGGAGTGCTATGTCACCGCATGATGAATCTGTCATTGTTTCCTATTCTGAAGCAAGTATTCTATTTAAGCTTTATGTTAAACTTCAAAATTTTTTTTGTTACAGATTTTCCATTTTGCCTTCAAATGCATCTGCCTCTCCAAATGGCCGAAGTCTTTGTGTTTGGTGCTCATATCTATTTGCAAGATTAAATAATCTGCTTTTTCTCAAATAGCATTTCTGTTTGATCTTGCATAACATGACTAATTACTTATGCATATTTTTCTTTTAGCAAGTATGTGGCAGGTTCTTTTTTAAAAGCATTGTTTCAAAGATTGTTTTTAAACTTACTAAAAGTTATTTTTGAAAGCATGCTAAACTTGGAAAACCCTGTACTTCCAGACCTTTTGCTATTTACATTTGTGTCACATCCAGTTACATCAGACACGCTGGATTACATTGTATAATGAAAGCCGTATTGCTGTACTCTAATCTTTATCTCTTTATATCCGATCTCCTTTGAATTGCACATGAGTATTGCTTATGGTTACTTAAAATAACTACTGCTTTTGTTTCAAGGGCAGTGCTATATATGATGAACACTTAACACTCAACCCTACTTTGGCAGCAACTACACATCCTGTATCTTTGGTTCTCGCATGATTTAATTTGGAAGCTTACACAGGCACATTAATTTCTTATTTTTCATTTAAATTTCATATTTGAAAAATCTGAAACCTGTGAAATCATACATGCCCAGAAAAAAAAATATTTACTTGGGCCACTGTGCTCTGAGAGATTTGGAACGTGTTGCTTTCCTCCTCACAAAGCAGGTCAGAATGGAAAGGGACAAATGGTAGTAGCAAAAGAAATAAGTGCAGTAAAGCTGATCTGAACTGACGTTGGTTTGGACATCATTGCTAGGGTCATTCATAGCCTTTAAGAGACTTCTGACCTCATTTGGTAGCCAGTATAAAGGAACAATTTCTGCTGGCTTTGGGAGTCTTGCACGTATATGTACTGGTTATATTTATTTGTGCTGACTACCTAAGATATGACAGTGGGAGTAATGCTTACTTATGTTACTAGCTGCAGGATCCAAGTTAATATGGCATTTAGGGAGCACTACTATGGGATTCTGCATCAAAATCTCCTCTTTTCCAGTGCATCTTGAATTATTACTGTTGAACACACATACTGTTGCAGTGCTTTTGCACATGATTTCATAAACCAAAGCCAAGTGGAACAGAATTTAAAAAAAAAAAAGAAATTTTATTCTCATCAATAGTTAAGCTTTGCTTGAGACTCAGTATGGTTCTTTCCTCTGAGCAACTATCCTAATTAAAGATTAGGCCTGTGTGAGTGCTCTTTGTTATATTTTAATGCTTAACAGGTCTTTTGAATTTTATGTGCCAGGTTGTTATTCCTGCCTTAACAGGGATCCCTGAGAGTAATTGTTGGTGACAACCTTGAGGATCAGAAAACTTTCCTTCTTAATTTAGAGGTGAATGTGATGAAGTTTTTTTCACATCTTTAATTTTCTTACCACGATTCCTTCAGGTGTAGGTTACAGTCCCCTCAGGTCTGCAGGTATAGCTACAACTGTAGTTTTTCAGTTCTGCCAACATGATCTCAGTTTAAGTCTCCTAACAGTTTTCCAAAAGCCAAGAGTATGTTGATGCACTTTTGCTAGGTAGTGACATATACTCTGTTGTGCTCACTGACATCAGCAAAGAGGCAATAACATAGGGAGACCATTGGCTTCTTATCCTACCTCAGCTACAGCCAGAACAGCCTAAATTTTTTGAAGTTTCAGAACTTAGGAAAATCCAATGTAATTGCATTAATAGATGAGGAGAGAGCTAGATGGCTCTGTTTTCCTGAAGTTTAACAGTTACTTGGCTCTGCATGCATGTTTCTCTGTTCCACCCACGCCAGATAAACAGCCTTTGGTTGCCTTATCACTATCTGCTTTGTTTCTGCAAAGCAGCCGCAGCCTCTTCCATTCTTCCCTGAGAATCTGTGTCGGGATGAATGAGAGTCATGAATGAGGCAGCCGAGGTAACAACTGTTCAAGAGGCAGCACGTATACTGGTTCTTAAAATCTGAAAAACACATGAAGAGGTGGAAGAAGCCTGGGTTTATTAAAAGCAGAGCTTGTAGCCTTTCCCGTGGTTAATGATTGTTTTTACTGATTGTAAGAGTTTTCAGTACCTATAACCACCCAAATTCTACTTCTTAGGCAAAGATTGTTCTTGGCAATTGCCTGCCTCGCTGCTCTGACACTTGCAGTGTGAAAATCTGCTTTCTCAAGTTAGAAGGAGGCAACTTTGCCAGCTAAGTTGTCGAGAAACACCGCTACTTCCAGACTGGACACAGTCGTTTTCAATGTCGTAAGTCTCACATATAGATGTCAGGGATGTATTTTTTGCAATAGGTGCTAATAGTACACCCACGTCTGACCTGACAGTAAATAAGCCTCTGCCCAGGCTCACTGCCTGTGTAGGAGCTTAGTAGATCTAAGGTGAGTTCTCCAGAAACTCTATCTGCATATTCTCTCACAAGCCAAGGAGGCTGGAGATGCTCCACTCCAAGGCTTCAAAGGCTAAGCCAGCATTTCTTTGCAATTAAGTAGGAACACAGAGCTGGAACAGACCTCCCACCATGCAACAACTATTATGGGAAAATAGTAGAGGCTCTTCCCTCCTTCACCCCTTGCTTAAAAAGAAAAACCGTACGGGAATGAATAGAGGAGGGAAACTGCTTCTGAGTTGTTCCTGTCTTTGTTCTGCAGACTCCTGATTGCCCTGATGTTTTG
This sequence comes from Pseudotriccus pelzelni, assembly GCA_035584735.1. Lineage (NCBI taxonomy): Eukaryota > Metazoa > Chordata > Aves > Passeriformes > Tyrannidae > Pseudotriccus > Pseudotriccus pelzelni. Next base: position 102,645,477 of record JAWMRA010000078.1, on the reverse strand, counting down.
TCACTGTGCTTCTTGGGCATCTGGTTTTCAGGAGAGAAAAGGAGCAGAACGGAACCGAACCTGAAGCCCCTTCGCGAGTGCGGATGATGGTACATCGTGTCTGCTCAGAACCTTTTTGTTCATGCTCTTCCAAAGGAAAAAAACCCACTGCTATAAAGGTTCAGGAGAACTAAGTACGTGCCATGAATTCAGAACTGAAAGCTATAAAAAGGACAAAACTATTTATTTATTTGTTTGTTTGTTTATTTATTTATTTAGGACAGTTTTTACCAACGTGCATTTACACAAATTTTGAATTATTCTAAGAAAGGCAGCTGGCAAATAGTCCTTTCTCCACTCCCACCCTCTGCCCTCTTTGAATATGCAAGTAATTGATCCTGCTGTTTCAAACAGATGTAAAACTGTGGAGGGGATATAAAAATTTTGGATTCTTTTTTTTAAGCAACATCATATTTCAGTATTTTCTTATGTTTCATACATTTCATTAAAGAGTTTGTTGAAGCCAAATAACTTTGCGTGTCTGGTATTTAATTTCTCATGGAATAAATTGTAAACGATAGGATAAAAAGATACATTTATAATTCTCATAACGGGCAATGCTAGTTACTAATATGCAGAGAAATGTAGCTAAAGAAAAGAACAATACTAACTAAAGAAAAATACACAGCTTTAAGGATTACACTATCATGGCTCACATGCTGCTTCCTTCTGCTTATTTTTCCTTTTGCTTTTGGTTAAAGTGGGATTTTCCAAAGCACAAGAAATTCCTTATCCTACTCCTCTTTCCTTCGAAATGAAGCCTATTGAAAATCAAGACTGTTCAAAATTGTCCCACTTTTTTTTTTTTTTTTTCTAATTGGGAAGAAAAGTAAAACACAGAAAGTTCCAAAGTATTTTGGTTTTAAAATGTGGCTTGAGACATCTTTGATGCATCACCATAACAGCTAGAAGAGGCACTATTGTTCTTGATGGAAAATGTAATCCATAAAAGAACCCCAGTTGACGGGGGAAAATGAGGGACCTAAACCATGACAAACTCATGATGAGTAATAACAAACCATCCTGAAGAAAAACATTTAGATTTGCTTGGACAGTTCAAAACATTTTGGATTCCTTTTTTATTTTCCCAAAGGGACATTACATTATTTTGGCACAACCAACTTTTTCCTGTGGAAAAAATATTACAGAAATCGCTTTTCTGTTAAAAACCATGAACAGAATTCTGGAGCAGCAATAGAGGGAAGTAGTCAAGCCAAAACCAAGTGCATTTGAAAATGTCCTCTGAAAATGTCCTCTCAGGAGAACCTTTTGACTGCTCCAATCTGGCAGTAAGAATTTTATTGAAGGTAAGTGTGTTTCATATACACCAAATATAAGCTGATGAAATCCACGTAGCATAACTTGGTGTGTTTCAACACATTTGAAATATGATGTTTCACAGACGCACTTGAAAACTCTGTTTAAAAATATGAAAAAGTTATGTTGAAAGGCTTGGGCCTTTGAGGTAAAAAAATCACATCTGAGATTTCACAAGTGTTTTGCTAAGACTGGGCATTTTTAAAAAACTGAACACTGCTTTTTTGAAAAAAAGTCTCATTCTCCCGAGCGAAAGTTTGTATGTTTAGAAACATACTTTTGGCTTTAGAAACATATAACAAAATTCGTCATTATTTAATATTTAGAGGCATACTGCTAATTTTGATTTTAAAAACCAGACACAAACCTGTTTTTAACAGAGGCAGCAAAGTATTTTGGGGAAAGATGCCATACTCATACTGAATTTTTAGGATACATGTAGTTAGGGCATTTTACATCCTTGTAAAAGCTGCCATGAGTCTCTCGCTTTCTAGAACTGATGAGTGGCTCAATGTCTATTTTTTCAAGGCAACTTGCGCTTTAAATGTGACAAATGTTGTGCTGGCTTCTCCTGTATCAGGGCAAGCTTCATCATGTCAAGAGTGGGTAGGAGACACAGCCTGTTATTTCCTATTACCCAAGTTAATCACATGCTTTTCTGAGTATAATGAACAGGTGATTCACCAAGTTTAAGAGCAGCAGTGACCAACAGACCAGCCAGCATCAAGCACTCTAAATATCTATCACCACCTCTGAGATTTCACCCACATTTGGAACCTGTCTCTGGTGCCAGGCCCAAGTGGATAGAAGGCGCTAAGAGATTGGGGTTGCAGAGCTTTGGGCAGCACAGGCTTAAGGGACTAACGAGCAAAGAGAGCAGAGCAACAAACCAAATACAGAGCTTGATGGGTATTTGAAGATGACTGCTGGCATCATGCTTGTTGGCACGTGGATCATTTTGGTCAGCTAAGTTGTATGAACTTTCACCCGGTTCTTGCAGGAATGTACATTTTTTTTTTTTAAGTTTTCACAATAAGATACTAGGCCTTATGACAGGTCTGTTAGGTGCTTTCATAATAAAAAGTACAGTAATATAAATAACCTTTGTTAGTCCAACATGCAAAATGGCCACTAACACTTCTGAGCTTCATGACACCCCAGGAAATGAAGCAATTGAAGGGCCCAGGATCATTGCAGATTTAACTGGTTAAAATAAAAAATGCTTTATTTGCTGCGTGATGTTTCTGGGAATGTCTGCAAGTCAAATTAAAATGTGAGAGCAGATTTCATAGCCGAGGGCTTCCCCTTGGAGCACTTGTGGCTCTTCACTAGCTCAAAGAAAACAAATTACTAACGGATCCTGCCGAGGTTTGAAGGGATAGGATTTTTAGTGAACATCACCTGACGGTGCTGTTTATTAATACATTCAGTGTGTTTCAATATAACTTTTCCCATCTTTCACCGCTCTCGATGATTACTTTTCTATAATTGTTTCGTTACTCATTTCTGTAGGCAGTCTGGCAGCTGTTGCTGCAATCCTTTTATTAATTGCGGTTGGCTCGGGATTTAACAAAATGCAACTGCACCCTCTTGTGGAAGATGGTATGTAGATTGTTTTGGTTTCCTGGTACCACCTGGGTTATTTTTTTTCTGATCGAGTCAAAGGAAAACAAATAGCAGAAGTGTCCTAAGGCCACACAGCAACAAAGCTTCCTGGAGAACTTCAAAAGAATAATCTGCAACTTTGGAATGTCTGAATTCAGCCAACTTTTGAAGACAAACTTCTGTGGGGAAGACCTTCAAAGGCACCCTAGGAGACCTTCCTGCCCTTGGTTTATGTGGGAATCTCTGTCATAATATATTTTTCAAGAGAAACAGAGTTGATATGGCTATATACATAGAAACAGTACATTTATAAGTAAGTCTGAGGACAATAATTCAATATAAGTATCCAGCATGGACCTGGAAAATAGTTTATGCTCATTTTCTATACGTCCAAATCCATGAACACAGATGTCAGTCTCCCTCTATGTGTAAAGGAAATAGTGCATGTTCTTGAAGGCAAATACACTTATGGAGGGAGTAGGTTGGGTTGCACAAAAATTATTTAACTTTGAACCCTTGTAAATCTCAGTATGTCATCCTCTGGACACTTTTTAAAAGAGAAATACTTTTAAACTTGTAAATTCATTTATACTCTGGTCTATGAGGAGTGGGGGCAGGGGCAGCTCGAACTCCTTCAACTGCTGAAGCAAGTATATTGGCATGTTCACCTCCCACTCTGCATGATATGGGCTTGCAGAGAGAGGCTCATACAACATTTACTTCACTTTTAAAAAAAAGTTTTTACAGGAAATTAATTTTCCTTAGAAAAAGCCTCAAACTTTCCCCACACACACTGTTAGTGTGGACTCAAGGACTTTCTTGCTATCGTAAAATAAAGGAAATATGATTAAAAAAAAAAATTGTCCTTCATAGGCAGAAACTCTCACTGATAAAAGGGTAAAAATTTCCCGAAAGTAACAAGGTATTTGTGAAAATGTCACTTTCCATGAGTAAATTTTAAAGAAATAATGCTGAAAAAATTTATATAGTTTCTAATTCACAAAGTATTCAAATGCATTAAGCTCCTGTGTAAGCAGCAGCTGTCGTTTCATGGGCTACAGCACTGCTACTCTTTCTCAGAGCAAAGAATTAAACCATAACATGCTCTGAGGCCAGGTAGAAAGCTGGAAGAATTTGTCTTGGTCTCTGCAAATGGTTAGTTGGACAAAAAAAAAAAAAAGGATAAAAAGTAACTGTCATACAGCACATATGTATGTATCCCTTATGCAGAATTTAACGAGGTGAGTTGATTTGCATTTTTATGTCTGAACATGTTCTTGCACTGCTAGCATGTATTACTGAGCGGTGAAACACAACCTATTGACACCTCTGGGTGGGGTAAATGAATTCAAGAGGATGGTCTGAAGTTGCTCTTCAGAAGTCATGGTCCAATACTAACCTTGTGTTACCTCTGACAGGGCTTCTGCACTTTCTGAAGTTCCACAGTGCTTAAAATTTTTCCTTCTGCTTGCATCTCTGCTACACTTTTGCTCTGTGCTTTTGAGGACCCTTCACCATCCTTGGATGGTACCTGTTTCTACAGTATCTTACCCCAGATCAGGGTAAAACCTCATTTTACTCTCTCTGTTGGGTGTCTGCGCTCATCCTGTACGCGGTATTTAGTGTGTTTGTGGCAGAACAGTGGTAAGCCTGGCACCCTGCCGGCTGAGTCAGGAGGAGCAGCTATGATTGCAGGTCTCCAGGGGGTGTGGCTTACATGGCCTGGCTGTCTCGGGGTTCTGTGTGCTGTCACAAAGGAAAGAAACAAGTCCTCTCATGACTGTTGACATTATAATTTCGTTACATCTTTCCACAGGGCATGGAAGTATGCACAGGTGGATGAGAAAAAGAGTTACAAGCATCCTCATATATGAAAAAGCTGCTTTTTGGACCTCTATGTTCACGTTTCGTGCAGCCAAACTCAGAAGGGGTCCTCTTATTACACTTCAGCCACAGGAGCTTGCTCCTTCTCTAGAGCAAGTATGGATGTGAAGTTTATGCAGCTGCACCCCCCTTTCATGTTAATTATATCACTCTGAGCACTTCAGCTATGATCCCACACTGCAGTGCCTTCTGCTTGAACCATCCTGCCTGTTTCTCTGGGCGCCTGCCACAGAGGTTGCCTCCCTGCTGAAATCCTGGCACTTTACCTAGTGCTCTGTAATCCAAGTTTCTTTCAAGCTCACGTACCCAGAATTCACCACTGTAGCCACGTCTCATGTCTCTACATGACTTCGGCTGATTTTCCACTCTCCCTTGGGGAAAGGAGCATGTCCAGTCTCATTTAAAAAGACAACCATTGCTGAAACCCAAGGATCTACAGTCTGCAATACAATCTACTACATAAAATAGTTCCAGCATGGATAATAAATGACAAAAAGCCATTTTCAATTCCTAGTATTCTTCTCCCAATTTATAATACTGAGCATCAATACAAGATACAACTCCACATCCCTGCCACTGGCCCCTCATCCCATACTCCAGATGATCTGAAAATGGTGAAGATAACACAGAGGTGCTTTAGTTACTACTGAGCAGGGCTTACACAGAGTCGAGGCCTATTCCGCTCCTCACACCAACCTCCCAGCAAGCAGACTGGGGGTGTACAAGAAGATGAGACACAGCTAGGACAGCTGACTCTAAGTATCCAAAGGAATATTACATACCGTATGGCTTCATGTTCAGCTTATAGAGTTGGGTGAAGAAGGAGGAAACAGAGGAATGTTCAGAGAGATGGTGTTTGTCTTCCTAAATCACTGTTAGAAGTGATGGAGCCACGATTTCCTGGAGATGGCTGAACACCTGCCTGCCCATGGGGAGTGGTGAATGAATTCTTTGTTTTGCTTTGCTTGTGCACGCAGCTTTTGCTTTAGCTATTAAACTGTCTTTTTCTCAACCCATGAATTTTCTCACTTTTACTCTTTCAATTCTCTCCCCCATCCCACTGGGGGGAAGTGAGTGAGCAGCTGTGTGGAACTTAGTTGCAGCTAAGGTTCAACCACCACATCCAGTCAAGATAATAGGGTGCTACTGGTATTAGGCTTTGCAGATGTCAATCAGCAAAATTCCTTCTCAGCTCATTTCCTCTGAAACACTATCTTGAATATTAACCATCCTCTGCTAGATGCAGCCTACCAAATCTTGCGTGCATCACTCACCTCTCACAGCAGAAGCTCCTACCTAGGTCGATGCCCTTCTCAGCATCTGAGATTGTATGTTACTCACTGATCTCAGCACTGCTGGTGAATTTCAGCTCTAATTGTAATTCTGGCTCTGTCATGGGCCCAAACTCACCAACTCCTTACATCTGAACCCTGTCCTTTCCCAAAGTAATCCCAGCCTTTCTCCACATGGATACTGCAGGATCTCATTGAATTTCTGCATTTCTTGCAGTCATGTCCCAGAAATGGGACATGGCTGGAGGTGGCAGGGATGAACTGAGAAGGTTCAGTTCTGAGGCTAGTGTTAGGACTGGGGTAGAGATTCGTGTTTTGCAAAAGAAAGCATAAAAAAATCCATGTTTATTGTATATTCCTGTAAGATCATTAAAACTGGAATGGGGACAATTAAGGGTAACAGGACAGGATAGGGTGTGGGTCCTTTAGTGAAGGCTGGAGTTTCAGGTAGAGGTTTAAATGGGAAGGGCTGATCCAGAGAGGTAGCAGGATATATGGAGATTCTAATTACAACTGCAGATTAAACTCTGGGCTCTGATTAAAACTATGGTTAGAGTTTGACCCTAATCCAGGGTTTTGATAAGGGTTGAACTCTAACCTAGTTTAGTTTCTTGATGAACTTGGTAAGTGTAGATGGTAAGATGAGGAGAAGTATTAGACCAGTTCAAGATTATTTGGGTTAGTGTTTGCTTCTTGCTGTATTGACTCTGACAGGTGAGGTGGGGGGCCTCCTAGAGAAAGTTCAGCTATTGTATTTTTGGGGAAAGAGAGAAGAGATTAGGTTGGACAAAGCCAATTTTGATAAGTTTAAAGCTAAAGCTGGTTCTGAGTAAACACAGTTTGTGACTCCAATAAATAACACTTGAGCGTTCAAAGGTTTTACTCAGGTGTCAGGCATGCTGGCTAAGATCAGCAGGAAAAACAAACACACCTGTATAAAAAGTGTGCAAATCAAACCTTAACCATTGTTCTCAGGGTTCCATACAGGAAATACACATACACATACACACACATATATTTACACTCACATATATGGTTAAATGCAGGAGCTCTAAGAAAATTGCAGAATTGAGGCATCACTGTGAGAATATTTCAGAAAAACAGAATACTTCAGTTCAAGGCCTAGATATCAATTTTACCTGAGACACTGGCTACCACTCAAACTCTCATTAATCCCATAGTGTCCATCATAGAACTCAGACAGTAGTAATTACCAATTTATGTATACAATTTCCACAGTTAATTTGAAATTAAACCATGCACCCGTTTTTGTAAGTATTCTGAGTTACCTCTCCTTTTAACAATCACAGAATATTCTGAGTTGGAAGGGACCCACAAGGGTCATTGAGTGCAATGAGTGAATGATCTGTGTAGGGATCAAACCTGCATCCCTGTTGTTATTAGCACCATGCTTTAACCAACTGAGCTAACCTCAGATGATTCATGATGGATAAGAAGTAACACACATAAATAATAAATTGCATAATGCACATCACATAGAGGAATGAAGTAGCCTATGCACTTATACAACAAATTTTGTGGGTAACTTGGTTTGGTATTTATAGAAAATCCTAGTGGCACTGCAAAATTGTTGAATCAATATTTCAAGAGTAGAAATTTACAAAAGTGCTCAGAGTGATGCTTTCATAGTAGAATCTTTAATAGTACACTTTGAAGGTATATATTCAATTTCACACAAAGACCACAAATCAGTTTATGTATTATAGTTCAGAACAACCCCTGGTATCATTAGATGTCTTATAAAACCTTATTCAAAAGCCGGTAGGATTTTCCACTTGCTTTTTCTGGGTTATATTCACCAACAGGTGAATTCTAAAGCCTGCAAAGCAGTCTTACTGACCTCAGTGGAGCTGCTTATGAGAGAAAATGCTGTTGAGAAGAGTATACCCTTTAATAAAAAGGAATGTAACTTGGAAAGTACTGAGGTTAAGTTACACCCTTCTCCTTCTCACTGCAACAGGCAGTTTTGCCTTCGAATATACCCTTACATGTAATATGTGTGCTTGTTGTGTAAGAGCTAAATAGCATAAAAGACAGGATGCCCCTTGGAATCTTTAAATGTGGAGTGAGAAGAAGCCAATGACTGGAATAGGTGCTCTAATACTGGGCTACAAGGACTAGAAGGATGGGGGAACAAACTATTCTCTTGTCTGTCTATAGTGGCACTATTTTTAAGCACAGCCTTTGGGAGTTAGACTGCAGGCCACCATTCCCAATATCTGCTTATTCCTTAAGGCTCTTTCTCTGCAGACCTTGCTGCCTGAGGAAGTACCGTGATGACCACCCTCACACTGATTTCAGGTGGGAAGTCTGATTCAGAAATCTGTGCAGGTCTGTTGTTCTGCTACACCACTGGTAATCCTGAGAGCAGGGTTTCCTCCATCTCTGTGATTTGCTTAAGTCATGTGAGTTCTCCTGTCAGTCCGAATGATGCAATTAATAACACTTAATTTTTTTTGCATGCTTCTGTGCCTTACAAGCTGCAATTATATACATCAATTGAATGACACACTTAAAGAGTGTATTATTCACTATAACACTTTCAATTTCAAGAACTCATTTCAAATTAGTTTCTTCCAGCAGAAGATAATTGTTGAAGACAAAAATGTTTGTGAGAAGATCTCTAAAGATTTGCCCAGTTTCTTTTAAAAATCCCCCAAACTTCAAGCTGAAAAAATATTAATAGAGAAAATGTTTGGTGTTTTGTTTTTTTTTAATGATGTGCTGAATGTCTAAATATGTAGGAGGTTTTTCTCCCCTTCTGTTTCAGTGGAAAGTTTTTTAAACATATATTCTCAATCATCCTGACTAGCTCTAACTTCCAAGTGGACAATCCAGTTACATTACAAGTTATGGCCAATTACATTCTTAAAAGTAGAACCTACACCAAAAGCAGAGCAGTCCAAGGCAAGTCTACTCTTTAGTGTGACAGCAGAGTATGGATGAAGAAATGCATTAAATGAAACACTGGCTACATGCTGAGGGCCTCACTGGAAATTCAAAGAAGCCAAGAATGCAGGCTGCTCACACGGTCACTCCACCGTGGACTGATACAACAACCAATATTGAACAAGCTTGAAAATAACTCTGCAAAAAGAAAAGCCTGATACTTGCTATATTTGCCCAAATCAACTCATGCCAGTTCTTGATGCTTCTATCCTGGTAATATTGCAGTTCAAGGAAGTTCCTGTTTCTGTGCACATTGTTGTATTTCACAGCTGTTTCTCAGCACCTCATAGCTGCCAGTCTTTTGGTCTCCCCTTGCACCGTGGGGTATTTATGAACTGTGAATGCTTACAGGTACTTTCCGTTAGTCGGTTGCTCCAAGGTAAAGTTTAAGCAGATTTTTCTTCTCTTCCAAAGCTGATTGTTACTCACTGGGAGACTGTCCTCTTGAGCGGGAGATGGGACATGCATTGAGAAATTCCTCTCAGGTGTTTCCTGGAGGCTGCTCGCTCTTTTTTGTGCATGTGTCCATCTAACCAGTCTATCAGCCTTTTGCTATTTCCATGGATTGCAGGAGACATCTTGTGGTCACAAAGCAAAATCACCGAGTGTGCAGAGCAAAGTCCTCAATGAAGGCTAAGGGGAGTAGTGAGACTTCCACTGTCTCGCAAGTGTTTAGTTTTCCTTTCACTGCCAGGGAATAAGGGAAGTAGGAGTTATCCATCTGTCTTAAGGGGCTTTTTGAACTAGAACAGCCTGACTGAGCTGGGACAGAAAGGAACTTTGAGTGTATGGACATTGTCAGCCTTCTACGTAAGAAGGACCTACGAAACCTGCTGCAGCTTGCCCAGGCAGATGTTTCTTAGATCCTTGCTTGCAGCCACCTCTCTGCAACATGGAGCACTGATGCAGTATGCCACAGAGTGCGGGAAATGAGGAAAAGCACAACAAATGAGAGTCCATTTGTATTTAACTTCAGCACAGTATTTTTTCTGTGACACCATGAGTATTAACATCATTCAGCCAGTCAAGTAAACCTCACTTATAACTGTCTGTGGAATTCGGGTGCCATCAGTACTTCTACCAGATAAGCACAGAGGGAGAGTTCCATTGAAGGAGCCTATTATTTAGAGTTACCTGTTTAAAAAAAAAAAAAAAAGTGGATTAGAAAGAACATAAAGAAAAGCAAGAAAGAAAGTAAGAATGTCACAGGGAAGCAGAGAAGCAGAAAGACAAGATGTTTTTATGATTAGTAGGTAGCTATTTGTCTCTGATGATAATTAGTTATTACACAATTATGTAACAGCAGTTCTCAGCTGGCCTGGACTTTCACTGTGTTAGGTGCCATGCAGATACATGTGGAAAATGACGGTATTTGCCTCAAAGAGAGTATCAGCTATGAGATAAAATAGAACAGATGAATGAGAAAAATAAGGAGATTGTGAAAGGGTGATGGAAGACATGATACATACAGGTAATAAAAGGGTAGGTGCAGTTCTAAACTTACCACCATACCATGCTGTGCTATTAAAAACCTTGTGAGAGAGCAGAGATATAATGAGTAGCCATGCTAGGTGAATTGGAGACAATAGCAGCAGCATAAGGTAACTCCTAGAAGTTGCATAACAAAAACTAACTACAGAAATCATCCAGTAGAAGTTGTGTCAGTTTAAGCAGTCTGGTATTGAGATCATGTAATAATAATAATAATAATTTGTCCCCAAGCTGCTGTTATTCATGGTGAGGAAGTCTCATTCTTGCAAGTGTGCAATGAAAAAAAACATGATCTTCCAGACCCCATGGAGTCACAGTCTATTAGCAGAGTCTTGCAGAAGATGGAATTCCATTTGGCAAAAGGCTGGACAGTCATCCTCATTAGTTATGTATGGCACCAGTAACATCATAAGTCCTGTGCAGAAGGGTATTTCATAAAGGATGAGTGTCAGGTCAACCTGGATATTTAATTTTGCAATGAGGACATTTTGCATTTTATAATAAAATATAAAATTAAATGTTCTTTTGAGGAAAAAAATAAAATAAAAAGAAAACCGCCTCAGAACATTTCAACAAGTGACAAAATGGCATTTTGCAAAATTTTCACAACTTCTCTCCCTTTTCTTTCCTCTTTGTTGAATGAAATTGCTGAGAAAATTATGCCATTTTGTAAATCTGTCAATGATAATGATATTCCAATGCTGTTTGCTCAACAAGCTTAATTAACGAGCTCTCACTTTTCTTTCAGAGCTAAATTTTGTCCCCTTCCTTGAAAATTGAAACAATTAATACTAGGTCCAGCTGTAACAGCTCTGCACACACTGACTCAAAAGAGACCAGCATTTCTGCAATAAAAGGCAAACTACATATTTGTGAGCCAGTGCCTCTCTGGCAATATCTCCTCTTGGAGCAAGACTAGGGAAATGGCACAAACACAGCCTGATCTTTCTAATGTCCTTGGAGCTTGCTGTGGCCTAAAGTGCAGGGTAAACCTGCCCTAATTTAAATCATAGAACCACAGAACCGTAGAACAACCCAGCTTGGAAGGGACCTCAAAAGTTCATCTGGTCCAAAATTTCATGGGAAAGGAAGCCTCGATGAGACCGTCTAGCACCCTTACCAGTCACAGACTGAAAACCTCCTGTGATGGGAGCCACTTTCCTGGGAAGGTTGTTCCACTGAATGACTATTCCTCACTGGTCAAAATTCTTCTATCAAGACGAAACCTCTCCTGGTGAAACTTGTACCCACTGCCTCTTGTCCTCTTCATGTGGCTCGTCTCTTTGCAAAGAAAGAACCTCTGTCCTTGTAGCTGCCCTCTAAGTACTGAAATACTGTGATGAGGTCCCCCTAAGCCTTGTCTTTCTCAATAAAAATTTAACTCCTTCAGCCTTTCCTCATGGGGCAGGTTCTCCAGCCCTCTGATCATCTTTGCAGCCTTCATTTGGACCCTCTCCAGTCTGTTTGTGCCTTTCTTGAGTTATAGGAACCAGAACTGGACACAGCACTCCAGATGTTCCCTGACCAGCACTGAGTGGAATGATCATGACTCCATCTCTGCTAGTAACATCCCTGTGGATGAAGCCCAGGATACAGCCTGACTTTGTTGCTGCAGTCATGCTCTGCCAGCTCATCTTCAGCTCGCTGTGTACCAGGACCCTCAGGTCCTTTTCAGCAAGGCTGCTCCCCAGCTACACAATCCTAACTTGTACTGGACTGTTTAGTTATTTTAAATCTCTGCTGCATTTGCCTCTCTTGGCTGCTGAAACAGCTGGGAATGGCTGACATGAGAGAAAGACTTGTACAAATCAAAATCTGCCTCCTCTGAACTGTTCCTTGTTCTAGGATCTCCAGGACAGGACAAGATGTAGCCTGAGGGCTTTTCTTTAGTTTTGTTCCATGTGCCTCTTGACCATGATCTCCTTTCTAGCCAGCACAGACATTGAAATGGATGGTCTAATACATCTGAAAAATGTTGTTCGACCCTTACCTGCACAACAGTGGACAAATCCACATCAACTCTGGGCTTTCCAAGGAGCCTTTATAAACTGCAAGAAGGAATTCCCGTGTCTCAGAGACACAAAGCTCTGAAAACAGCCACTGCTACCCCCCACCCACTCTCCCCTCAAAAAAGGATGTTTGAAACCTATTTTGCTTTTGCAAAAATTAAATTTAAATAAAAAAGGCCTTGAATATCAGAAGTGTTTACTCTTGACTCCACTAGAAAATGCTGCTTTAACATAACTGTAAAATCTAAGCTGGCTTGACAAGGTGACAGATTTTGTAGTTTGGTCAAATGACCAAAGTGACTAGAAAAACCCAGTCCTCCATGTAAAATGCTATTACAGCTAATACAATGTAGGTATTCATACTGCAACTGATCATCTCAGTACAAGCCCAGCTTTATAGAGAAATCTACAAGAAAGTAAGTTTGCAGCTATGTTCCTACACTGGTTCAAAAATACATAATATAGATGTGTACCTTGGATTCAGGATATTTTGCTTCAGTTTTCTACTGTTACAGTCTCTGCAAATCTTCATCAAGTCAATTGATTTCTGTGCTACACAGTTACACAGATGTAAGATAAATATCAATGGTGAATATTGTATACTACTTAAGTGGAATAACAATAGTCCTCCTTTTTCCCAGCAATAATCAATGTGTATATTAATATTTTGTAAATATTTAGATGTAAATATAAATATACAATATTGAATTAATTTTGCTTATAATAGGCATCACTGACACAGTATTAACTGAGAATGCTAAGCCTGATCAAACAATTAGCTGATCTCTTCCTATTGCCTGATAAGGGGAGTGTAGCCAAGATCAGTGTGGAATGCTTGGACATTACCTGCTCTGTTATTTCACATCTGCCTCAGTGGCAAAACTTTAGTTTCAGCTAAACCTGCTTGGCAATAAGTTTTGAGAATGTTTGTCTTCAGGTTCTTGCAGGGAGCTGGACACTAGATTTTTCAGTACCCAGTCTCCAAGCTGCACCATGGAGTCTGGTTATATTTGAGAGACAACTCAGTAATGCTAATAATATGTACATGAAGCATTTAGCTGTCATCCAAAGAGAGCTATTTTGAATTGTCCTGTATACCAGAGTGTCATAGCAAAGGAATAAAATGGGTAAAGTTCTTGTTTATTAACAGTGTTGAACTTTGAAATTCTAGTCACATTAAAGATGCCTCTGAAATAAGATCTGGGGGGAGGGAAGAAGGAGGGCAAGGAAGGGGTCAGCAATCTTAAAGTCCAATCCAGAATAGACACTTGATTAGGCACAACTCCTAATTATGCTGTGATACTTGTTTCACACATCTAATGCAAGTCAAAGGTATAAAACTGTTCAAAATGCAATTAGACACATTCATAGGAAAAGTCAAACAAGGACAGATCATCAGAATGAGGATACACTTAATATCTCAATAATTCCTTAAGCCGCAAGCAGTCATGAGCTGTAAGTGCTTGAGGAAAATGTATCAATATAAGCCTGCCCTGTTCTTGTGTTCTTTTCTAAGCATCTGCTAGCAGCTGCTGTTGGAGGTAGGCAAGCAGTTTTCGTGAACCACGGGTCTGAGATAATGCAACAGTTTTTATGCTTTTAACATCTCCAGAGACTTCCATCAGAGTGTCCTGCATCACAAAAAGACACATCAATTGTGAGGCTGTATGCTTTATCATACAAGTATTCTAAGCAGTTTTCATAGAAAAACCCTACAGAAAGTTATAGCATCTATAAAATCTTGTGCAATTCCTCCAGTGTCTGTACAAGCAAATGCCAAAGTGGTCCTAGAAAAGATGAGGGGGTATCACACTTATATCTCAGCAAACTGCTATTAATGCCTGCTATTAGTGTTTCTGCACTAAAATCCTCTCAATGAAACTTTGTCTTAGAAAAGGGGAGAGCCTAGATTTTGTGAGCTGGCATTTTCTGCTGATGATTCCTTAAACACTTTAATTACAAGCATACCTCATAGTTGCTTTCAAACACATGATGAACAGCTGTCACATGGGCACAGTGAAATTTCTGCACAACAGTTTTCTTACAGCAGATCATTGCTAATGTAGCAAAAATGCTATTAAAACTGAAGGCCTTGGGCCATGTAGATTTTGCTAATGTTGGTGAAAAATAATTTTATGGGCTTATGTCCAATAAGATCAATAAAACAGTGAATATAAAAACGGGATAAATACTAAATACAAGCTCTGCAACGTAACAGCAGTATGGTACATGTTATATGTGTATGGAAAACAAGCCAGCTAATTATTGGTATTTTGCCTGAAAAAGAGACTACTGAGGGACTAATTTCTGGTAATATTAATCATGGTTTAAGTAGACTTGACCCCCCCCAGATCAATTGCTGTTTTCAGGAACTGAATGCCACATGACATAAAAGCATTCCCAAAGGAAATCTATTCTTCTCTATCCAAATGTCATTATCTAAAAGTGGATAAAGATTATTTGCATAGAGAATGTGAAGAAGATATTTTTCAGCTATTACAGTGCCTCTGGGATTAGCACTTTCAGAAGAGATGATTTCTTCTTGCTTTTATTTTTCCTTTAAATGGAAGAATAAGTCAAATTCTCGCTCTGGATTTTATTTTTGTTTCCCTTTTTCTGCAGATAACTGCTGGCAAAATTTCCTGCTTTCCACAATTTTGTTTTAATGCAAAGGTAGTAATGCAAGATAGTCTTTCTTTTAGGAGTGGTGGGAGCAAAATATTGTTTTGTTTCTTTCTTTTTTTTTTTTTTTTTTGGTATTTTTGACTACCAGAAGCTCATGATGCAAAAGACATATGTGGTTAGATGCTGTATTGAAAAATACCTTGCTCTTAGCATTAGTAGATATAGAAATAATAGAAATCTAATGTGTTAAGGATTTCAATAAATCATCTAATCAAATTCTTTGGTGAAAGGCATCAAGTATATCTGGGCCACTAGCAAAGATATTTGTCAAATAATTTGTAAATGCCTTGAATGAAGGAGGTCGCTTAGAATTTCTCTATTCCTTGGTCTTGAGACTCACTGTCTTTCCAGTGAGAAAATCCCCCACATATCTAACATAGTCAGTATTTGCTGAAAACCAAAATTATTTATTGTTAATCTTCTTCCAGTTGGTCAACAGCACTCTCATTTCACTGAACAGCAATTCACAGCTTGCCCCACACTCCTCTTGTGAATCATTGAATGGTTTGCGTTGGAAGGGACCTTAAGGATCATCCAGTTCCTATCCCCTGTCACGGGTGGGGATATCTTCCACTAGACCAGGTTGCTCAAAGCCCCATCCAGTCTAGCCTTGAACACTTCCAGGGATGGGGCATCCAGAGCTTCTCTGGGCAATTCATGCCAGTGACTCACCACCCTCACAGTAAAGATTTTCTTCCTAATATCTAAACTTAAACCCATCCTCTTTTGGTTTAAAGCCCTTCTCCCTTGTTCTATCACTACATGTCCTTGTTAAAAATCCCTCTCCAGCTCTCCTGTGGCCCTTACTGAAAGACTACAATAGGGTTTCCCAAGAACCTTCTCTTCTCCAGGCTGAACAATTTCAATTTTCTCAGCCTTTCCTCATAGGAGAGGTGCTCCATCCTTCTCAGTAAAGCCAGAAATAAGGCTCTGGGTGCCAGGTAGTCACTAAAGCCACTCTCTCACTCTCCCTCTGCAATTGGACAGACGAGAGAAAAAAAACAACTAAGGATTCAAGAGCTAGGAGAGGTCAGTTACTGATTATCTTCATGGGCAAAACACAAGTGGGGGATATATCTTAAATTATCTAAGTGGGGATATTACTTAAATTTATTACTAACAGGATAAGAGCCAAAGAGTGAGAGATAAAACAGTTAAAAACATCTTCCTCCCACCCCTCCTTCCTTCCATATTCTCCCTCCTCCCCTGCAGCAGTGCAGGGGGATGGGGAATGGGGGTTATGGTCAGTTGTTGTTTTCTGTCGCTGCTCAGGGAGAGGAGTCCTTCCCCTGCTCCCGTGGGGTCCCTCCCATGGGAGACAGTCCTTGATGGACCTCTCCAGCATGAGACCATCCCTCGGGCAGCAGTTCTTCCCAAACTCCATGGGGTGCAGTTCTTCACAAATGAGCTGTACTAGCATGAGTTCCACATAGGGGCCACAAGTCCTACTCTGTAAAGACCTGTTCCAGCGTGGGCTTCTCTCTCCATGGGCTGCAGGTCTCCGGCAGGACCCCGCTCCATCCTGGACTTCCCACAGGGTAACAGCCTTCTTCATGCATCCATCTGCTCCAGCATGGGCTCCTCCATGGGCTGCAGGTGGGTCTCTGCACCCCGATGGTCCTCCAT
>JAWMRA010000078.1:102609391-102628459 GCA_035584735.1 Pseudotriccus pelzelni | reverse complement strand
CCGGCTGGCATTGGCTCCATGGGACAGGGGAAGCTTCTAGCAGCTTCTAACAGAAACCACTCCTGTGGCCCCCCACACCTTCCCCCCACTACCAAAACCCAGCCACAGAAACCCACTACATCAGCTCACATCAACACACTGACACTGCCCCAGTGCCGCTGACAGTCAGTCTCACACTTCAGGGCTTGCCAGTCAGAGCACACTTCAGCCTTTGCAGAAGAACCTGTGGGGATCAGAGAAGCTACCTGAACTCCATGGCTGCTTCTCACTCCTGCTGCAGCCTCAAGGTCCTTGCGTGTTCATTTTGATCAAACAGATTGTTCAGGAAGACTTGCAGACACCAGAAAAAGCTCCAAATGAGCTTTTTCAGGAGGATCTGGGAGGGTGGGAGAAGCAGGACTGGACTTGAAGGGGCTCTAGCTGCAGCAGATGTGCTGCTGCTGCGACACACTGTTGAAACAGCAGCACAGGGACCCCTCAGAAACGTTCACATCAGTGGTGTATTGCAGCTTTCTTCAGGGAAAACTGTTGGAAAATCCAATGAGATCTGTGCATGTTGGAAAGCCTGGCTCCTCTGACTGGAGCTGTACACTTTATCTCTCTTCCCCTCAGGGCATTGCCAGGGCCAGGGGCTCCCTGGGGACTATGGGATCTCACAGCAGGGTCTGTCAGAGCAGGCTTTGGCAGCTGGGCTTCATCCCACCAGCCCAGCCAGGCTCATTGGGCATCTCCGTGTGGCCAGACACAGGCCAGGATATGGGCCTGTGTGTGGAGGCAGGGCAGCTGGAGAGCTGGAGACTGGCCCTGCTGTGGTGTTGCTTTGGGCAGGGGCTGACGGTCCTCAGGGACTAACACGGAGTTCTGGGCTGTAGGCAGTGTAGAGGGGAGTCTCAGGGGAGTGTGTGGACAGGGACAGGCAGGACTGGTGGTGACTCAGGACTGTGACCTTACTTGAATATTCAATCTTTCCTTTCTCTTCGTCCTTCTCAACTTAGGACACTTATGGCCCTGAAGTCTGGTGGATATGAGGGGCTGACAATAACACTTTTGAGATTAACGAGTTTGATAAGATCCTTTGGCACAAGTGCCATGGCTAGTGTACTCTTTTAATCTATGTTTTGAGAGACAGACATCTTGATTTCCATGGAGAAGAAACATTGTCCCCCTCAATGAATAGTTATCAATGAATCAACTCAAATTCGGGGGACACTTGTTCAAAAGTTCTAGGAGTCACAAGGTGTTTAAAGCTGAAAAAAGTCATGCTGATAAAATATCTTTATAATCGTGTTTTTTCTGAAATGGGTCATATTTCAGTAGCACGCAAAAAGCCAGAACAGCAGTTATAGGAGGCTCAGCAGGACATGTGCTATGCACACCTGAAGGCACGACACTCACTTTCGTCTCTAAATTGTCTCTGTGCTACTCAGATGTTGTCACCACCCCGTATCTTTGCATGAAAAGCTGCTGAAACTAATGTCAAATGAGGAGTTCTTTAGGTAGTAATGAATGAATCCCATCATATTTCCCTCTATTTCTTGTGTAAATTTTAGGTTGTGTCTGATATCCTTCAAGGTTTTGCTAGGATCTTTAGGACGAGCCATAGCAAGGAGACAAGTTGCGTGTTCCCAAATGTCCTCAAACTAAACCCAGAGGCTTATCTGTTTCTTTGGCCAAAATGAGGTTGGGTCAACTCATAATTTATTTGGTTCAATATTTGGCTAAATGAGACTGAACAAGTGAAACTAAATAACTGAATTCTCCTCTCTGGAGGGAAAGAAAAAATGTTAAAAACATTTTTAACTTCCAGAGTTAAAAATGCCACAGAACTGCCAAGAGCAGAGCCACAGTTCTTCCTGCCCACTGCTGTGGGTGTGAATCACAGTCCTTTGTTCCCTTCTAAGATGTCAGCTGAAGAGATTCACTCATGACTACAGGGATGCAGCCACCTAGATCAAAACAGAGCCTCTCTTAAAACCTGATTCTTAAATTTCCAAAGTCACAAATCAAGGTGAGACATGGTATACTGTCAGCTGACAATGACAACTTTTTTCTCTCATCTCTGCCTTTGTTAGTTGAAATGAACTGTGAATTGTCTAAACTCCAAACTTGTTGTTTACTTTAAAATGAATATCTTACCATTAGAGACTATTATATGTCTACAAAGAAGTCTATTTTTTCCTGATGTCACAAAAGTAATTTACCAGAATAAGATTTTTTTTTTTCCCGGAACGGTGGTGCTTAATCATTTTACGCAAATGTGGGAAAGAATTGTCATGTGTCCTTTACTTTGTAAAGAACCATTAAGCTTTGGGCCTATTAGCTTGTGTTTGGAGGTTTCATTTGTCGCTCTTTGTAGTGATATAATGAAATATTTATTGAAAAAGAAGAAGTAACTGCTAACTCTCTTCCATCAGTAAACAAGTGTCTCCTTCACCTTGTGAAAATGTAGGATGGACGACTCTTCAATTAAACAACAGTGGATACATGGATTTGCTGAATATATTTTATTTGAAAAGTGTAACATCTGTTCTACCTCTCAGATTTCCTCAGGGAATTCCTCTTTTAAGCTATCACAGTTTTACATTCTGCCAAGGATTTTATTTATCACTCTGACATGTTCAAAACTGCTAACTTGAGGTCCATTCCTTCTGTTACCAAAGTGACTATGGTAGCTGAAGGATTTTATACTTGGTTTTCTATCATAAAGTTTGTAAGCATCTGTTTTCCCGTAAGTATGTGCACAACTTACTTAAATAATTATCTTGTGCCCTTTTTCATCAGACACATATAGAAGTAATTTGTTAATAGTGTCTCATTTCTTTTTAGGCACTTCTGTTTTATGGTTCATTACACCTTTTTTTATATGTGGCTTCCATTTCAATATTAACTGACACTGCTGCTGTTGTTCTTTGTCTTTTATATATTAATTGAACTAAAAAAATAAGACTGCTAACTCCTGACATTGCAGATGCTTGAGAGAGTCACAGATGCTTTCAGATCATGTCAAATTATTTCTCTAATAATGTGTTATTATTTATCTTTTCTGATATTCTGTTTCTTCTCTATACCATTGAACATATCAGTTTCCAATTACTTAGTAAAGGATAGATTATCAAAAGAATTCAGCACCTACCTGCAAAAGGATAATGATTTTCAAGCCCTTTAAAACTCATGTTGGCAATACTTTAGTCCAGATTTTCAATTAAACCTGGCACCCAATTCCAAGTGTGTGAACATCTGTGTACTTCTTTGGATACCTAAGTGGGACATGGGTATTTGTGAGAGTCTATTCATACGCACTTTTTCTTTGACATCAGGCTCCTAAAGTACAATGTATAGTCCTGAACAAAAGTTGACTTACAATGTTATTAAACATAGTCAAAATAAATCCTGGATTCTGTTAAAAAAAATCTGTTGCCATACGTGGAAACCACCTTGTGAGAAATGAATGGGGACAGTTTCATTACAAGCAGGAGTTTACTTATGTTAAGATGCTTGGAAGCTGTGCTTTTTGGGGGGTTTTTAGAGATATTTCTCACAATCTGAAGCTCTGACAGTCTAAGCCTGTGTGACGTCTGACTGATTTCAGATATAGAAGTTAGTAGCACTAAGCTTTCACCAGACACGGCAAATGAGTCTATTGTGTAAACTCCAACACAGGAAACACACCTGAGCCTGACCTTTAAAACACCTCCCCTTTCAGCTGTTACTCCTTCTCTCACCAGTCCCACTATTTGCCTTTCTAAATTTCATCATCCATCTTCATTGCAAATGTTTTTGGTGGGGGAGGAATGGGAATTGAAAATTGAGCTGGTGGGGGATTGAAGAAGCATCTCAGCTAGAGGTACTTGTGATCACTTTAGGGAACAATAGTCCACTTTTCTTTGCCTACTTCACTTCCTGCACCTGATGTCTAAGGACTTTGCTGTGTTCTTTTTAATTCATATACTTTGGCTAAAATTTCAAGTAATGAAATATGAATATAAAATTTAGCATATTAAAGTGTTTTCTTTTTACCATTTTAGAATCTCAAAGCATATTCCAGGTGGTCTAAGTGTGAGAACTGGGAACTCTTAATTTATAAAGCATGTGGAGGAAAGTATTGAATGCTCAATTCTTGTGCCAAATGGAGAATTTTACAATTCTACTTCCTTAGCTGTTTTTTCCCCTCTATCTTCTGTCAGTAATGAAGTCAAGTGCAAATGAAAGTGATATATCTGATCTTTGAAGTACAGCGTATAGGAGATTTTCCTCCTTTTAAATGAGAATGTACTGCACTGTCAATCCTTCCTCCTCTTTGATCATGTTTAAGGACATCTGATTTCAAACTGCCTTAATCTGTAGTCTTTAAACAATCATCTTCTCAGGAGAACAGGGAAATGGTGACAAGTATAATGATGTTCATTGTTTTGGCAATATTGGTTAAGTAGGACTACAGTATGCATTCTTATTCATCAGGAATTTGCAAATGGGAAGACTGCACCAGATATTTACAGCTCCATAAAAGTTATTTCATTTCATGATCTCTCTCGCTGCTGAGTCCTATGTTTTATTTTGCTTACCATTATTCAGCCATTCGGCTCCCAAACCTAGTTTCATATGTCAATTAAACACAGTATTTGACTTGGCCAAAACATTGTACACTGCAGATCTGAAATGAACCATGAGGAGCTGGATCAAAGCAATTTGAATTAGGATTTCATCTGAATGGAGTTCAATCCATCTGTACTTACCCAGGCACCTCTAGAATCTCCAAAAAGAAATTATCAATTTGCAGAATAATATCAAGCTTTTATGACAGTATAAACCAGAGAACCGAGAAGGAATGGTTGATACTGTCATTCATGCACCTGCAAAGGTGTTTCCTCCCTAATTTTACCCATATGCAGCTGCATGTTCTCCCTATTTAATGAATTGCCTTCAGGTTACTCACCCAGACACATCTAATCTAACTCTGTCCAAAATGACTGAACTGTGTCCTGCATTAAAGATGTAAAAGGCCACAAATTACTTTCTTGATCTTTCCAACCAGAAAATCACTGCTTACTGAATGGCATTCTCTTCATGTGGCATTCAGGGTGATTTCATCACCTCAGGGCTGAAGCTTTCAGTAGAAGTGAAGTAGAACATCTACTTCTGTAAAACTTCTCAAATCAGATTCCTTTCACTTCAGGTTTATGCTTATAATAATAACATTAATCCAATGAAATGTGTAAGTATGTACTTCTCACATCTTTAAAGCACTTTAAGCAGACTTTCATGAGAACAATTTCCAACTGAAGTTATGTGATTGAGAAGAAGGTTCAACATATTGTTACATAAGGATTTTTTTTTCAGATCTTATAATAAACAAGTGTGTGGAATTAGCATATAAATTGAAATATGGATAAGAACATGTAATCTTTAATACTGACTGACCTCCACTGCAGTTATAAAAATAAGGATGTTTGCTATTTTTATGTTCTTTTCTTACATGGCTTGATATTGTTTCCTCCTTAAGGCCTCTGAGAGTATTTATAAGCCTACAGGAAAAAAAATCACTTCATGCTCTTCTGTCCACTATGAAATAAAAAGTCAACAATACTTGATAGGCTGAAGAATTGGAAATTACGGTGCTGAATATGAATTCCCTGCAGGAGTGCAAGCAGCAGGAATACTTGCTTATCAAAAAATGTCCATACAATTTGACCTCTCTTTCAAGTGTGAACACCACAAGAGAAGTAGTTATCAGCACAGTAATATTGAGGGTTACTTGGCAGGCACAAACTGGGCCAGAGATTCGCATTCAACAGAACAGGTTCCCTGTGATCTTTAGGTGGAATTTTCTGGGGAGACCAAATCTTATTAATCCCCCAAACCATAAAAAAATAGAAGAGAAAAAACCAGTTGTGTACTGCAAGACAGTGTGCTGAAAGAGACAGGGCAGCAGATTTAGAGATGTGGAGTTTATCTCCCACTTTGAGACCAATTTCCCTGTGTAATCACAGAGAAGCAATCTCTCTTTTGCTTAGAGTTTCTTATTCATGCCTGTCCTCTCTGTTCAGATTGTAAGGCCTTCAAATGAGAACTCTTTCTAAGAGGTGCACACAGTGACATAATACGCTGTCTGTCCTAGCCAGCACATGGTGATTTGACCATAGTAGGACTAAAAATGTGAGGAGAGCATTGAGGAACTCTCTGTCAGTGTAATAAGCTAATATACAAATAACATTTTCTGGGTTTTTTTGGTTTAATATAAGTTAGAAATGTGAATAAAATAAAGCCATCACTTTCTTAGAACGCTTAAAGACTTTTACTGGTTTCAGAAATTTTCAAGCCTCCTTTGATCAAATCATGTGTGCAAGATAAAACTAGAACTTTTTCTTAAAAAATATATCAGGAGAGAATGAGTTTTGGATAATGGTGCCTGAGGCCAATTGTATGAGATTCAACAAGGCACAGTGCTGAGTCCTGCGCTTGGGTCACGACAACCCCATGCAGTGCTGGAGACTTGAGGCAGAATGGCTGGAAAGTTGCCTTGCTGGAAAAGGTCTTGGGGTGCTGGTTGACAGCCAGTTGAACATGAGCCAGAAGTGTGCCAAGGTGGCCAAGGCCAATGGCATCTTGGCTTGTATCAGCAATAGTGTGGCCAGAAGGACTGGAGCACAATTCTCCCGCTGTACTTGGCACTGGTGAGGCCGCACCTCAAGTGCTGTGTTCAGTTCTGGGCCCCTCGCTACACGAAAGACATTGAGGTGCTGGAGAGTGTCCAGAGAAGGGCAATGGAGCTGGTGAAGGGTCTGGAGAGTAAGTGATGTGAGCAGTGCCTGAGGGAGATGGGGTTGTTTAGCCTGGAGAAAAGGAGGCTCAGGGGGGACCTTATCATGCTCTAAAACTACCTGAAAAGAGGTTGTAGTCAGGTTGGGTTCGGTCACTTCTCCCAAGTAATAAGCACCAGAGAACAAATGTGAGAAAAAATGGCCTCAAGTTATGCCAAAGGAGGTTTAGACTGGATATCATTTTCACTGAAAAAGCAATTAGATACTGGAATAGGTTGCCCGGGGAAGTGTACTTGACAGCGCTGGGTTGACAGCTGGACTAGATGATCTTTGTGTTCTTTTCCAACTTTATCAAGTCTGTGATTCTATGAGGTTTTGGTTTTTTTTTTTTTTCCCACTTGAAATAGCTACAAAAATTGTATGTTTGGGAGAAACAGATGTGCTACTACCATGCTTTTCTGTTTTCTGACCTACTTTCTTGCTCCTTTTGTAAAAGGTGTGCTGAAAATCATGAAGTCCACAGTCATCATGCTGGTATCCTTGTTTTGTTACCCCTCCTGATTGGCAATTCTGAACTGTTGTTACTGTAATGCTCTACTATATACTGGCTACCATTGTATGTGTCTGCTTTTCTAATTGTGTTTGGATTCTTGAGGAATAACTACAGTGTAAAGAATTTTGGACCTCAAGCACTCACCCATATTTAGGACAGCGTAATCAACCCCCCAGGAAGATAATTCAGGAAAGCTTGATTGCTGCTGCCAATAGGTTTTCTTTTCCGGGTCACTGCATGGGGTGAGGCCTGGAAGGTCGATATTTTCCAATTTGTTTCTCTTTCTAGTGATTAATGAGGCCAGCTTAGTCATCTCCTTCTTTTAGACTTTTCCACATGATAAAGAGTTAGTGTTCCTCAGATGCAGAATGTTCCATATGGATCTTTTATAGTATTCAAAGGTTAGTTCATTGCAGTCTTTGTGCAGTTCTTCAGTATTACATGTAGATGAGGTGGGGTTTGATTATTCTTTGAATACACTGTTTTAATCCTAAAAAAAAAGAAAAAAACCCCCAACAACCAAGAGACTGCCAGAGTTGAATTTTGTATTATGGATTTTGCATTTTTTATAACTCTAAACCATCCTTACGGAAGGATATAGCCTCTCATGATTGCCTCTGACTTCCTGACATAAGGTCAAAACATAAAGTCCTTTAGGGACCTGTTACTGCATAACATTGCAATGTAACTGTTACTGGCAGGTTGGCTGTCAACCTGACCTCCCCAGTCTTTAGGGGCTGAACTGGTTGTGAATACCTGAAATTTCATTTTTACTATCTGTCCACGCAGATAGTAAACTAGTAGCAGATAGGCTACTCTCTACTGGACAAGACATTGATGCAAGCTGTGGACTGCCTCTTGTTAGAGATTAAGAACTCTTAGCAAAGCAACAGATAACCGGTGGTTTTAGCACTTGCACAATTATTTCTGGAAGCAGGATATTTTGGTGCAGGGTAATTAATTTTTAGCTATTAGCATCTCTGATACTTCCTATTGAATGAACAAATAAAAACCTTTTTAAACAAAAAATAAGCCGGTGGTTGGTACTATTCCAAAATGGTGAGCTCTTCCTACTGTAATACTTCCTATTCTCAGTACAAAAAGTGACTATAGCACATGATTCCTTCTCAGCAGTACCCGCACTAAGATTTTTACTTTTTTCTTCCTTAACAACATGCTTCAGTGGCCAGAGCTGTAAGTAGTCTCCAAAATATGGAAAACTTGTCATGTATAAACTAATTGACTTTTTTTGACTTGCAAATTCCTGTGCTGAAATTGCTCTATAGGAAGCACTTACAGAAGTTTTATAATAAAGAGACGATCAGAATGAGAACCAAGAGAGAAGCTGCAGGAGACAAAACTCTGAGTGCCCACCCTTTTTAAAGAAAAATTACTTCTTCAATTGCTGAGAGATGAAAGGATTAAATTAGTGGCCCATCCATATGTTTTCCCAGGGACAGCAATGTACTTGAAGTATATGAGATGGGCACGTTGCTTTCTGTGCGGCAACTCGCCTCTTAATATCATCAAAAGCAGATGAAAATCTGTATTAGAAAAATCAGCTTTGTGCATCCTATCATCCAGTGCCAGGATGCTGATACACACGGATGAAGGGTAAAGGAGGAAAGAAAGAACATACAGCAGAAAACATTGGCTTTTTGGGGACATAGGCACCACATGCTAATGGGATTCATACTCTTCTCAATATCTCTGGCAAATTTTTCCTACAGCAATTTTATTTTGTTACTGAGGCAAAGATCCATGTATTTGAACATCCATTCTGTGAAGAAAATGTTTACAAATTGCTTTAATAACTCTTATGTGCATTAATCTCACAATGCATTTTCTTACTAATGCAATTACAGAAAACATTTCTCTGAAGCCTGGTAGTAGAGCAAGTCTGGAAAGTAAAAAAAAAAATAAAAATAAATAAATTAAGAGGCATATTTCACAGTTTGAAGACTAGAAGTACTTTTAAAGGCAACTGCTGTCAATGTTGCTTTTGTGTTGACAGAATCCTTTTAAAAGGTTTTGTGGTGCAAAAAGCACCTTTTAGTGGGTTTTCATAATGCACTGGGAGAGAACAAGAAAATGTTTTTCTCACCATGGCCAGTCACGGAGCTCACTTGGAACATTGCGTACGCAAACTGGGAGGTTATTTTCCTTGGGGCTCACAGGGAGAGCTAGCAGGATCGACACTCGTGCCTGCCCCCACTCACCTTGGAGGCTGTTTGCTGCTTCCCAAGGCACCTCAGGATGACTCAGGCCCCTTAATGTGCCTATAGGAGATATTTGGGGTGAGGGCTCACACCCGCCCGAAGGTGACAGACTAACATCCCCACAGCTTGCAGGAGGCAAAACCGCTTTTACTGCAAGAGTGGCTTGGAGCGTGAGGGGTGGTGTCCCCCTGTGCCAACCGCAAGGTGGCACGACGGGTTTGCTCTTCCTCTGCCCAGTGTCTGCCATCGAGTAGCATCTGGCCGTGTACTCCCACTGTGGGTTGATCTCCCCCAGTCTGCAGAGCTGTTTATGGGATAGACTCTAAGGATTCTTGTGTGCAAAAGCCAGGGCTGCTATGTCCTTGAGACTGCTATTTCTGAGTCTGGCTAAGTGAAAACTAGGCTGGGCATATGCCTACTTCTGCACAAATCCTCTCTTCCTCTTGTCTTTCAGATCCCCATGGAGTGCCATCACTTTTTGCCTTACAAGGTCAGTGGCATCTGAAGATGCCTTGCAAAATGTCAAGCCCTTCACTAAGTTAGCCAGAGCCCCAGCAGCTAGGGAGAGGAATTTGCCCATGCCCACAGCACTAGGTCTTATACAACACGGATGTGAGAGATCAAATAAGCAACAGATGTTCCCAATTCAGCCCTTCTAGTCTTGCTGCTCTCAGCCTAAGCTGTAACACATCCAACAGCCAGCAAAATGAGAAAATCATTTACACAGGGGGTTGCCACAGTCTTCTGCATCAACAGCTTGGTGATGCTGTGGTGGGAATAAAATTGGGTTTTTCTCTCACGGATAAACCCCTCCTTGGTATACTTGTGATACCTCTGTTGTATATGATGCATCTGTGACATTTATGTCTGTCTGAGGGTAGACACAACAGGATAGAACAGGACAGGATGGGTGGATACATCTTGTACTGCTGTAGCTTTTGCCAAAGAAAAACCGAGTGACGAGGATGTGAAAGAAAGAGAATCTGGTGTTGAGTTATTAAAAAATGCATTACAGGTCTTCTTTGAAACACATTTACATAAACTTCACTGTGCAATACTGCTTCATTCACAGACAAGGTTTTCCTTATAAACTTACTTTCATGTACTTTGTTCAAACAGTGATTAGGAATTTCTATCAGAAGTACAGCTTTTTCTAGTCCTGTTGGAAAAGCAGTGTGAAGGTGTTACTCCTAGAAAGTTTTCATTTTATCTCTGCCTTAACAGTTCACCTGGAAGACAATCTGGAGGTGTAAAATACTGTGAAATAAACAGTTCCTGCAGCTGGTACTATGCAGGTCTCATTTACAGCCCAGTCCCAAGGAAGACAAACATTCAACGCTTCTATTTGTTGTATTTACATATTTAAAACTTCCTGCATTTCTAAATAGGACTTCAGGCCATTTAAGGATATTAGTGACATGTAATAATTCACTGGGAGTTGCAGGTATGCAGTACTTAGCAAAAGTCAGGCAGTACCTGCAAGCTAAACCAACTGTGAGTGCTTTGCTCTGATCTTTGCTCACAGATCTCCATGGAATTAAAGAGCTGTATCTGACTTCAATTCACTTTGCTCCTTCCAAAAAACCATCTGAAAGCAGAAACCCACTGCCCCCTCACCTTTTCTTCACTTCTTACTAGTTAAAAAAATTGGAGTTTGATATCTCTATGACCTTTCAGTTTTATATTACTTAACTGGAACAGAGTAGCTGTTTTCTTCTTCAGGATGAGCTTCCCTTTTGCTGCAGGCTCATTTAGGCTTAAGACTAATGTAGCAAAGCACAAATTACCTCCAGGATTTGATGTTTTGCAGCACTGTTCCCAGTTAAACATTCCTAAATTTTATAACCATGAATCATGCATTCTGGGATGGTTTGTCTCCCATCCTGTGGAATCTATACAAACGGAAAGGAATGATCCTGAAAAAGTATTTACTATAGGTTTAGCTACTTATACTAAATGCAGACTTGGAAAACAAGAGGAATCATTGGACATTACACTTTTCTTCACATTCTAATAGCAAGTCTATGCTTTTTCTCTGTGGATCGATTCTCAGGAACTTTTGTCATCATTCTAACGCTCTCCAGTGACTGTGCTGACATTACCTGTCCCTGTGTTGCAGAACAGCTGTGTGCACTATTGTTCATTAGGAAAAAATATGAGGAAAACTCGTGATTCAGCTCTCCTTACTACCTCTTCTTCCCCCATGAAAATCAAGGAAGGACACCAACTCTATTGAGTGTAATGACTAGCAGTATTGTTCACTAATCAAAACTGGAAGATGGGGAAATATTTGTTTTGAAGGCCAGCTTTTGCTCACTCGCAGAATCTCCTTTGATTACCTTGTTTTCTGAGATGAGTAATGTGGTTTAAATTCTTTTTAGTTTAGTTCAAGGTTATTAATCATTTTCAAGCTAGCAACAACTACACGAATTCACTAGTGTTTCATGTCAATGACTGTAGATTTTTTTTCTTTTGGAGATGTTTGCCATTTAAGTGTGGCTGATTTCCACAAGCGCTAGTGGAGGCCATCACCTAATGACTACTAGTTTGTGGGGTGGGACAGGAATTTCTTCAACTAAAATCGCTCTTTGCAGAGGCTAAACACTAGAATCCCCATGAATCCATGACAGAACTCATCAGCAGGCAAGTTACTTTGTAGATTAGTGGCACTGAGAGTTTGGAGGCCTGGGAGGTATTACTCCTGAGTGGTAAACCTCCACCACTCTCAAAAAAATTGGACTCAGATTACAAAAAGCGATCATCTGACACTACTAAAGTCTTTAGGCTCTCTAGCTTTGACATGAATAAGTTCAGGTATTTATTTTGGAACCATTCCTCGTTTTTCGCTATGTGCTCCCAAGGAAGTCACTGAGTTTGCTGTATTTTATAGTTTATGGGATAAAAGAATGTAATATATTAATAAATATATGCCTTATAAAAGCATTGTGAGGTTAGTAGTAACACTTTCAGATGGACATTATTACATAATTTTAGCCTGTTTTATAAATATGAAGAACACACATTAACTATGGGCATATCATCAGCAGACAAAATGTAGCTAGTCATTCATCTAAAAAAAATTTGTTTCCCCTAAATCTATGACATTGGGTTTTGAGGATAATTTTCTCATTACTGAATAAATATTTTCCCCTTCTATAAATAGAATGTTATACCCTTATTCCAGTATTTACCTTGTAGTAACCAAGGTTACCTTTTGTACCTCTGGGATAATGAAATTAAAGTATTCTACATTGGGAATAGGAGGAAAGAAAGAGAGGCTGTGTGGAAATGAACAATACAACAGAAGCAATTCCTGGCTCAGAAAAGAACTGGTAGAACTGATCTGAAGAGATAAGGTCAGGAAAGGTACTAAAACCAGCTATTTACTTTCCACAAAGGAGGGGTTTGAATAAATAATGTTCTTGACAATGGCTTGATTTTGAATGTGATTAAATAATTTTTTTTCTCAGAGAGATATGTGAAACATATAAAGGTATTTCCCTATGGAGTCCTTACTAAAGAAAAATCAAACCAGAACCAAAATCAAAAGCCAAAACACCTGTAAGTATTAGTGTTAGATGATAAGATAATGTTATTTCTGCAATTCCTTGCTCATACTTATTGTCTACTGTGTTTCAGAGCAAATTCATGTCACTTTCAGATATTTAATCAGAGAAGCTAACTAAAGTTGTTTATGCAATGGTAAAACATTCTTTTCAGACAGTTAAAACCAGTATATACATTTTAGAACAATCTCAAATCTTATTGAGATTAAGAAGAAAATTGTGTTTGCTGTAGAGCAAAATATGTCAGAGAACGACCCCAAATTACATGCAATTAACTTCTTTCTTTTCTGAAGATACATATCAAAGCATATTATATACTTGTACTTGGTAGCAAGAAATCCCCAGGAAAGGGATTTGCACTACAGTGAAAAATATCATGTTAAAGTTTCATGCTTTTAAACATACCTACAGAGTATCCTACTTCATAATTTTGTTGTTGCTGTTGACATATACAGTTACCTCTGGAGAATGAACACAGATTTGGGGGTCAAAAGAGCAGGTTCAGTCTTGCAATGTCCTAGCAACTTCTGGTAGTGCTGCGCTTGGCAAACTCCTATGAAATTCAAAAAGGACCAAAAGCAGCAGCAGTATTTACATAATGAGCTCAATAAGCATGTACCTGGAGTTACAAAATCACTTGGGATTTTCTGCAGACAATCTTCATTCCTAATGAGAAGGGTCAATAAATCCAGTACAGTTCTGTCTGAAATCAGTGAGAGTCTTTGCTGTGATATTACAAGGGTCAGAGACCAATTTTTGACATTAGAAGAGGCCATTACGAACATCCAGTCTGACCTTTGCATAAAGCAGGGCAAAGAATGGCTCAATAGCTTGAGATCTTTTAGAAAGATAGCTAGCCTGACTTTAAAGATTTTCTAGTAATGGAGATTGTAATCCAATTCTGTTTAAGTGATTAATTGCCTCAGCTGTTACAGAAATGCATTTTATTAGAGCATAGAGATGGATCGGACCATAAGGCCACACACAAGAAATTCTTTGTTCTATCTTTAAGCATAAAGAACTGAGAACCACCCATTTTTCTTTAGGCTAAGTAGCCCCAAGTACTTAATGGAAATTAAATCAATTTTAAAAAATGTTTTAAAATAGAGATGCTGCCTTATAATTACAAGCTTTTGCCCTTAAACATCCCCCAGTGGGTCATGTATGTAGTTGGATAATTTGTTTCATGCTGCTTGATTGTGACATGTTTCAGCATCCAGGAAGCCCAGAAACTGGCAGTTAAAGGTAAGTGGTCTCTAAAATCTCACACAGACAGAGAGATGGCTGTAGATGTGGGCTGCTGATCAGAAATCCAAGGCAGGGCCTCCCTGGGGGCAACTGCTGTGCAAATGTCCCAGTTATAAGAGCAGCCAAAGAGTATGTGCTGGTTCCTGGCCCCAGTGTCTGGGTGGTGGCCCCAGTGTCTGCTGTCCAGTCAGCTCATGGCAGAGGTCAGCAAACCCAGCTCCGCAGTCTCACCCCACACCCTTTGTATTTCTGGAGCTGTGCATCTGGTGGAGCACAGGCCCTCTTGTGCTGCAGAGGGGTGCGGGAGCTTTCCCCGTTGCTCACTACACACAAAATGGGGAGCTAAGCCACGTGAAGGGCTCCCATGCTAAGGGTGATTTTGGCCGTGGCCAGCATGGACTGCAGTCCCACAAAGCAGACACTGCTCTGCAGGGTGCACGAGCCACCAAGGACAGGCTTCCAAAGCCAACCAAATGTCTTTTCTCTTTTCCTTAATGAGAAAGACTTCGTTATTCTCTCATCACAATATGTGGTTCTGATTGATATTTACTGGGCTCTGCATGACCTGTCTCTGTCATCTTTAGCGTGGTTAATTGGAATTATTGAGCGGCGCCCGGCTCCGGCAGTCTGGGATTCACCCCTGTTGGGACGGTCCTCACCTGCCCGCCCTGGCCTGCTTCTGCGCAGCCTTGCTCCCGTCAGACTGAATTAAGCTGCGCTGTCAGGAGCCAGGGACCCTTCAACAGTTTTCCAGCACAAGCAACACTAAATTAGTGTTTGGTAATAGGCTGCACACTGTTTTGTAATAAGAAAATATGGATGATTCTATTTATTCCCACTCGCTCCCTGCAATGATAAGAAATGTTCTAATTCATTATTAATTCGTTCCAACTATTTCTGGTAAATCTAAACTATGAATAACTTTAGCTATGCCATTAGCAATACCTCAGAACTACAGATGGATTTTTGTTTCTGAACACAGGCACATGGCAATCCCACTGTTTCTAAAGGTGTACCCAAAATTCTGTCACATTTGGGTAAAAAACGAGTGCTTGTTGTTCACCTTGGGTTACAGCTGCATCTAATGCAACCTGGAACACAAAAATATTGTGGCTATTATTTGTCCAGTATAAATTATTGTAGCTTGGCAGTATTCTGTAAAACTTTTTATATTCAATCTGCTTAAGGATTTACTCTCCTCCTGAACACCGGACCGAATGGCAAGGAGAGTGGGAATAGACCTAGACCTGCTGCCAGTGCTAAAGGTTTTATTTTGCTCTGTGGATAAGCAAGATCTTTAGTGGCATTTTGTAGGTTGCTGGCTTTAGTGTCATATAGGCCTTTGGAATATTAAATCTTAAATATTTTTTTTTGGTTGCTGTTTGCCTTTCATAATTTATTTCTCTACTTTTCATATATAAATGATTGATCAAAGAATCACTGTAGGAAAGTATCGAGGACAATTTTTTTCTTCTCTTTGCAGAAGATGAGTTTATTTGGGTGAAAGATGGGAGATTATAAATGTATTTATTAGCCATCCAAGGAAATTTTCTGTCACAGACACACCATGGTGGTACCTCCTTGTGGAGCCAAGTCTACTGTTTGGTCTTTCATTCATCTAGAAAGTGAGTTTCTCGCCTGTGTGTTTGGATGGGAATGACTCTGCCTCTGTGTTGTCGTAGACATGTGCCTTAATTTACTGAACAAGGGGAGGAGGACACCCACAATGTGAGATTGAACACTGAGATTCTGTGTGGGCAATCATGCAAGACACAGGCAACCTACTGGCCTTGTCTCTTACCATGAGCTCTAAGCAGCAGCAAGAGCAGAATGACTGCACTGATAGTGCTCCTAGGCTGCTGCCCTGGGAATAATTGTCCTGCCTCCTCACTTCAGAGAAGAAAAGAAACAAAATCCCAGCCCTTTTCTTCAGAGTGCATATGACTGAGAATTTTTTTTAACCATTCGCTTGGAAATAAAAGGCAGCAAGGAATTATCTCTTGCAAAGACTTCACTAATGGTTGGTGGTCACCTGCAAAGAGGCTGGCTAGGCTCCTGGCCACCAGGTGAGGCTCACCTCTATCATCTCTTGAGAGAGTTGCAATCACAGTACTGTGCCTGGTTGTTCTCTATTTTTTCTGTTTGTAGCTCCTGGCCAGAACATCCCTGGCTGAGCAAGCTTCTCTGGATTACAGCTTTGTCCCTTCAGACATGAGAAAGCACACAGATACGTATGCTTTCTACAGTGTGCCTCAATATTTTGCTGCTTTTACGTAAAGAAATCACAAAAGAGAATGGTTTCATAGAAGACAAACAAACCTATGAATGAAATACTTCAACTATCTCTGTCCCTGAGTTGATTGCCATCTAGACTCCCTGAAAAAAGTGGGGCTTTCCTGCCTGTGCCACGGGTGCCATGTCTCAGCTGGAAGTGCTGAAATGTCTGCCAAGCCCTGCCTTCCACTGCTTGAGCTTTAATAACTTCTGTTCTGCTGCCAGGCAATCTTTAATTAGCCAGTATCAGATGACCACAGGTACAGATGATGGCTTCATAGATGGGTTAATCTGCTCTCTGACAAGTCTATCTTTCCCAAGACCTCTCCCTGGAGAGACGGAGGAGCGTGGAAAGCCAAGAAAAGATAAAAGCTGGTGTTATGTTTATGAAGCTGATACAGACGTACTCTTTGGCATACTGGTCAGCAATGGGTTCCCCAAGCCATCCCTCTAACAAGAAAGATGATAAACTCCTGTTTGTGTGAGAGAGAGAGACAGCTGGTTTGGCAGTATTGCTTGCTTTCCTATATTGGCAGAAATATATGTGCCCTTTCATGACAAAATTATGTATTCCAGGTATATCAATCTTCCAGGTTTCTTTTAAAATATGCAGCTAAGATGGGATCTACTGAGAAAATATGAATACAGTGGCTGGACATCCAACAGGTGTGCATGAGGTATCTGGTTTTATGGACCAATAGAGTTCCTGACAGTTTGACAGATTACTCACAGTACTTTTTATAAAATACGCAGAAATATAAAAAAGGGGTTTTCTGAGGAGTGAAAAAGATACCCATCATGGTACATGATGAAATATGCTCCTTTGAACTAAAGCTGTAGTGGTAGGATTTCCAGCAGTCAGTCGCAGTCAGGCTTAACAAGGCTCAGAGAATGTAAGCTCCCCTAGAAACATCTGTAGAATTATAATGGTCTAGTTAATAAAATAGATATTTAAAATAGAATAGTCAGATAAATTAAAAGGTCTAATTTAAGCTGGTAGGAGGAAGATGAAGGAAATTCTGCCAGTAAAAAAACCTCCACTTTTCTTCAGATGCTGCCTTAGTAATTTGCCTTAGACGCAAGTATTATAAACCGTAAATCCCTCTCAGCCTTGAAATGACAGAATTATGTAAAAATTTACTTGTACGTGGAGACCAGATTTAAACCTTCACTTACGCAGCCTGAACTGCAGTCATGCCATATGCACATTCGCGCTGCACACACGCCCCTGTGACGTGGACTGAGGTGCTATGAAACCTTTGTTGACATGAACTGTGTGTGAGTTATTCACTCACCATGAAGAGCTTAGAAGCTGTATTTTTTGCAAACCATCCTGACATCGCTCCTGCATGCACAGTACCACCAGGGTGGCACTGGGTTGCTACACGGGGTCTGTAGCTGCAGGTTCTGTTTTATGGGAATCTGTACCTCTGTGCTGCTGATGCCTATTATTTCAGGCATCCTGGTACCTTCTGTAAGGATCTGTTGGGAGGGAGGAGAGGAAATGCAGCTGTGTAAATCAAAAGTCACTGAAAGTAGCTTTTCTAAAGGGAAAACAGACACAGCTTTAATATGTACTGCCTGTGACTCCGGTCTCTTCAGAAAGAGGGAATGTTTTTTCCTGTTCTTTAGGCTGACTGTGTGTTCAAGCCTGCAAACCGACGTTATCCACACGATCCCTGCCACGCTGGTTTCTAGAAAAGCCCTTCTTCACACCTGCTGTGGCAGAGTCACGTCGAAGGAAACAAAAAAAACCCAAACCCAGCAGCCCCCAAAGCCCGCTGAAAGGGAGCAGCGGGCAGCCCTTCCCCGCTTTGCCGCTCTCACAGCCGGGCCCAGGAGCCCGGAGGGAGCGCGGGGGGGTTCCACCCCAGCCCTCCGCAGCCCGGGGACGGGGCACCCCCGGCGCGCCCGACGGCTGCTCCGCGGCGCGGCCGCAGGCGCGGAGCTGCCGCGCGGTGGCGCCCTCCGCTCACGGACCGTCCGCGCCCGCGGGCCGAGCGAGCGCCGGGGAAGCCCCATCGCCTCCAGCCGGGCCGGGCGGGGCCGCGGGGGTGCCCTTCTCCAGAGGGAGCTGTGGGGTGACCCCTTCTCCAGCGGGGGCCGCGGGGTGTCCCTTCTCCAGCGGGAGGGGTGGGGTGATCCCTTCTTCACCGGGAGCGGTGGGGTGATCCCTTCTTCAGAGGGAGCGGTGGAGTGCCCCCTTCTACCGCGGGCCCTCTGGGAGTCCTACCCAGTCCTCTCTCCTGCCGACGGACCTTCCCGGTCCGACACGCCCGGCAGGGAATGATAACTGGGGTAGTAGCGTCCCGCTCCGTTCCCAGTCCTGTCCCCCCCGCCCGGGATCGCGTCGATGGCCATTTCTACGGGAATCGTTCATTCACGTTAAATTGCCTTTATCTCCGGAAAAATATTGAAACCTTAAATGACCGTAATAGGAATGTAATTGT
>JAWMRA010000078.1:102459391-102604391 GCA_035584735.1 Pseudotriccus pelzelni | reverse complement strand
CACCCGCGGGCTCTTCCCTCTGCCCAGGCACGCCGATGGGATCTTCAACAAAGCCTACAGGAAACTCTTGGGCCAGTTATCCGCCAGGAAATATCTGCACTCCCTGATGGCCAAGCGGGTCGGGTAAGGGTCTGTGCTTGCTCTTTTCTGCGGTGGGCGTTGGTGCTGCTGGAGCGGAGGCGTTGAAAGGGCGGTGGCTGAGGAGAGCAAGGCCGTCCTGGCCGGGGCCGGGAACATGTTGCGCCCCGGGCTGGGGGAGTCCGGCGCCCCAAGACTCAGGCGCTCCTGGCCGTGGCTCCCGGCCGGCTCCCGGCCCGCTCTCGGAGCACCGTGAGCCCGATTATCAGCTCAGGCCGTCGCGGAGGTTTGCTTGGGTTAACACGCATAGAGATACATAGATAGATATAGATACACACTCTCACACAAACACATATATGTGTGTGTGTGTGTGTGTTTCTATAATTTTTTATAATCAACTGATTTAAAATTGAGAAATTGGGCAGCCTCCGCGATTTGCTGGGGGGAGCAGTTTATGGGGAGCAATGACTGAGGGCTCGGCTGCAGAAGGGGTGGGGGGAACTCGGTTGCAGCCCGGCGCAGCCCCAGCTGGCGGGCGTGGCTCCCCGGGGCTCCCGTCGCCAGCGGGGCAGGGGCGAGCCCGGTGCCACCCTCTGCCCTTCGGCAGAAGGTAACACGTTAATAAAGCCCCAGGGAGATCAGCTTTCCCGGCCGCAATGAATAATTCATGTTGGGGAGATATTGTCTCTCCCGCCGCCGCCACTTGCGCGCACCGCGTCGGGAGCGGGTTTCGGCGCGGCCTTTGTCTCCCCGCGCATCTTCCGCGCAACGTGTTGCGCCCGGGGCAGCGGGAGGCGAGGGGCTGCGCAGAGCGGGGCGGCGCGGAGGGGCGCGGAGGGGGGCGGAGCGGCCCCGCCTGATGCAGCTGTGCTTCTCGGTGCTTGCAGCGGTGCCAGCGGCGGCCTGGGGGACGAGGCGGAACCCCTGACCAAGCGGCACATAGACGGCATCTTCACGGACAGCTACAGCCGCTACCGGAAACAAATGGCTGTCAAGAAATACTTAGCAGCCGTCCTGGGGAAAAGGTATAAACAAAGAGTTAAAAACAAAGGACGCCGAGTAGCGTATTTGTAGCGATGTGAGTAACCAACCACTCCTGTGTATACAAAGTCCTAAGAGAGAGAGAGAGAGAGAGAGAGAAAGAGAGAGAGAGAGAAAGAGAGAAAGATAACCCCAACAACAACAAGAACAAAAAAATCTAAACAAAAACAAAAGTCATTTCCAAACTGACTGAACAATCACCGCTCCTGTGTTATCTAAACATGTATTTATGTATGAAGTAAAGCCATTAAATGAATATTTTGATAATAATATTGTTTTTCTTTTGTACAAAAGCACTAGAGAAACGCACAGATCTACTTTGTGGACCAATCATTAAGTTATATATAATATATA
This sequence comes from Pseudotriccus pelzelni, assembly GCA_035584735.1. Lineage (NCBI taxonomy): Eukaryota > Metazoa > Chordata > Aves > Passeriformes > Tyrannidae > Pseudotriccus > Pseudotriccus pelzelni. The sequence continues at coordinate 102,602,918 of JAWMRA010000078.1, read as the reverse complement.
AATATATATATATATACTAATAAGAATACTAAAGAACAATTCTTCATGAAAAGCCTGCACAAGAACAAGAATTCGCTGAGCTGTTTATGTTTTTATATAAAATAAATAGAAAAAAAAGACAATCATTGTTTTGAATATTACTCCTATTTTTGTAACAGAAATTAAAAGGATAGTATTTTTATCCGCGACAGGGTCGAAGACATTAATTATCACCATTTGCTACTGTACATAGAGAAGGATGACCTGCTCCCAGGGGAATTATGAGGAGATTGATTTGGGAGAATTGGTGAAGCAGATTCTTCCCCTGGTGAGTCTCAAGGCAGGCTCCTTTGCCACTAGCCTCTCTGAAGGGGCAGAGTCCCCTTTCCTCTAGATTTCGATTATTTTTTTTCTCTCCTGCTTTCTTTGATTCCAATTGTATCTGTATTAGTGTCTCCTCAAACAATGAGCTTAGAGGATAATTCTCCTGCAAAAACAACAGCTCGATCCAAATTGTGCATCTCTGTTGCCTGTTGGAGGGAGAAATAGTTAAAAAAAAAAAACAAAACCAAAATAACAATAACAAAAATCAAATTAAAACTAAAAAAAGCCAAACTCAAAGCCCCAACCCCAAAATCCGGAACCAGCAGCAAGGATAGTAAGTACTAAGCCCCGTGCACTGCTCTTCTGGCTGGCAGGGCAGAGTTGCAGAACAAAGCCAAAGCGGAGACAGGACCCGTTTGGAAAGAGTGGGGAAGTGAGCGGGGGCGGCCCCCGGCGCGCCCCGGGGCCGGAGCCGGTACCAGAGCCGGTACCGGAGCAGGTGCCACAGGGTCGAGGTAAGACGAGGCGATCCCACCTCCGATCCGCTACCCAACTGCCTCGGGCAGCTCGGTACTGGACCTGGATGCAAAGTACAGTGTGTTACTCTCCAGTGCTGTCCATGCTTCTCATCATGTGTAATAACGAGCAGGGTTCTTGTCTTTGCATTTTTCGGTCGGAGTTGCTCTTTTCTTTGATTGCTTTTTCTTGTAGACCCTCCCGCCTCTCATCCTCTCTTCGAACTTTTCTGAGCTCTGTTTAACCCACCTGAGTCACCTTTTTGGGTTATGTTCTTTTTGGGAAAAAAAAAAAAAAAGATTGTGAACGCTCTCTCACTCCTTTGTTCTGTTTTATGCAAGCTCTTATTGTACAAGTTTAGGAACCCCTGTTGTAGCTACCACTAAAGAATTATGCACTACTACGAAAGTTTTTGTTCCTTGTTTATTGAGTTTGGAGGTAAAATGTATTTTTCTACATTCTGGCTTATTGCTTAGTAAAATTTATTTCATAAAACAAACTTTTGTCATAAAAGAATGTGTAGTGTTCACCTGTGGTCCGGTTTCTAACGAGATAAACCATTTTCACCTCATCTCTCTATGTACGGACTCCTATCTTAACTTCCACCCGGGGGCTGTTTCTGCCCCCTGCCCGGGCCGGGGGCGAAGAAGAACACGTAGGTACCCGTTTCCTTCCAGCTCACCACACAAACCTTACAGGAGTCTTTCCAAAGACACAAAACGAGCCCCGCATCCAAGACGTCGGAAAAAAAAACAAAACCAAAACCAAACCAAAAAACCCCTGGCGGGTAAAACCCTCCTTCCCAGGCCGGGAAGGGCCACCGGGAGGAGCGGAGCAGGGAGAGCAGAGCCCGGCGGGGCGGGCAGGCGATGCCGGCACTGCTTGTCCGGGCTGCCCGGGCTGCCCGCACTGCTGGCACCGCCCTGCCGGCCCTGCCGGGGCGGGCCCCCGGGGCTCAGGGACGCGGGGCGCAGTGTGCAGCTTTCGTGCCTTCTCTTCACCCTGTAAATCGCCACGAGTTCACGGATGGCTATTTAGTGGCCCTACGATGCTGCAACACATCGGCTTGCGTTTTAGTCGTCCTTCTGTTCTTTGGCCATGGGCAGAGTGCGCTGTGTTTGTGTCGACTGTGGTATAGTGACATAGGGCTCTCGACGTTTTGTTTATGACCTTATCAGTTAGAGTTCAGTGGCTAGTCGCAAGCATTATGAAGTGATCACCTAGGTTATTATCCTTTGTACAATTTCTTTTTTTTAATCTTTTTTTTTCTTTTCTTTTTTTTTTTTCTTTTTAGAAACGCCAACAGCCTTACCAAAATTTGAGCAGATTTGAGATACAGTCATAGTAGGTAGATGTTAGTCTTGGAGAACTTTTGTGTGCAAATGGATATAAAAAGAACTTAAACAAAGTATTATTACACACATGATATCTATAACTAGGACTTTGATAACTGTTATATAAAGTGTGTAAAGTTTGTATTAATAAATTTTTGTAAACAATGCAATTTCGTCTAGTGTTTGGGGGAGAGAAATCTAGAACCTAACAGTGAAAGCCGCATTTCATTTAATTTATTTTTTTTTAATTAGTTAATTTTTAAGCAGCGTTCTGCTGCAGTGTTTCATGCCTGGGATATCTTTTTATTAAGTCTCCACATTTTATCATCAAATGACTTCTAACATTTTTATCGATGGTTACTACTCTGTTCGAGTAAACTAAACAGAACTGCTGAAGTAAAGAGCCTACTTCCACACACACCAGCTCAATAATACTCTCTAAAATATGCAAACCAAACCAGTCGGCTCCTATGGTCCATTCCTCTAACAATTCCTGTGCTTAGAGGCCGTTTATTTTAAGCGGAATCCCGTCTGTTTGATGAGATCTTCACCTAATCCGCTTTTAATGAACATTCTGTATGCGACAATGTGCTTCCAAGCATCACCCGGCTTGGGCAACGGCAGCATCTTTCTTTGAATTAAAGATACACTGTGCTGTCCTAAAAAAACTGTACTGTAACACGACAAAGAATTCCTTAAGTTTTACAGGGTAGTAGGTGTCTACAGCGAAAAAGCACAGAGTAGTTTGTCGGCACAAAGTGGAGGTCAGGATACCCAGACTTTAATCTTCACATTAATTTAGCAATAGCTGTTTATGTTAATTATTCTTATTGTAGCTCCAGGACTTTACTGAAGTATGTGGGAAAGTATCAGCAATTTACTTTAAAGTAAACTCTACTTCTTTCTAAGATCATACAATTAAAAAACAAAGCACAGGAATTAAATGACAATTTCCTAGCAATTGATTTTTCAAAACTCTTAAGTCCAGGATTTGAAACAGGCTGGTTGTATCCTCTCTGCCATGAATTCACCTTTTAAGCTATTTCAGCAACAGTATTTTACTGACTAACTGGATGACACTAGAGAACTTTAGAAAACGGATGGCATCAGTGGTATGTGTTAGGAATTACTGCAAAGTCAGATAAAAGTGCTCGTTAAATACAGATCATGTGAGAAGAATGAAAAAAAAAATCCCAAAACATACCTATTGGGGGGAGGGGGAGAGGAAGGTGATTTCCCAGATTTACAGCATAACAATGTTTTCCAAGGACAGCATACAGCAAAAAACTGCTCTTAGGTTTATTCAGTAATTATGCAGTGCTGAAACATATAAACACACTACATTTCCATTTCCTGCCTATCAAAATTGAAAATGTGATTAAGAGATCCTAGCTAAAAAGCATCTTGGTATTGGTAGCTTGAGGATGAAGCTTAGGATAGGTCCACCTGAAGGTCTTCATCAAGTCCTAGCACTTGTTGAAGATGGAAATTCTGCTGTAAATCACATAGAGATGGCCCTAGCCTTGCTCTACCGAAATTCCTCTTCATCAAATTGAATGAAACTTAATGAAGAAGCTCTTCTCTGTTCCCACTGATTTAAACTGCCGCCTGAAATGATACACTTGGAAAATGTGCAGTACTGAGTCTTACAGTATGAGTTTTGTGGGGATTGCTGGTGTTCTGTGTGCTGCTATATGACTAGCAGCTTAAGCCAGCTGAGGAAACGAGAATGACTAGATAAGACATGGTTTCAGAGCCTCACACTGTATAAACCTCCTCACATTCAGTCAAAATAATAAACTCCAGTCAATTAGTAAAGGAGGCTGAACAGAGCAGACAGACTGCTCCAGATTCCATCCCTTGGAAATGTGGTACAACACCGCACCTGTCACAGAGCTACATAGGTCACCAAAACCAGAAAAGCAAGTTTCTGTAGAGCCCTGTTTTTAACACAGCAGTATCCAGCATCTGCCTTTGACAAAAGATGAGCTTGTGAGGGTGTTGACCTCCTCTCCACATGCCTTTGGAACCTTTCAGTCTTCTTCAAAACACAAAGTTCATCTATTGTCTGTATAAGTTTTCACCGAGAGTTAAGGAAAACAGAAAATCAGAAGGAAATCTGATCTTTTGGGGGCTGTTACTTGATATTTTTGCAGCTTACTTGCCCCTTATAGGATAAATAATTTAGTCTTTCCTCAGGAAAAACCTTGAGGGGAAAGCACATACCTGAAAAATGTAAGGACCTCATTCTTAGCCTCTAGAAGTACATGTCCTCTGAACTACACTCATGGATTTTAAAGACCCCAAGGGGACTCTTATGATCATCTACTCTGTTTTAGATAATACAGGGCATAAGATTTCATGGAGTCCTTCATTTAGCATTTCATTCTGAGTGAGCTGTTCTGTATGACAGCAGTATTGATTGCAAAGCTTGCATGGGTGGCAAATTTACTGGATAAGTTGTTCCAAATGTGGCAGTTTAGCACTCAGTTCCTTGTCTCAGTTTGTCTCATTTTTGAGTCCAGGAGATTTGTAGCCCTCTGAAGAAACTCTAATGCCTGTAGATTTCCCTCTGCATGTAGGTAGTCTTAGGCAGAGATTTACTCTCCTCTGTGCTCTTTCTTTGAGGTAGTAAGGTTGATCTTTAAGTGCTCAGCATGAGGGAAATTTTTCACAGGTGGCGATATTTCTGAACAATTTGTATTTATTAACATCCTTACTATAGTATTGAGACTAGAAATTATTACAGTACCCAGCAGTGATCACCTTGAGGATATGACAAAAAGTAGCAACTTTCCTCTTCTTTGTTAGGGGCTGCTCATTGCTAACAAGGGTTGCATTTGCTCTCTTGGCCATTTTGTCCTGCTGTGAGATCATGATCTGTTCATAATCCTCTCCCACAGCTAGCTTCTTTTCCAGATGATTACTTCGCATGCACAGAAGCCATGGCCTGGAAGTGACACCATGGTTCTTGGTTCCTATTTTGTATTATTTTGTGTTATGTTGTGTTAAAGCTTTTTTTTTTTTTTTCCCCCAGATATTTTACCTTGCTGATCTACTACTCTGGGAATCATTCCTTTTTTTCCCTGCACAATGACCATGCTTTGTTATCTCAGCTGTCATCTGGCACCCATTTCTGCCACCTTTAGAAAGTATAGACACATTCCAGCAATCCTGCTTGTGTATTTGTGCCTTGTGATACATAGACCCAATCCAGCTGCAGTGCAGATCTGTATAATTATTCCAAAGAAGGATTTGACCCAGTTGTAAGTGCGAATCCTGGGGCAGAGCAAGTCAAAGTGACTCGTAGCAGGCCTCTAGATCTCCTTCTTCTGTTCTTGGGTTCCTAGAGGCAATCCCATCCTGGCATAGCTGAAGTCCCATTAATTTTAAACCTGTGTAGGACATCTGGAAGTGCTTCTTACTAAAACCATGGCTTGATTGCTTACCTACAATACACAGAAAAGAGAAGTAGTACATGATGCATTAGAGGTAATGTGGTTGAACTGCTAAACCTAACGTACCTTTTGAAATAATTAGTTAATTGGGTTTTGATAAGATTTATCCAAATGTAAAAATGGGATTTAGCTTTGAACAGGGATATTTGAGCACCAGAAATATGCCAGTTTAAAAGCAGTGAAGGCAAGCTATGTTTACCATTTATGCAAGAGTGTTTGTTTTGATCCTTCAATAATGAAATATCTAGGAGAAATAGATGTATTGATCTCTGAAACTGTATAATTTATTTATGAGAGAGAAGTTCTCTTTCTCTTCAGGCTCTGAGATCAGTTTCAGGTATTCTACTTCAAAAAGAATGTCATGGAGATTTTTGGCATCATGAAATAGAGGAAGACAGAAAAATTACAGTCACTTCTAGTTCTTCTGTGATGTCCTCCAGTGTCTCAATACCAGGATGTCATAGAATCATAGAATCACAGAATATACTGAATTGGAAGGAATCCATCATGATCATCAACTCCAACTCCTGGTCCTGTGCAGGATACCCCAAAAATCCACTCTATGTGCCTGAAAGCGTTGTCCAAATGCCTCTTGAAGTCAGGCAAGCTTAGTGCCATGACCACTGGGATGCCTGTTCCAATAGTCAGCTACCCTCCAGGTGAAAAACCGTTTCTTGATATCTTACCTAAATTTCCCCTGACTTGGCTTCATGATGTTTCCTTGAGTCCTGTTACAAGAGTGAAGAGATTAGTACTTGCCCCTCTCCTTCCCCTCATGAGGATGTTGAAGACCACGGGGAAGTCTCCCCTCACTTTCCTCTTCTCCAGGCTGAACAAACCAAGTGACCTCAGCCACTCCTCATAAGGTCTCCCCTCCAGACCCTTCACTATCCTCATGGACCTCCTTTGGATACTCTTTATTATCTTAATGTGATTTTTATCTTGTAGTACCCAAAGCTGCACACAGCACTCCAGGTGAGGCCGCTCTAGTGCAGAGTAGAGCAGGACAATCACCTTCTTTGACCTGCTGGCAATGCGGTGCCTGACCCGCCTCAGGACACTGTTGGCCCTCCTGGCTGCCAGGGCACACTGCTGACTTGTATTCAACTGTCATCGAGCAGGACCCCCCAGGGACCTTTCTGCAGCATTGTTCTTACAGTCTGTACGTACAGCAAGGGTTGCCCCATCTCGGTGCAGAATCCGTCACTTTCCCTTGTTGAAATTCATCTGGTTGGTGATTGCCCATCTCTCTAATTTGTCATGGTCTCTGCAGAGACTCTCCGCCCTTGAGGGATTTGACAGCTTTTCTCAGTTTTGTGTTGCTGGCAAACTTACTAGGTATTCCTTCTAGTCCTGTGTCCAAGTCATTAATGAAGATGTTGAAGAGAACTGGGCCAAGGATGGAGCCCTGAAGAACCCCACTAGTGACTGTGTGTCAGCCTCGTGTCACCCCATTCACTACAACCCTTTGTGCCAGACCTGTGAGCCAGTTGCTCACCCATCGTTTAACATGGTTATCCAGCTCTGTGCTGCACATTTTGTACAGAATGATACTGTGAGAGAGTATCCAAAGCTTTGCTGAAATCTAAAACTGTAGTTTCTGGGGTCCACCTTCTTGCCTGCCTTGAAAATTGGGACAATGATTTTCAAGAGGATATGAGGAACTCCATAGGTATAACTGGATAGAAAAGGATGTAGCATAAATAAACCTCTCCCAGCAGACATCCTCAAAATGAAAATGTGAGCTGGAGAAAGGAGAGGGACATTGAGAATTAACAGTTTTATGAGAAAGGGAGTTTCCTTTGACATCTTCCACAGGCATCCAGGTAGGACCTTGTTTTTCGCATTTGCTGGATCAGTCGTTTGGGCCTGCTGATTTCACGTGGCTGTTGAAAGACAGATACATTTAAACAAAAATTATATATTTTTTCCCCCTCTGTTATACATTTCTGAAAGTCATGTGCTTTGTCTTCTGACTCTTTTCTCACATCAGAAAGGTTGGTTAGCATCATATCCTGTCCATTTTAGCAGGATTAATGTGCTTCTCTGATAGCATATATCCATTTTGGTATGCGTATTTATAGATGGAGAGGGCAGACTGAGGAAATAGTTACCCAGGCTAAAGGGTTTGCCATTCAAGATTTGACAACAGATCTAAATATATATTTATTTCGGACAGATTAGATTAGACTCAGCCTATGGCTGCTCTCCGTTTTGACATTTATCTCCATGGTGAGAAGAATGGTTACTTTTGAGTGGTAGAGTTATGAATAAATGACTGCCTTTCCCTCAGGAGCGAAGATTAGTGTCACAAGAAATCAGCCATCATGTATGTTATATGCCGAATGTGTACTCTCTCAGCTCCCACTGCTTGGATGGGATTGAAACTTTCCTGACAGTTTGAAAGAATGAAGAGTGCTTGGGCGTTGTGGCAATCAGGCTGCTCTGAAAATGGTTAAACTTTTAATCAGTTGTGAGCTCTTATGTCACCAGAAAAATAGCAATACATGTAAATAAAATTGTAAAAATAGCACAAAAATCTTTCTCTCCCTTGCTATGTATATATATGCGTATGTACATGTACATACACATATTTCTTAAGCAGACAAAAATGAGAACACATTAAAGTTCCGATATTTATGTATTGGCCCTACCTAAACTTAGACACAACATCTAATTTACACTGACGTCTTTCTTTAACAAGTTTTGTGAGAGGAATGATTTAAGTTCAAGGAAGTGCACTGAGTCATCTGCACGGTGGGCCAGTGGCTGAGCTAAGTTTAGAATCAAGGGGAAGTTTGGATCTTCTGGCTCCAAGTTTCTCCCTTTACATCTCTGCTTTTCTCAAACATTCTCACTGCTTAAAAAGAAAAAAAAAGACATTTTCTTCACAATTTCTATTCTTTCCATACTTGATTTTTTAATGTATCCTTGGTTCTTTGGTCTTCTGTAGTAAATCAGAGAGTTTAGTTTAATGAGCTATTCAAATTTTTAAAATCAGGTTAGCTGATGACCTTGCAAATAGTACCTTGTGACATCTCTGTTTCAGAAGTGCTGAGATTAAAAAGCATAGATGAAAAATGTGAGGTCTGGTCAAGTAATTCAAGTCATACCTGAGTGAAGCCGTATTACCTAGTTGCAAGATAAAACACCAGATGAAGCTGAGCAAGGCCAATCCAGGCCAGCCCACCTAGTACAACCTCTGTTGCTACTTGTTTAATATAAAACTACACGTAGTCATTCTCTTTAGCCCTCTCTCTTTCCTCCTGAGACTTTCTGTGGGCCAGTGAGTCTCCCACCAGACCAAGGGTGCCATGCAGTTTATGGCACATCATGCCCTGTGAGGAATCCAGCTCATTCCTCCGCTGAGAGACACCTCTGAAAACACACTCATGGCCAGAACACAGGAAGACCAGTGCACCTTCTCCATAAATTAGCTGAAGCCAGGCTGATTCCAGCAAGCTGTGAATCTGTCTCCTCTGTGGCAGACCTAGGATGAAGTTCTTGTGCAATGTGGGTTAGAGCTTCATGTGCTCCTCTTTGCTCTTCTGGCACCTTTTCCCAGCACAGTCCAACAGATATTACAAGGCACAACCCATCTCTGATACGTAACAAATGGTTAGCCTGCTTTTGTTCAACTTCTATAGATTTTATTTACTTTTTTTTTTTTTCCTGGCTCAATGAATAGACAAAAACTAAGGAAGACTGGCCAGACTCTAAGACTATGCATGTTTAATATCTTCTGGTGTCTTTAGCTGATTTGGTGCATTGCTGTTTTGCTTTCCTGATGTTTTGCATCAGGAAAGAGTCATGACACAGATAAGAGGTGATTAAGTCCAGGACTTTGTGTAGCATACTGCATGCAGGCAGGTGGAACATTTATACTGAAAGGAAGCAGTTTTCTGACTGTGTTTCACTTTGCTATAATAAAATGTAGTTATTTTTTATAACAGTTTCATTTTATTCTAGTTATACTGTAATGACAGCCTTATTACACCACTGTTTATGCTTTTTTTAAGCTTAGTCATTGTTTAATCTTATGAACAGAGAGTCAGCTTCGTGCCTGATATTTGCTACAGCTCACCCTACTGAGCCCTAGCACAGCTGGAGGTACTATGGCATGGGGATGTAAAATCCATTAAATAACCCAGCCATGATAGGAATCCTACCAGGGGAACTCCATACTGTTGCTACTTCCCTGTGGAGCTGGTCATTTAAAAAGAAAAAAAAAAATTGGAATCTAATTGAATCTATTAATTATCAATTATCAGTACCCAACAGGAGTGCAACTGCATTTGCACTGTATTCAGCTTTATTTTACTGATAATGACAGTGTTAATATCAATGGGGCCGTAAAGAGAAGGAAAATGCCACTCAATGTGAGTGAGCTTCATCACAATCTGACCCTGTCTCATTAAAAAAGACTTTTTCAGCATGTGAAGTCTTTTCATATTCCAGATCAGTGGTTCCTAAAGGGTGGGCTTCAGAGTCAGAAAATCACAATACTCCCTTGTAACTTCACAGTTTAAGCAGCTGTCACTCTGCTAAGATAAATGCCACCTTTTATAAGCTGCAGTTAGTGTTCCCTTTTCTCCACTCTCCATATATCGCTGCTTTGACCTAGTCTGAGTCATTCTCTGCATGGGAAAACGTTTCTTCCTGTGGGCATACGTTATGACTGGGGTTGTGCACTGATAAAAGAGGGATAATGTGTCCTCTGACTCCTCAGTAAAATGCTTCTGCCTGGAATTAGGATGCACACACAGTGAAGACAAAAACCAGGAGGGGTTTGTTAGACTCCCCTTCTATAGGTAGATGACGGGTCTTTTTAAATAGTAATGAACACCTTGCCCCCGCACTTGCATGAGGACTGGGCAGGCATGAGCTGGGAGTATGAGGTAGTAACAGAGGGTGTCCAAAAGCTCTGCTGCATCTATGTGCAGTGACCTTGAGAAGGCACCAAAGAGGAAGAACTTTGTTTCTCCACTTCATTCCTCCTTTGTTCTCCTACTTTGAATTGTGAGAAATAAGGACTGATCACTTTTCCGCTCAGTTGTAGTGGCAAGACCTTAAAAGTATCCATATGAACCAGGCCAAGGGCTAGTCCAGCAGCTTGTTTCTGATGGTCACCAACAGTTTAAGAAATACCTTCAGATTTGGGCATGTGGAAGGACCATCTCTGCCAAAATGAGCATCTGGACACCAGTAAATTAAGTACTTGCTACTCACAAGCAGCCTTTACACAAGTGTTTAACAGACCTGGATATCCATTGATTTACTGTCTCCATTTTAAAGTCCATTTTTATTTTTAACTTATATATTTATATTAACTTATATTTAACTTTATTTTAGCAATGAATATCCCATTTTAATTGTGCACTATATACTCTTGCAATCTGATAAATTAGATTGTTACATGAATGACCATCCTCTGAAGACACCTCTGAGCATCTATAGTCAAAGTATAATTTCTTGTATATTCCTTGGCTAGCTGTATGTCAGCTGTTGGAGATTATGCAAAAGTCATAACTCATTAAAAACCACAAATCTTACCTGAGTTATTATTTTCTGTCCATTCTTCCCATCTTGTTTACAATTTAGGGCTTTTCAAAATTTTTTGCTGTGACTTATAAGCTATTTCACTTTGTGTTTATACCCAGTACAGCTTTTGATGTATCAGGAGCATTCTGACTTGTTTTTCTAACAATGCCTTTAGAACAAGCACCATAAGAAAGCACTGTGTGATAGCTTTGTTATGCTTTCCATATAGCTCCAAAGCCTGAGTTTGAAATCTAGGAGTAAAGTTTTGCAACTAAACCACAAAAAAATCTAGCAGTGCTTCAGTATACTTCTGTAATACAAAGCCACATACTTGAATACCAGCTTCAGCTGTTTCTACATCTTGTGTAACCACTTGTAGTGATTACATTGAAACATGAAAGAAATCACAATTTTTTACCCATTCTGAGACTTTCATCAGCTTGGTAAAAAACTAGAATTATTTTTGTCTTAAAATGTTTTCTTTTTCACTTATATACACACACACAATTGTACAAAGACTGTAGCACAGCCACCTAGGCAAAAAGAGGTACCACAAAAATACCTGGCAAGATTCAGAATACCCAAAGAATGTCATATTCCTTTGAAGCTCACAGAGAGGTGCTGCTGGTGCTTGCTGCATTTCATGGCTGAAACCTTTTCAAGTACAGAATTCCCTCTGGCTTTCAGTGACTTTCTGCATGTAGAGAAATCAGCCCAGGCTCACTGCTGTAGGAATACAAAAGGGGCAGGCTGCTGCCCTTCTCTGACCACTTGGAATTAAGATACTATGCATCACAGTGAAAGACATAAGCCAGCAAGAGTTTGTTAGAGTCTGGCTGCCTTAATCAGAAAAAAAATCTGGTGAGCTGAAGATGTCCAGATGGGTTTACAAAGATAAAAATAACAAACTGTGTCCTTCCCCCTACGACAAGAAATAATTCCATGTTGGTTATGCTTCTGCAACATACCACCTCTGCTGCCACTGAGGCATGTTCCACAGCAAAGAGTCTCTCATGATCATGAGCAAAGGCAAGTGGGACTCCATGAACTCAGCAGGAGCTCTGCACGTAGCTCAGAAAAGGAAGTAGTGCTGCAGAACAAGAAGATACCTCCAGGAAAGAGGACTTGACTCAATCAGCAACATTTGTTGATGCCAGCACACAGACAACATGGTCAGGGAAAACTTCAGATTATGGTTTGCATTGGCAAGGAGCTGTGCTTCAGCACTGGGGTCCATTCTGATATCAAACTATCTTGTGTTAACAAACCCATGGCTTTACTGAGTACCTTATACCAACCACATGGGAAAAGCCAAGCTGACCACAGAGTGGACATAATTCTGTAAGAACTATTTCATCTTGGGTGGAAAAGAGGGTGGAATGCATATCAGATCAATAAAAAGTGACATTCCACCAAGATTATGTTGGGTGCTGGGGTTTTATCTTTCCAAGCCAGCATAAAATCATCAGCCTGCTTTTAAGGAGCATTTTCTCAACAGTTTTAGCAGTGAAAAGAGAGAATTAGGAGTTTGAGTTCTGCTAGATGTAATCGTAGTCATGACTGTGAGCTCCAAACCAGATCCTTTCCCCAGGGCCCTCAGTTACTTGCACTCCTCCATCAGCCTTGCAGCAGCCAGGCCCTCTGCTCTCCTTGTTCTGCACATGAAACAGTCTGTGAAGGAAATCTGTCCTTCCAGCTACAGTAAAGCTGTTCAACATATCTTTTCACAAACCCTCAGTTTTGCACACCTTAACGTTCATGATCACTAGAAGAGAAGGGGGAGCTCAGTGGGGCTTCCTTCTCATTCTGCTGCCTGGAGGGGACTGGAAGCCACTTGCAAATGCAATGGATGAGCACTTGCAGACAGTGCTTTAATATTGACATTGATGTTGAATGATATTGAACACAAATGCTATTCTCTTTAATGAACTCTCAACAGAGAAACCTGGAAATATTCTCAGTGGATGAGTGCTGCAGAGGTGGCCCGATGCCTTTGCCAAAGGTGGAGAGGAAGGGTGGGTGGCTCTTTGGTAAACTATGCTCTGCTCAACCAGAAAGATGAAGAACTTCATTTACAATTCAGGTTGTGCTCTATGTAAAGCTAATTCAGGAACCCACTTGTATTGATTATTTTAACTCTGTACAGGCTGTGAAGGTCCTATTTCATGTCTTGCTTTTTTGCCTTAATAAATGACACAGGCTTGTTCTTGAACATTAAGCTTGCCACTACTCACCATCTCAAAGTTTGACAAACCAACAGAACTGAATGTCTTTGCACCTTTGGAGGATAAAGATATGGAGATGAAGTATTAGGCTTCTCTTTTACCACACTCTATTCCTTCATTTCTCTTCCTCAGTTTTGGATTTGCAATACATAAGAAGACTCCTAGTTTTGGACAAGAGTTGGCATTAAAAGCATGCACCAGGTTACTGCTGCTAACAAGCAGCTTGCCTTTTCAGTCTGAGGTAAAGCAGGGACTGGATGTTCCTGGATCATTCTGCTTGTCATGATAAATTTGCTTTTTAGGTTGGTGGTAGATATACCCTAGAGTGTAACATTGAGGGCTGGAGACACCAGGAGGAAGAGATGGCCTGGTGCCTGAGACAGCACTTTGTTCATATACCTTCCACCCATCTGTACAGATGTTTGATGTTCACTAGTGTATCTCTTTGTCCTGGTAACCTACTCAGTTTTCTGTGGACAGACATTTTTCTGTGGGCAGGCATCCATCCACTTGATTGCCGAAAGTCCTGACACGAACAAATGTTGGGCTGCTTGGCAGGATTCACAAACCAGATGTTACCTCACCTACTTGCTGTTCAGGGTGTCATCTGCTAGGTGTCCTTGGGAGGGATGTCACCCCTGGAGGAAGCAGAGTTAGGTAGAAGCCAGTGATTAAGTGGTGAGCAGGAGAAATGGGGGTCACATCCTACTGCTCTCTTCCATTGCATCTTTGGCCACTTGTTTTCCCATGAGAAAGCTGGTGTGAGCTTTCATAACCTGCTGTCTTCAAAAGAGCAGGATGTAGCTTTGGCTGTGGTTGAACTGCAAGTTTACTTTTCTCCCATGTAATGTCTTCTTCAAAGGATGTTTGTTATGTTTTAAAGTCATATTACTCTCTACTTGTAAGAAGATGTGAGTGTCTTCTATAACCAGAGGATTTGGAAAAAGGTAGGAATTTTTTTTTTTAATTTCCCATTTTTTCTCTGCTGAGGTCTGCTATGGAAAAAAATAAAATTGTTACTGCTGTACTTTAATTCTTCAGAAATGCTTTCTGTAACTAATAACTGCTTCAAAGTAAGTGAGTTTTTTTTTTTCTTTTTACAATTGCATTAGTAAGCAACTACAATTTCCATATGTATGTGTTACTGCTGATCCTTAGTCCCATGTAGTAAAATACATTGCTATGAAGATTCATAGCATTATCAAGTTAATTTTTCAAGGCTTTTCTTTAGAAATATGAACTCCTTTTACATCTTAACAGTTTCATAAGGTCTTTTTGCTATATCTGAGCACTGTAGACTTAACCTTCCTTTCTATTTGCAAGCCAGTAATGTTTATATTTTCTATTTTTAACATTTAATTTTTCATCGATTTTGGAAATGTGTCAATAGGCAAAAATAAACGTTTCAATGACCAGTGGAGTGACTAGATATTATAAGGTATATCTGCCACTGATCAGGAATGAAGGCTTATACTTCCTGACTTTCTGAATACACCTAGCAGCAGTTTTTACACATGCATATGCATGTAGCTATTTATCTCTGTATGAACTTAAAGTATCATTTTCATAGGAATAAACACAATTTTGTTACAATAAAAATTCTTCAGGCACTTCAGATTTCACCAATATTTGTTACTTTTCCCTGCAAAACAGGAGGAAAATCAGCTGTTCTTCTGCATGGTTTCAATTTCTAGAACTCATCTAGAAAGCATCTGCAATGGACATGCATGTTAGTACACATTCAGAAGAAATTATTCAGGAAGCATAAATTCTTCAGTTCTTTCTAATATGACCCTTGATCTACAGCTCTATGTTGCAAAGTTTCATCTTGGCTGGATGAGCTTAATTCTTCTTATATGATAAATAAAAATATTCTTTAAAGGGAGCATAAATATAAGTTAGAGCTATTTTGCGGCTTTTTTTTTGCACAGCCAGAGAAGTGTAATAGGTTTTCTATCTGAATCAGAGTGGGCATGTTATGGTACTGTAGAGAAAGAGAAGCCCATGAAGTTGCTGCTTGTTCTTCATAAGTGCGAACTCACCAGTTTGGACTTACCTGGTTCTGACATATGCACTGACGTGCCCACACAAACACACATCTTCTCCCAGGCACATCTCTGGCAACAGGGTACCAAAGTCATGACCAGCACTGCCAAAAAGCTGCACTGTTACATGACAGAGCCACATTACAATTTTCTGGCATGTACAAGAGATGATATTGTTAACAACTGTTTTGGGGTACCTGAGTTGCTCAGAAATGTTGCTCATAAACACCAAACTGTAGGAAGTGCAGTTATTACAATTCTAGAGGACATGCTTACAAAATCAGAATATTTTATTCCTGTGTATTATTTTTACTATTTATTTATTACTTGTATTACCATAGCAACTGGAGCTCAGTCACAGACAACCCCCCACCCTGGTAGGAGCTGCACAAACAGGAAAAACAGATGAGTAGCACAGATTCGCATTAATAAGGTGTTCTTAATTTTATAAGGTCTCTGAGGTCATGTATGCAGCTGCAGACAATAGATGAAAAGCAAGTTCCAATATAAAGAGATAAATAAAACCACAATCAGTCCCTCAGTGATAACTTGGCTGTCCCCTAAAACTCCTCAGAGAAATGCTGGCATTAGCAGCAGACCTTGAACCATGGCCTCAAGAAAATAAATTAAGGCTCTGTCAAGCCAAGAAGGAAGGGCCAATTAAGGACCTCATGCTGTAGCATCACCACATTTACTGGGTGTATGGTTAGTAGGAACATCTCCTCGGATCCATCTGAGCATGATCTCCTCATGGGAGGAAAGCTACGCAAAACTCTTTTGTACAGTTTTCAGGCTTTAATGAACCTGGGACCTGGAAATATTCCTTTGGCCTATTTTGCCACTGACCTGAGAGAACCTTCTTAGTTGTTAAGAAGAAAAGTTGTCAGCCCTCCATAAGAAACTATCAGCCTAAGAATCCCATTATGAGGCACTACCAAAAGGACCATGATTACACGACCTTCTTAAATTCTACTACATTTCAGAGAATATTGATTTCTAGCATGGTATTGAGCTGTGTAATACAAATGCTATTTTACATTCCAGAAATGCTATCTCTGTTAATGCCTTGAATTATTCCTTCAATCTTTTGTGCCCTAAGAAGACTTCAATTAACTCATTCCCTTCCTTCACTGTCTCTTTATTTGAATTTCCATTTATTTTTCTCTTTCTTATTTTTGACCTTTTTTTCTGCAGTGTTACCATTATAAATTACTGCCTGAAAGAAGACATGATTTATTTTGTCATTTTAATGCAGAGAGTTTGCACAATGCATGTAGTTTTGTACTATTTCTAAAGAAACACAACACAACATGTATGTGCTAATTAAACACGTGTACTAATGATGTGGCAGCGTGTGGCCCTCATAACTCCGGCAGCCATAGGAAGAGTCCTGAGGGAGGCATATTTCTTCAAACTAAATTGCTGCAGGGATCTTTGCAGTGAGGCTCTCCATTTTATTTCTGAAGTCACTGTGCTGGTGGGGGATGTGTTCTTGTCTAACGTTGCCAGTCCACTGCCCCTGCCTTTTTTCCTCTCTGTACTAAATTGCCGATAAATCTCCCTGGTCATCCTGTAAAGTAGAAGGCAGAACTGAAAACATAGTGTTTCAAATCATCAAGACCTTAGAAAACAGTAGCGCCTGTGATATTGTTGCAGAAGGGGATTCAGCTGTCACGAAGTCCTGCTGTTTGCAGGCAGTCTCACTTATCACCCGGGAGAAACGGGGAGGCAGGGTCTTGTCTCATCCAGCCTGCGGGAGCTGTGGTGCCTGGAGCCTGGCTTTGTTCGTGGGCGCAGCTGGCCAGAGCTGCAAGCTGCACCCCAGCTTCTGGGAGCTGTCTCTGCACAGTGCGAGCCAGTTAAAGGCACCTTTTGAAGCTGGAGAGGGGCCTAAACTTCCTGTGAACATATAGTCAGGAAGATTTGTTAATTTTCTTCTCCCTTTTAACACATACGAATTTATAAGCATGTTGATTTGACTTTCTGGTTGGACATAGGGCTTACAGGAGCAGAGTGGACTCCTTGGCTTGAAAAGCATGGCCCTTTGGATACCACAAGGACAATCCTAGTTTTTGTCCATGTTATGTGGTAAAATTATACACAGCAGAAAGAAATAAATTTAATGGAAGACACTTCCATTACAACCGAAGCAGGGCAAACCTTTAAGTTTTGCTCAGTCCCTATTTGGACAAAATGCCTATTTCTGAATATGAAGCTTTTAAAGCCAAATGCCTAGACAATTTGCTTTTAATGGGTACACAAATGGGAAAACAATTCAGATTTGATATTAGGTCAAATGACAGTATTTAGCTCTCACAATTTTTGTATCTGCATGTATCTACAGATTAGATAGCTTAAGGCTAAAGTGCTGTCATTTATTGGTACAAAAGCTTCATGTTCAGCCTAGTAGACGAGGGGAAGGTGCTCTCAAAACTGGGCCCTGAAGTCTCCCCAGATATGCAGCAGAGTCTGAGGTCTAGGAAGGAGAACTGAGCACTGCTCTGAGAAAAGAGGGACAAATGAGTGGACAGGCTGTGTGCACAGCACAGTTTGGCTCTAATGGGTTGGGATGTACAGAGCCTTTTTCTTTCAGCCACCTCATGCATGGTGACTGCCTTTTGCGAATATTTTTAGGAGGACTGTTCAAAAGAAAGACTAGAAGGCTGACATACTAACTGCTTTGGAGAATATTTTTTGCAAGTCCCTTTCTCTTGTAGGCATTGACTCAGCTCTGACTTTGGAAAAAATTTGCCTGCTAGCTGTACAGACCTGCCAACATCAGCCCAGTGGCACTTTGCCTCTGGCTCCTGGACTCTGTCTTCATTGCTCACTGCTACCTGTTGAGGGTCTGATTCAGAAGGGTTTCCTCTTCCTGCTTTATCTTGCATGAATGAAACTTTCTTTTGCTCCCCAGGCTACAGATGAGTAAATTCCCTCCCTTACCAACCAAGTTAGGCTATGTTGGCTGTGTTAGGTTGTGTTGGCACTTGTGCACATCCCGCCAGCTTCATACAAGGGGCGTTCATTCACCTCTCCTCTGCTTTTGGCCCTGAATGCCTGTTCCTGCCAAGTGTGCTGTAGGAACATGTGTTAAATGTTACTGTCACTTTTAGTATATGAAAGATGATAAATACTGTAGAGACAAGCCGTGAAGAATGAAGACAAGAAGCTGATGTTTGGTGTGAATGAAGAGGGGGAAGGCTGTGAAAAGTGAAATCACATGCTCAGAGCAAAAGGCTAGGAAAGTTTTCTTCACTGTAATGTTATGAATGAAAATAGGTAGCAATGTTATATTTGACTAATTTGTAGATGATGTTAGTCGAGATGGGAGATGGTGATAGCCTGGAGGAGTGTTTTACGCTATGAATGAGAATAAAAGAGTATAACTTCTAATGGTAAAGTAAAAAGAGGGAGTAAGGATCAATTGGGAATGTAGCTAAAGGCTGTGCCAAAGCCATGGACCTGAGAAACTGGAGAAGAGGCAAGACAGAGGCTTTTCCACAGTAACAGAAAAGGGGGAAAATGTCAGAGGGAAAGATGAATAGCACTACTCTGGCTGTGCCACTCTTAAGCAGATGGCTGAAACATGGAGCAGGTACTTTATTTATTTATTTTGCAGATTAAATTATCTGGAATTTGATTATTTGTATAATTATCTGTAAATGAATTATCTGGAGACAACATGAAAAGAAACAGAGACAGAGCCCAGGTGTAGAAGGCTTTTGTGGAAAACTGGAGGGAAGAATGAGGAAAATCCTTTGAAAGGTACACTGGAGCGTGGTTAGAGGGAATAGAGGACAATCAAGTCATAGATGAGTCAAAGTCCACAGAGAGCAGCTTTACCAGAAGAGTCTTGCAGGCAGGTTGGAGAGGGTGACAAGGAGTGTTAGTTCTGGGTTTTGGGAGGAATGAGCTGTGTGGGACTTTGGTGAAAATGTGTCTTAACTGGAGGGAAAAGAAAAGAAGTCAGAAAAAAAGAAGGGTTAAGACTGAGCTTGATTGGAAGAGCTTCAGAATACTTTTGCAGACAAAAAAGGTGGGATGGTTGGTAGAGAGAAAAGTGGAGTCAAAGAGGGTTTATTTTTAAAAAGACATCTATATTGTGAGGTGGAGAGTTTTGAGGAAATTGAGAAATAGAGATACTAAAGAGGGAGTGAAGGAGTGCCAACAGGATTAAAAGACAAGCTTGAAGGAAACTGGTGAGATGCTTGTCTGCTTAGAATAAATATTGCAGAATATATGTCCTGCATGCCCTGTAGAAGGAGAAGAAAAAGTCTTGGAAGGGAAGGAGTTTTGAAAAACCTGACAATTTTTATTCAAAATAAGTTGGTGAAATTCTGTTCAGCAGGAGAAGTGTGTGGTTGGAAAGGGTGACATGGAAACAGAGAAGGAGAAGGAGAAGAAGAATAAAAAGGGAAAAGTAAAAGGACAAGGAAAAGGAACAGGATAAGGAAAAGGAAAAGGTGACTGAAGGACTAATCAAGGGTGGTGGCAAGCTGTTGGCTCTGGAAATATGGGATTCAGTTTAAGTTTAGAATAGAACTCTATTTAAGAATAGAGTTTCTTTTGGCTAGGGATGTAGCAGAACCGAAGAACTGAAGGAGAAAGGGAGGAGAAGAGAAAGAATTCAGAGTGGATAGTGTTGTCCAGGCTGGGAAGAGGGGGAAGAGAAGAAACAGGAGAGGAGGGGGTGATGTGGGTGAGGAGGACAGACCTTACACTGGGAAGGTGGGAAAAAAAGAAGTGTGAGCAGGGAGAGGCAAGGTCTGGAGAACTTCATGAGTGTATGATAAGAAAAGAGAGAGAAAGAAAGAACAGGAGATACTAAAGAGAAGAAGAAGGGATGTCTATGCTTGTGATCAGGATGTGGGAAAAAGATAAACTGAGGAGACAGATGATGGTCATTTGTCAAGACAGAGAGATGAATTTTCAAACCAGGCCAGCAAATCAAATGGAAATGCAAAGCTGATTAATGGCAAAGGGAATCCCCCCTGTTAGCATGGTCCTCCAAGACACAGAGCATAGTCGAGGAAAGATATTCTATGATTCTATGAAATCTAGGAAGAGAGAGACAGGAGTTCAAAATTGCTAGAAACAGTGACAAAGTTTGTATTTTGTAGCACTAATAACGGGGATAGAGTTTCATAATAAAGTTGTAACTTCTGATACTTCTGATGATGTTGTCATTATAATGTTTGATAACAGTGGCTTGCTTTTTAATGTTAGGCTTAATGTTACTCATTAGTTTTTTTATGTTTCCTTTCAAAATTCAAATGATCCACACATAATACATTATTTTCTGTGGGTCCCATTAACATTCTCCCCAGAAAGCCATCTCCTTAGTGCAGAGCCTGCAATATAGTCATTTATATCTAGAATCTCCTTAGAACTTAAAAATATTAAGCTCACTAAACAATGTTTTAACTTAAATAATGAGTTGATGGATAAGAAATCATGAAGTGCTTTCTACATCAATAGGTAATGTGAATTAAGAGGAAACTGTGTACTAAAGGAAACTGTGAATAGAGTTCTTATGAATGCCAGAGTAATAATGATGAAGGTCAATACCGAACCAGGTATATTTCTTATTTCCTTTTATTTTCATTTATAGAGCTCTATGTATTAGATAAAGAAGAACGAATGTGTAGCACCTCAGACACACACATCTATCTATCTATCTATCTATCTATCTATCTATCTATCTATCTATCTATCAATCAATCTATCTATCTATCTATCATCTATCTATCTATCTATCTCTCTATCTATCTATGTAAAATATGCTTAGTTAGAATTTGGAGTTACATGATATGTCAACAGGCTAGAATTTTTTCCTGTGATCCTGGAAAAACCTGAAGCACATTTTTACTTTGAATCTTGACTGATCTGATGATGTAGCAGTAAAAATTACTTACTAGGCCAGGCACTTTATTTATGACAAGTATCACTGTCATTTTCTAATTAAAAGTGTTTTTTTCCCCCTCCATTAAAAGCACATGATTTCACTTCCACTGGAATGGATTCCTTAATTCATCTAATATTTTCTCATAATCTAGTCATTTCTTTCCAAAACTGGCTTTCAGCTATATTACAGGTTTAAATACGGTGCCCTACTCTGATGTTTACTCCTCTAGATTTCTCATGGACAATTGTTAAAACTTCTTGTGGATGTGATCTTTATTCACGGAGGGATTGTTTGATAATGCAGTATTACCGCAACTGAGAAATAATCTCATGTATAGTACTGCTAGCCTCTTATTTTGGGCAGAAAGATGTGTAAACTGGAAGCATGGTTCAGATCTGTGAGTCATGATGTCTCTTTTCTGCTTTTCAGTGTTGTTCTTACTCCAAAAATCCTTAATTACTTTTCATCTTAGGGAATGTCAGCAGGATCATAGAGATGGAGCTGCCATGGAATAGAGAGTTAGCACTTGTCAGCTGAGTTGCATTTGCACACCTCATGACAGCTTTTAGTCCTCCCCACCCCTAAATTAGAACAAATTAACTTTCTGTATTCAATTGTAGTTTTGGTTTGTTCTTGACACAGGCTAGGGGGAATTCCAGAGCCAATTTTTGTAGGTTGCCTGATGAGAGCCAGCCATTAGCTGGTGGTAAAGTGGTCTCTCATAGTCATGTGTAACACTGTAGCCATGGCTCAGGCACGCCACTAGATCACTCTTCTACTGGGTTTAGTTCTCCTTGTTTGGTGCTGGAGACACATCATGGCCATGGTCACAAAGTGTCAGACACCGTTTCCTTTGGTAGTCCTTCACTCTATCTTGCTTTAAAACTTCTGCACCTGATAAAAGATCATGTAAGTAATGATCTCAGGCCCCAAACTTGTCACGTCTAAGTGTAATGCCCTTGTTTCCCATGTAGGAAAGATTTGCCCTTTCTGTTAAGAAGGCAATCAGAGTTGGGAAGCTGTTGGAAACCTTCTCTGATTTTCAGAGGTATGAAAAGATGATGAACTTGGGTAATGCCGGACTGAGGAAATGACTATACCTATGCCAGGAAATTAAGTGGTGCCAGGGAAGGCTCCAGAGTACTGGCACCTGGTTGTCTGTACTGTTATTGCTGCAACAGCCCATGAATGGCACACTTGTGACCCACAGAAAATAACAGTTTGCAGCCAACTCATGGAGTGATTCAGGAGCTAGTAACTCCCCAAAGGCAGTTTGGCCTCCTGGAGACTAGGAGAGTTTAAAAGCATGGACAGGGGTAGTCCGTGTCTGTGGGTCTCATTGCCAGAGTGTGGACCAAGGTAAATTTAATTACCTAATGTGAAGAAGCCTTACAACACTATACATTACATGTGTCAGGAAAGTATGGAAAAGGACTAAGTAGTCTGTTGATTGCTCACAGTGAAAAGGCTAGCTGAGTCAGCTGATGATGGAGGCAGGGACAGTACTCTTCACAAAAGAATCTATATTGAGGCAGACGTCAGTTCTTGAATCTTCCTTTTTTTTATTTTTTTATTTTTTAATGTCCAAATATTTGTTCTAGAGATGAATCATCATCCTTATTGAGCTTCATACAAG
Source organism: Pseudotriccus pelzelni (assembly GCA_035584735.1). Lineage (NCBI taxonomy): Eukaryota > Metazoa > Chordata > Aves > Passeriformes > Tyrannidae > Pseudotriccus > Pseudotriccus pelzelni. The sequence continues at coordinate 102,579,955 of JAWMRA010000078.1, read as the reverse complement.
CCATAAACTTCTTCATTTTACAGCTCCTGCAGTAAAAAAATATTAAATAGGCATGTGGGTAAAATATAACAACAGATTAATGCCATTTTCTATTTATTTCCAATGGCTAGCTATCTCTAGGAAACAAACTGAGAGAAGCAGAGGGTCTGCGATTCCCTATGTGACGTTTTACTGACTTATTAGCTTATAAGCCTATAAGGACATTTTCTTCCTTTCTAAGTGATGATTATATCTATTGGAAGTTGCAGGTTTTGGTGGTTTTGTTTTGTTTTTAGATATTTTTTAAAATTATATTTATTTTTTTAAATTTATTTTTTATGAACTCTAAGGAGTGCTTGAGGGATAGATGAATTTTCTACTCACTCTTGGACAAATATTTAATAGAGCCTTAAAAAATTCAGTTTATATTTAATTTTTCTCCTGTCTGAATAAGTGAAAGAAAGGAACTTTGAGCCTCTCTCCTAAGTGCTTTAGCATGGCCAATACCATCACTGCATGTCGATCAGTAGCCTCATGTTACAAAAAAGACCCTCAAGAAATCACTTGAAGCAAAATGCCTAACTGTTTAATTATAGGAGAAAAAGAATTTCTAAAATACAAATGGAAAGGCTATTGTAACTTTCCAATTCAATTGTTACTTGGTATAGGCTGACTAGAGTGTACAGGATTGGGCATTACATCCAAACACAAATCTGTTCTGTGCACACACAAAAATAGATGTAGTTCTCAGGCTTAAGAAAAGAACAGATCAAGAAGTTATATTGTGAACAAGACATTTGAAAATGACTTTGATTTTGGGAGCTTTTATCTGTGCATTTTGATGTAGATGTTTTTATTCATAAGACAGGAGCTCATCGTTCCATGGAGCTCTGGACCTCTGGAGATGCCTCAGTCCAGACAAAACATTAAAACTCCCAGATTCATTTGAGAACCTGAGCCTTATAATTTTTCCAACCTATAAAGCTTGTTAGCTTTATACTTTTGTATGTTCTGCACCACAAGAGAGTTCAGCTGCAACTGAATTGCAATCCATTTCTGAAGGCTACTAGACAAAGGGATGAGTCTGTGTCTGGACTCGATGGCACCCTTGCTATCCTACCGACAAGAATGAGAACAATGACACTAGAAGTAATGAGATTGCTCCTGATTTGCAACTCTGAAGCAATTGCGAACCTGCTTTCCTCCTGGTAACAAAGTTTCAAGCCTCTTTTACTAACACTTAGGAAAGCATATCTGAAATTCCTGCCTGCCTTATGTCAAAACCGCATCTGCCAAGAGAACTTTATCTGTGAAAAAGTGAACAAGGATTCAGATAAACTTTGTGGCAGACTCTTAAACTATATGTAGACTCACAGTGTTAGGAGGCTGTGAGTTAAATTTGGATTAGTGTGGACTAAATATAAATATGCTGCTCACTGAGTTGATGTGAAGGGGTTAGACTCCTGCCAGAAATAGGACCAGAAGTCCCTGCTCTGCACTGTTTTTCTGTGGAGGCTGGAGTAAATCATCAAGACATCCAGCCACAAAGCTTGTTGGATGGGACTCTTGACTTTCACTTTCTGTCTGTAAAGTAGCATAATAACACTTAATTATTATATAGGGACAGTTCAAAGATGTCTGTATCAGTCTGATGGCTAAAAATGTTTTAGCCACTGCACCAATAATGTAAGAGTCCAGCAGTTCCCTTGGAATGCAGAGACAAGTTCTAGTGGCATGACCTTTGCTCCAATACATGTCTGTTCTACTTAAAAGATAAAAATGTATTGATTCAGACATTTGGAATTCAACAGGATCCAAATATTAAAGTAAAAAAGAAAATTAGTAATTATATAACTAAGAATGTTTAAAGGGGAATCAGTGGAGGTCTTGGATAAAAGATGTGTTTTATGCTTTCCCAGAGTATAACATAAAGGTGAAGGCTTTATATTAGCAGAGTTAAGCACCACTTCTTTATTTCTTTAGCCTTAATGAGGAGTATAGAGGAACAGGGAATTCTAGAAAACTGATGCTGCAGTTTGGTTTACAGCAGCTGCTGACTGAGCTGACAGCATTCATTTAAACCCTCAGCCAGGCAATGCTTTTAAGTTCAAATGAGACACCTGTTCAGAAAAGCACTGAGTCACGTACCCACAGGCCAATATAATTTGAGTGCTGTTGACTTCAGTGGGATCTGAGTGTTTGTGGGTGCACCCTACTTAAAAAGGGCTATTACTCAGAGCAGGACCCGAAGGCTGGTTTTCCCTGAAGATGACAAGGCTGTGTAGCATTCATTGCCATATGAACAAGCTCTGAGTTTGTGTGGCTCTCCTAAGACTGTGTTTCTTGAAATAATGTGCTTTGTTGCATTTGAATATTTCCAAAGATTTTCTGCTAAGTCCTCAGTCATTAAAGCCTATTTTGCGAGTATTTTTCCGCATTAACTAGGTTTCATTTGAATAAATTCGGTATCTAAAGGTACATAAGAATTGTAGTGCTGCTATTTAAATTATCTAGGGAAGCAGTTTTGTGTGATGTTGATTAAAAGATGGCTCAAACAAGTATACTTTTCTTTCTATATTATTTTTTTTTAATTTGCAAACCAGGGAGAAACCAAACAAACATCTCAAAGTATTCATAATGGAAAGCGACATAGGGAACAATTTGTTCAGAACTCAAAGGCAAGTCAGACTTCATGTATCTGTCCAAAGAAATTGCAAACACACTAAATGATTTTCCTTGACGTTAGCTTCGGAAATGCAAGTATGGAGAAATAAGAAAAGATCCTTCCTTTCCCACATCTCTGGGAAGAAGTTTGGAAAGTCTTTTTCCTAGTTTTAAGGCAGGGGCTCACACCAGCATGTTTGTGTTTCAAGGGAGGGTGAGGATCCAAAGCGAAGTCTGAGTATTCCTGCATTTTGATGAGAGCAAGTTGTTCGTTCATCACAGGTTTCCAGGATATTTTTCATCCTCCTGCTATTCATGCTAGAAATAAAAGAAAACAGCTCTGGTTTGGATTTTTGTGTAGATAACAGGAAAAACAGAAGAGAAGCCTTAAGAGTCTCTCACAGTGGGCTAAAGCTTTCAGCATACCTATAAAACACAACTCAGCTGTTCCTGCGAATATGGATGCAGAGCCTGAAAACATTGAGCAGCATCATTCTGTATCCCAGTCCATTTCTGCAGGCTCTGGCTTAGCAAGCTCTTCCCTTTGTGATGGCCCCAGAGATGTGGGGACTGTGTGTTCAGCTGTCCCACAGCTCTCTCTCTCCAGGGCAGGGCTTCTCACCCCCTCCTGATCCCAGAAGAGCTGGTCCATGTCCCAGGTGTAGAGACCAGAGGGACAGCTGCAGGAGGACCACTGAGATAGGAGCAGGGTGGTCCCAGGTGCTGAGGGAGGGATGGGCAAGGGCACATGATGAGGATGTACCTGACTGAGGCTGCCTTGCTTGAGGGAAATGAAGTGCAGGCCAAAGACCCAAGCACTTGGTCACATTTTTATTTACAAGTATTGATACAGACACAGACATCCCAATCTACAGCTATGTGTTTCTTGCTCTCCTCTGGCTAGCAATAAGCTTGTTTCTTATTTCTTTTGTCTTTGCAATTGATTTAATCACACCAGCTCCTAAATCTGCTGCTGCTAGTTTGGCTATGGCCTCTGAGGTGAATTGTGGATCACAAATATATGCTCCACTGCAAGAAAAAACAAACCTAATTTTGTGCCTCAGGCACCAAAGCTGCCATTGCAGAACGTTGCTGAATATTACAACCTCTGTTATGGACTGGGAGCATCAAAAGGGCAGCTTCATCATGGAAAGGGAGAATGTGCTGCCAACTCCCTCCACTGGCCACCTTGAAAGATAGAGAAATACTAAAACAAAACAACTGCAAAGATGTTAGAAAAGATTGTCCTCCTGGCAAAATGTGAGGAGATTTCTGCTTCTAGTTCACACCAGCTGTAGCTTGGTTGTAGATTGCTCATGTGAGGCAAACTGTGCTTAAGGAAAAGCACCATGTTTATCTGCAAGCTGTCTGAAGAGGAATAGGATATGTCATACGGCTGAGATAGGTAACAAGATATTAAGCACTGCCTTTAAACTGCCCACTTACATTTTGTACCAAAGTAAAATATAAACAACATTATGATAAGATAAATAGTTAGGTTACGAAAAAACCAATTCACAAGCATGGCCGTCAAATGTAAAATATCCTGCTCTTAGTGGCATTTTACCCGTGCTGAGGGTCCCTCCTTTCAGAGAAACATCCAGGTCAAAGATCAAAGGGCTAAAGCTCCTTAGGTTCTAAAAAAGAAAGTTTGTGTACTCAATTTTACCTTTTCCAGTTTTCTTTCATGTCTCCCTCTCTCCAGTTTTTGTTGGTATAAAACCAGGCAGAGGTCAATGTTTATCAGCTGAGGTTTGGTGATACAGACCTACATGTCTGCACCCAGAAGAGCTCACCCACAAGGTTTAGCCCAGTTGCCTGTTGCAGGTATGTTTTTTTCAATTGCTAACAGTGAATTTCAATGAATGTTGTGCATCTCCCATGACAGAAATGATTTATTGCCCATGTATTCTAATGTAAATTACAAGATACAAGAGAAAGATCACTGCTCAGGAACAAACAAACCTGAACTCTTCATGCAGGAGCCTAGTTTGAATCAAAGAATTTTTGGAGATCGGAAGCTGACTGCTGGGCCTCATTTTATGGTGAAAGAGTGGAATATGCCTCTTCACTTTGTATAGAGTTGCGGCTTTACTCAGAGACTTGTGCTGCCAGAGTTTCAGTTGATATAAATAAAGGAGTATTGATTTGTCATGGCTAAGGATTTTGCCCTGTGCCTCCTTACTTGCCAAATGCTCAGTAATTGAGTGGTCATTTTTCACAGAGCCCCATTGTTTGGCTAAAATGTGTGGGCACAGTAAAATGACAGATCTTTCAAGTTTTAAAACTTACTATGTTTAATGAAACTGCAAGGAGTGCACATATAGATTGAGTTAAATATTTTGTGGTGTGGGCACTGGCTACTGTTCTGTGTCCTGAAGCTGTGTAAGCTGCCTGTTCCAAAGAGATTATGGTAGCTGTCAGAGTGGATGTCCTTCATAATTTCTACGCCAGAAGATCAGCTTTAAGATGGATCAAAGCCCTCAGTAAAGAACAAACATCACCTTTGGTGCCTCCCAAACTCAGATGAACTGCTGTGCATTCCAGTAGCAAGAAGTCTATCCCTATTGCCTGAGGAATTAAAATTGTACTGCACAAAAGCTAATCCTTGCTAAGTATGATTTTATGCCTCAGAACCTGAGTATAAAAATGAACTATCTCGATCAAACCTTTCTCACAGCTAAAAGTTAAAATTGTTGCCTTACTTTGGATGTATGATTGCTTAATGCTAATTTTTACTGATGATTCTGTATGCATCGTGTCAGAGCAGGAGAGCCCTAGCTTTCATGTCCCTGAGTATGTTCTACTAAGGGACTAAGTTTGTAGAGGGCTCTAGACAACATTGCTGCACCTGGAACTCATATAACCAAGCCCCAGAGATGACATTGCTTTGCAGAGACTATCACTTTCAATGGCTCTTGTATGAGATAGAGGACCATAGGCACCATTATAGCGCTGTGAGTCTAATGTTTAATTATAAGTAATATGATTATTAAATTATTCTGTGGATTTTCAACAATAGGATGCCTCCAGTAAAAGAGAGTTGCAGCATTACAGAGTTCAGAGTTACATTGTTAAGGATTGTCTACAAACTGTGTATACCAAAAGGTCGAATGACATGTTAAATAAAGAGAAGTGTGAAAAGAACAAAGCAGAACCTAACTTTAAAAGCTTTGATTTCTACAACGATGACTCAAGTTGAACAAATAATTTTTTTTCAATTAAATAGGAACGAACCATATGTACTGTTCAGAAAAGGAAGTGGATAAAACACAGCATTACGAAACAGACAGCTGTTCAAATGTAAATTCCCTGTTTATTGAGATTTCAGTTGTATCAGAATAAAGGTCTCAGAGTGGCTGTGCAAGTCAATCATTATATACCTTGTTAGTGTGACAGCCCCCTGCGTATTGTTTAACTGGAAATAAAACACAAACACCCCAGACCCCTACTGTGCCTGCTTCATGGTGCATAAATCTATTGTGTGTCATGTCACTTAGAGTTTTGATGGCAGGCTACCAAATGGCAGAGCAAAATACACAATCGAGCCTTCATTTTCATAAATGAAATTAAAGTACACACAGGAAATATAGAACAGAAGTGTTTTCATTAGTGCTGTTTCATGGGCACATCACTCAAAATGGAGACTTTACAAGCCTCAATGAACATTTGATTACATATGTAAATGAGTGGGTGTCCCAAGTACGTATTATTTTCTTTTTCAACTTTGATGGTATTTTTGTAATAATAAACACATGCCGAATAATTTTCATTCATATTATGTCCTGTTCCTGGTTGGACTGACAAGGACAGAGCCCTTGGGTTCTGCCAACACTGCCACTGACTTGGTGTGCTCCAAGGGCTCCCTTCACAGAAACCTTGGAAGTATCAGAGATGTTAGATGTGTTTAAACACCAAAATGTATGGCCTCCAAAGTCAACAATATAAGTAGAATGAATACCAAATAAGCTTAGGTTAGCAGCTATTTTCAAGCCCCGGGTTTTCTTTACCTAATTATTGGCTCTTAGGAAACACCTAAAAATAATTGACTTAATTTTGTTGGGCACTGAACAGAGCAAAAGCAAAAAGAAGGATCTTATACTTAAACCTTATGATCTTAACTGGCATGCACACTGTGCCAGGCAAAGGGCCAGTCTGATCAAAAGCATAAATAAAGACATGCCCTAAAGATAATTATTCCCCCTGCATCATTTGGGGATCTAAAAAATAGAACAGATAAATTTGAGAATTAGATTTTGCTACTAGACTATGAGGAAAAAGAATCTGGTACTATGAAGTAGAAAAAATTGGCTAGTAATTTTTAGATTAAGCAAGATCTTGTCATTATTATCACTGTCTTATTTCCACTGTTACATTCCTTCCAAAACTTGAAACATCTGTTTGTTTTATTTTGTTGAGTCCAGGGAGTGCCATGACTGAAATCATGCCCAACTTAGAAAAGTTTATCTCCAAAGAGGGTTATTTGCAACACTGCCCGAAATAATAGGCAAACACGACAAGCAAGCCAAAGAAACAGTGTGTAGGATCCAGTCTGCTGAACCTGAGCACTGAACTTGTTTTGAAATACACTGGTAAAAGCATTTGTCCTGCATCATATTGCCTTCCTCCAGCTGTCCCATTAGAGGTGGGAATTCCAGAGGGGTGTACAACAATTTTGATTCCAAATTTCTTGGCCAGAATGGACATTTTTAATTGTTTTTCCTCAGTAATAACTTATGATAGGCATTTATTTTTTACAGATCTAGGCTGGATTACTCATGTATAGAAGCAAGTGCTGCATTAGAATGCTCTTATTTTTTTTCCTGGGAAAAAATTATGTGTTGCCTAGACTTTTAAGGGCTGGAACAGGCATAGGCACAACTTATTCACCCTCTTGAGGGTAAGCAACAACAGAGGAAAAAATGCTTCCCTAATAGAGAAATTTCTACTATGTATTTCTTGTCTTTATTCTTTGCAGAGTTATTTTAGTTTAAAATAGTACCAAGAATAAATGGATATGGATGGTAGTGTGTCTTGCTGAATGCTTATTCTGGTCAGATGAATGTTTTCTGCTGCCACTTACTGTTTTCCCTGCTTTAGGCCAGGAGTATTGCTGAGAGAAGTTATTATCAACAGTCTTATTCTAGTCAACAGTTCCTATTTTATATTCCAAACCTCTTTCACTGATAAACAGGTGATAGCCCAGACCTCCAGAAGGTATAAACCTCCAGCAACACTGCTGTATTGTCTGTATTGAGCATTACTGATCCAAAACCCAGCTTATGACTACAGCTTGACTTCAGCACACTTCCAAAGGCTACAGATGTGATATGACTAAAGACTTCCAGCTACTACTACTTTTCCTTTCTAGGAAATAAAACACCCCAAACATTCTCTATTTTTGCCATTCTCTTTACTTTCCGATTCTCAAAACTGAACATTTACAGAAGTAAAATTTTTATGTCAAAAAAATCCAAGAGTATTTAAGCAAAATCTTCTTTCCCCTCCTTTTTACTCTACTTTCAGCTCTTGACCTCAGGCTTACAGGAGGCCACAGAAAGATATTCATTATGGTCAGCAGCTCTGAGATTGAGCTTTCTGGTACTAATGATAGAGTTTCCCCTTCTCATGTTTCCCCCAGGATCTCTCTTCTTCAGACTAGATGGGGCCTGGATTTCTATAAAGTTAAATTCCTTTAAAAGTCACACCTCAGGTAAGCAGTCAAATAAATTAAAAAGTCTTTCTTCAATTTATTTTGAAGGGTGCAAGTTAATTTTTCCTCACCTCGATTAACTCTGGTTGCATCTTTTGCTCTTTTTTACAACCAGCAGAATGTAAAAGAAGCAAATGCATACAGTGAGCTCCAAATTAGATAGTATTGTTGATCTGAACCTTGCCTTGTAATTTGGTGCTGTGACTACAGTTTTGCTTCTCACAGGAAAGTGGGCCTTAGATATGACTTCACAAACAATATAAAGTAAGACTATGCAACTTCATTATTCACTGTATCTCAGGAGGATGGCGTAATCTTCTATCTTAAGAAGGTGAACAGCACATGGTACACTGCAGATTTGCATGCTTGCACCACTTATTAGTTTACAGAATGAAGAAAGCAGATTTTAAGAATTAAAAAAATATTTCCCATAGAACTGATAATGAAGTGGGTTTTGTATCATCCTCTGTCACGCACAGATTTCTCTATGTGATTGTGCTGTAAAGGTCCCCTTCTGAGATGTTAGTTTATTTTTCAGCATTTGACAGCAGTGGTTATTCATTCGTATGTAGACATCTAATCCTCTCTATGACAATTGATTCTGTCTGCACATAGTATTAGGTCTTCCTATTGAATGGAGAAATAATTGTGAAAATATAAATTAATACTTTATGTGTTTAATTACTTAGTAAGACCAGCCATGCAAGAGGTCCTTTAGCAGAAAACTTATTCTGACTCTGCTGTTTGCTCTCTGCTTTTCAGAAGGAGTCAGATTATGAGACCTACTTTAGGAGCATTGGTGTTGCTGACAGAAGATCCCCAAAGAGAGAGTTTGAGTTTTCAGCTATTTGTTCTTGCCTCTGTATCTGTTTCTCACAATTTGAAAGTAAATGAAAAGGGTAACAAAGTCTGTTTCTGGTTGACTTTACTCATGCATTTGATCCCATTTTACTTGAGAAGAGACGCTTCAAATTGGTCTAGCAAGGACATGTGTATTCTTAAGATAGAAAAAAGTGATCTGTGAAAAAGATCAGATTGACAGCTCTGGGAACTTAAAGCTTGTACTCATTCAGTCAATTGAACACGAGCTATAACTATGCAGTTTCCCCTCTCTTTACTCCATTAAGGTGCTCCAGTTATTTATTAGAGAAATCCCTACTGGTTAGGATTTGTGCCAGGTCAGTGCTTGGCTTCTCTGAGGAGAAGCCCAACAGGGGACCTTATCCTGTGGTTGAGACAATGTGGAAAAGGAAATAATCTGAGAGAATTTGACCAGGCAGGACATGGGTTTGTTGTTACTGCAGGGACTGGGCTTCCCTCGACAAGCAGGGACTCGGGGTTTGTACTTCAGTATGGACCCCAAGCTAACATCACTGAATCTTTTCAAAATCATGCTCCTCCTCCCCCTCACCACACCATGCCACACGAAGGTACTTAAGACTCACATATGGAGGAACACTGAATTCTTAGGCATTTTGAATTAAGATTACTGACAAAAATTATATATATAGTTTAGGGGATTATCAATCCTCCAGAAATTACTTTTGAACAAATCTATTGACTTTAGTAAAGCACCACTGACCCAAAGAGTATTGGACATTGGTATTTATTATTTTGTAAGGTTTGAAATGCTAAAGAGCTCCAGCCATATCTCAGTTACTCTAAATATGAAATTATACTGTAGACTTAATTTCAGATAGGTCAGTAATGGCAGAAAACCATCAACACTTCTGCTCTCAAAATAATCAATGATAATTTACAACTAGGAAGAGCAATCAGTGTGCAGGAACTGGCTTCATTTTGGGTAAACTGAAATCTTTGACCTGGCAAGGACTGATGCCTTGCTCTAAACAAGACTAGAATTTCTTATGGTAGAAGGGGTAGGCCAAAGTCTTGCATTAATTTACCTGACAGTAGTAAGTCCAAGTGTAAATATGTCAGTTTACTGACATCAGCTCACACTTGCATTGAAAAGTCCCATAACAGTGAAGATATATGTACTCAGACTGCCCCAAAGTCTATATCATTTTTCTGTCTACAATTTTTTTCTACTTGGCACATAATTTTTAATAGTATTGTATTTTAATATAGTAAATTAATCTGAAACTGATGGAGTAATTTCTTGACAATCCATGACAGTGAAAAAGTATTTTGAGGGCCTCCAGTTCTGGCTTGAAGTACCCCAATTTTAGCTGATATTCAGTTCTCCATACTTCAGAGATCTTTCCTTTGTTTCATTTGTACTGGAAAAAATCACAGCTTCTCAGAAAAACACCTTATATAGCCTGTCATGCACTTAGTTCCCCTAGGCAGGCTCTCACTGTGTCAGGGCCTCTGGTTTAATAATAATCCTGCAATTCTGTTCTGTAAATTTTCTGGCTTGATAGGGACTTTGCTGATTAATGTTGTCAGAATGGGATGTGCTGAAAAACAGCTTCTGATGCATTACATGAAAGGCTCAGTCTAACAGATGTACAAGATCAGTTTATTGTCATGGTCTTTTACCAGGAAAAGTCAAGACTTTGGGCTAAATCAATGGTGCAATTTGTTTAATGTGAAGTTTGATTTTGCTTGAGTCAGAACTCACTGGTCTTTTCTTTTTCTGAGGCATAATAAGTTTCTTTTTTAAGTGTCTGATTTCCTTTTTTTTTTTTCTATGTTTGCTTCTCCTGCTGTGAGTGAGTTATTTGAAGGAAATTTATTCATAAAGTAGGTTCTTTCCTGCCTGAACTGAATAAAAATGTCTTGTGGATTCTCTTGACTTTTTTGGAAGTATTTTGATCCTAACACTTTATGTACAGCAAAGGTCTCACAACCACTGAGCTGATACATTTGCTTTGATGAAACTTCTAAATCTTGTGTTATGAAATATGGAAATGCTCTTGCATCCAGGTGGAAAATATAAAGATACTCAGTTTTAATATGCAAGAATGAAGTCTGCAAAACCAACATTACATTGGAAATTGTAGAAAATAGTGCTTTATATGGAAACATCACATTCAAAGGATCTGCTCTTGAATATGGATAAAAGAAATGTCTGTGATAATTTGTGTAGAGTTCCTGGTTATTAAGAAATGATATATGTCGTTGCATATTCTGGAATGAAAGCTGTGGCACTAACTCTTTTCTTTTTGCAGCTGCTGCCTGGTTCTCTCTGTGCTGTTTACAACCAGTTGGAAGGGAGTCTTCATGCTCTGCAAAGTTTTCCATGGTGTGTGGGGTGTAGGAGCTGGCAGTGGGGGTTGGAGGGGCAGCCTTTGTGATGACAGGCTGGGACTGCCCTGTGCCATACACAAACAGTTCCAGATGGCTCCAACCAACTTATTGCAGGGCACACTGAGCCCCTCAGCCAAAATTTTGGCACCTCAGAGACATTTTTTTGTCACTGAGAGTTTAATTGGCAATAAATGAAATTAGTTCTCCCCAAGCTGAGACTGTTTTGCCCATGATGGTAACAGTTAAATATTCTCCTAAATATTCTCATCTTTTTCTTGACCCATGAGTTTTTTAACCTCATTTTCCTCTGCTCCTCTGTTGAGAAGGGAGAGTGAGAGAGTAGCTGGGCAAGCATTTGGCTGCTGGCCAGCCTAACCCACCATATCTGGACATGTGGGATCCAGAATTTATTTGAACTGGCCTATTTATTTTGGTTTCCCCCTTTCATTTTAAAGTTTGAATGATAGTTTTTTTACAAAGCTGAATCTATAGATGTTTCCTCCTCTCTGTGTCTGGCTATCATTATGAGAAATACTTACCATTTCAATATATGCAGAAATGAAATGGAGAAGGAACATTAAAAAAAAGAAAGTCCTGTCTCCAGACTGGGAGACATATGTTTCCAAGCTTGTCTAGGGCCAAACCTCTCTTACATGGGATAGAAACCCACCCTTGTTCTACTGTGGTGGTGATGTCACTGTAAAGACCACCATTAATGATATATAGGTCAAAAACATCTCCGAGGTATGTAAGTTTTAATGAGGAAAGATGACTTCCACAAGCACTTGGCTCCAGAAGGAGCCTGCACCCACTCCTCAGTGGCAGAGTCTGTTGGTGTTGTGGTTGGTGAAACCTTGTAATCAGACCCCTGCTGGACTCTCACCATGTGAGCACCATGGGGCATCCAGCATATCTGTGCCAATTAGTGTTCCCTGGACTTGAGCAGATGGGAGGCACCATCCTTTACTGGAGCTCATGTTTATGGGGCCAAAAAGTCATTCTTTCTTTAGTATTGCGTTAATATGAGGCAGTAGGTCCACATTTCTGTGTTCTCAGTATCTCAGTGTCTACAGATCTGTCCCCTGCAGCTCTTCTGGCTTCTTCCCAAGCTGAAGAGCTTCTCTCTCTGTCTGCTTTTCAGGTCAGAGAGCCAGCTGCAGTACTCACTCAGGATCCCTCTTACTACAGAAATACTCAATTTGTACATGTGACTTTTGGATTCTCTTCGGCTCCCCTTAGACATTATGGTTGTGCAAGCTAATATTAAGACCTCAGCTTCTTTAATCTGTTTTGATACTCTGACCGTCAATCTTGAGATTTAGGATTTATCCTTGCTTCAGTTCCTTGGCTGGAACAACCATAAACCCTGATGGGTCATCACCATACCTCACTGTTGGACACAGTGGGAGCAAGATTTGATCTCGGTTTGACATACCCCAAAGCTTTTTCCTGACCTTCTCAGCACTCACGGGTTATGTTTAATTCAACAAGGAGCAGTGGAAGTGAATCTGTGGGGAGAAAAGGTGCCAAGGGCCACTTGTCCACATGATGTCCACGTGGTGCCTTTTCAAGGGTTTTCCTTTTGGTGGGCTCTGGCCTAGTCCTGTGGACTGGAAAGCTCATTTGAGGCTGGGGTACATGAAATATTCTTTGGGAGAGTGTCTCTGGGGATATTTCACCTCAGAGGAATCTGGTTCATGTGCTCTGTTGCTGCGTCAGTGTGTGGAGGGCAGTGATCTTTGAGCAATTCTTGGCTTGAACTAAAACGCTGATGCAAATGTACCGCAGGCTGCACATGAACAACTTCTCTAAGTTATCGTAAAGGCACTTTTGCGTTTGCTATGTATGTAGCTATGACTCAGAGATGCTTTTATTTTGTGTGTCCTACTTTTCTGATACTCATCCTCACAGGCAAGGAGGCTGTATTTATTTGCTTCCAGAAACAATGCAGACTGAAAAGGAAAGTACACGCTATCTTAATTTTTGTTCCCTTTTTAAAGCCTGAAAAAGTTGAGTGCTTGTTCTGTGTGAAGGAAGACAATATGTTGAGCAACCAAAGAGAAGATAGCCAATAATGTCATAAGAAGTGCTTTGCTGCCCTGGCAAAATTTCCTTTATTAAGGCACCCTCTTTCCAAATATTTATTATGATCTGGCCAGATTAACTATTGTAACAGGTTAATAATAGTGTTTCTAGCAGAAGATAGGTGGTATGTGGGCGGGAGGGGGCAGAAAGAAGGGAATTTTCTGCTGTTCTATGGATTCACATTTTAAGAAGAAGATCTGCTGTTCCTGGAGATCACAGAAGCATTTCCAAAACAAGATTTCTCTGTGGAGATTTCACTGATTCTGAATAATTTTCCATATTTAAAAATCAACCCATCTCCCCTTAAAAACATGCTAGGTTCTTTTTATCTTATATGCTGGATGTACTGCTGTAAACTGCAAACCACCTAGCATGTTTGGAAGTAAGGTCAGCAGCATCTTTGTCAGCACCACAGAGCTCTGTCATCCATCAGTAAACCTAGCGGTGAGGAGAATTTGCAAGAGTCAGATACTTCTCTTTGGCCTGCTGTGCTGGGCGTCTGTCACACGGCCCATTAATGGCAAGACGTTGACACACTGTCATTTTTCACAAAGCTGTAGGTGAGCTATGAGCCAAAAGCAGATAAAGAGACAAATTAACTCATGAAGCATGTAGGACTGCCCATGACAAGCCTTCCCTGCTTAAACAGGGGCAAGACAAGAGCAATATTTCCAAAAAGTACCCATTGTCATTCAAATTCCTCAACACAGAAGTTTTGAAATGTGGTTGCATAACATTTATGTAATGTTGTGTTAAGAAAAGTGCTTATCACAGACCTGAGACCTCAATTTGGAAAAACAATGGTATTGCATGTTTGATTAAAGCTCTTCTCTGATACTGATCAATGGCAGTGCAGTGGGAGAAGCGTGGGCTTCCTCAATCTGCCAACAAGAAGGTCTTTCAAACTTGCCAAAACAACTGCTATTATTCGTGCCCAGGCCCCAGTCTCACAAGCTGTTCTGTGCGGGTGGACCTCAGTTCTTCACAGAGTCCTGGTGACTTTGTTGACTACAGCAAAATGGAAAATTTCACAGCAGGATCACCATGAATTGATTGCTTGGAAAATGGGCTTCAGATCCCTCTGAAGGACAGCTCAGCCCACTTGCATGCAGATGGATGTCTTGCAACAGGAACTGGATTTGATACTCTTTTAAAAACGGCATCTCTGCAGAGCTAGAATATGCATTTTATACATATTTACATTATAAGCTGAAATTCAAGAAGGGATGTGAGGAAAGGATGAATTTCTTAGCAGATTCTGCCATGTCAGAATCACACAATATGTGTGTCCTGCTTGATAGGAAAAGCTTAAACTGGCAAGACAAGCAGAGCTCAGTCAGTCTTCTGTACAGTTGCTATTATTCTGAGTAGAATAAATTGTCTATGTGTCTGAGGAGTCTGGACCACAGGTCAGGAGCCCTGTATGCTACTTAGCACCATGTGGACCCACGAAGAAGAATTAAGAGGCCGTACTGAGGCTGACTTTTGGTTTGTTAAAACTAACATTTCTGAGAAAGACAGAAATAGTTTGGCCTTGCTATCAAAACCTTGCTTCTGTTAAAGCTGTATAGAGCATCAAGAAGAATCACATTAATACAACAAGCCTCAACTTGCTCTAGCCTAGGCTTTAGAGGGAATTTTTTCCCATCCTAATATGGATTGTATGTTTGTATATTTAGCTATTTTTCCTTTATTTATTTATTTATTTATTAAAAAAATTCCATATTACCCAGTGTAACAAACTCATGATTCTTCTAAATAGACACTGAAAATAGTGAATGGAAGGTGATGGCCAGTTTTGCTACAAAGTACTTTTTATAAAGTTAAGATCTGAGAAAAAAGAAGAAAAGAAGTATTCACAGAATAGAGGAAAGAACAGGTTATTGTGCCTGCAGTCATTTACATTTCTCTACCCTATTCGCCAACCAGTTATTACAAGAAAGTGTGGAAAACTGTAATTGCTACAAATATACTACAAACAGCTGTGAAAGCAAATTGGGTTTATTTCCTCAAGCCATAACTGGAAAAATACATATTTAAGCACGGGTTAGTCTCCATCTACAGAGTTCTAAAATGAATTCTCTCCAGATTTATGGTCTTTTTTGATATATTTCCCATTTGTATTTATCAGATTCAATTATTTAGAACTAAGTCTTTAAGTTCTGTTAATATAAATTTACCAGTCCTTGTGCTGTAAATTAAATTTTTATTTTATTTCTATATATGCTCTCTCTTTTTTTTTAATGCCAAAGGTTTCTCTCTTGTCTAATGGCTATAATGAAAGCTTTTACTGCTAAATTGAAATAAAATGAGTACCCAGTGCCCTGTTCTAGTTAAAGTGTGCATCAATTTGCAATGACCACTGCTTTGGGATTGTAGCATGTGTTTTGTCCTAGGCAAAGTGTAGCAAGAAGTGTGAAATTTCACTTTAAAAGTTCCTAATCTGCTCTTTCACGGACCTATTTATAGTTTATTTCACTCACTAAAAATTGTACCACACATTATCAAGTCACATAGAAGTTTTCCATGGTAGATGATAGCTTCAGACTGACTTCTTACACTGTTATTGAAAATGGTTTAGACACTCAGAAAAGGAGAATAAGTGGTTTAATATAATTAAATTTTTTAAAATTTGCTCCTTTACGGTATGAAACAGTGGTAGATTTTTCCAAAGGAATACATCTATGGCCAAGGGACTTTTACTATTCCCATGAATATCCACTCAGGTATGAAGGAAATAAGGTCCTTAAACAGAAGAGAGCAGATCTAATTATAAGTGTGTTATTTTAAAGATAATGCTGATTTCCAGACTTTTGACTGTTTCTGAATCCCTAATTCTCCTTATTATAACATTTTTTGTGAAACTGTAGTGTGGATAGGATTTTCTATAATACATGTAAGCAATTACAGGGATGAATTCAACCTTCTAGGTTGGATCACTTTCAGCAGGAACAGATTTGAACCCATTTATTGTCAATCAGTTTTAAAAAATCAGCACAATATATTGCTAGTAATATTTAATGAGCACTATTTGCAAGTAAAGTACTGCACTTTCAGGAACTCTTTTTTTGTTTTGTTTTGGGTTTTTGGTTTGTTTGTTTGTTTGGGTTTTTTGTTTGGTTGGTTTTTTTGTTAGGAAATATATATGGTAACTTCTCTGTTATGTGTTGACAAATGATTGCTATTTTTTTTAAGGCTTGGAGGTTTGGTGAAGAAGAGTGGATGAAATTTGTGTGCTTCACAATAACCTCATCTTTAGGCAAAGGAGGCAGAAGGCACAGTGCACCTCTGTGCTAATCTCAGGATGGGCCCTGAAGCAGCCCATGACTCCACTCTACAGTGAGAATCTCCTGCCTTTAAATGTCTGGAGTCTCCTGAGTAAATTCTTGAGAAGAAAAAGAGCAACTGCAGGAGAAAGTAATAAATGGGATCTGGATCTTTTTTTACTGTTATACCTAAAAGCTGTAGTTAACCAATCAGATGCTCCTTCCAGACAATTTAGGAGGCCTTAGCTTCAGAAGATCTTGCACCTCACCAAGTCCGGCCAGATCCTCCAGCTGTCACTGTAATGTCAGAGAATCACAGAGTCACAGAATTGTTAGGGTTGGAAAGGACCTCTGGAGATCATCCAGTCCAACCCACCTTCCAAGGCAGGGTCACCTAGAGCAGGTGACACAGAAACATGTCAAGGTGGGTTTTGAATGTCTCCAGAGAGGGAGATTCCACAAGCTCCCTGGGCAGCCTGTTCCAGGTCATTGATAAACAAGTTGAATAAGACTGGATCACGTATTGATCCATGGGGAGTGCCACTGACTGCAAGCCTCTAACTGGATTCTACCACTGATCACAACCCTCTGAGCTCTGCCATTCAGCCAGTTCTTGATCCACCTCACTGTTCATTCATCTAACCTACATTTCTTGAGTTTACCCATGATGTTATGGGAGACAATGTAAAAAGCCTTGCTGAGGTCAAGTTAGACAACATCCACTGCTCTCCCCTTCTTGACCCATCCTGCCAGGCCATCATAGAAGGCTATCAGATTGGTCAAGCATGATTTCCTCTTGGTGAATCCATACTGACTACTCCCAGTGATCTTCTTTTCTTCTAAATGCCTGGTGATGACCTCTAAAATGGTCTGTTCCACCACCTTTCCAGGAAGGAAGCTGAGGCAGACTGGCCAGTAGTTCCCTGGGTTCCCTTCTTGCCCTTTTTGAGGATGGGAGTAATGTTGGCTTTTCTCCAAACATCAGGCACCTCTCTTGTTCTGCATGATTTTTTAAAGAATGATGAAAAGTGGCTTAGAAACAATATCTGCCAGCTCCCTCAACACTTGTGGCTGCATCTTATCAGGGCTCATGGATTTATGGATGCTAATTCTACTGAACTGATCTCTAACACAATTCTGTGCGACTAAGGGGAAATCTTCTTTTCTCCAGCTTTTGTCAAACCTGCAGGGTTTGACCTCAGCAGTAAGGACTGAGACAAAGAAGGAATTTAGTAATTCTGCCTTCTCTCTGTCTTCTTCACCAGGACACCCAGATGATTCAGCAGCAGCCCCACGTATTTGCTAATCTTCCTTTGGTTGCTGGTGGGCTTGTAGAAGCCCCTCTTTCTTGTGCTTGATATCCCTTCCCAGACTCAATTCCAATGTCCATCTTGCTCAACTGAGCTGTATAGTTTTACACAACACTGTGTTCTACTCTGGTGTCCACTTGGACCTCATGCATTTGCCAAAAACTGAGGCTTGTATTTTATAGAGAAAACATATACAAATATACAAAGGAGCTCAAATAAAGGTATTCAACAGTTTCTTCAAATCTAGACACTTATCCACAGACACTGGAGTTTAGAGACTTTTTGGTGGGAAAAATACCAAGCTGATTCTTTATACTTCAATTTATGGAAATATATGAGCATGTAGGTAGGTTTGTAATTTGTGGTAATTTTTCCCATAAAAAGATGTCTTGGCAGGTGTGCTATAACTCTCTGCAGAGCCTCTGTTCAAATGCAATAGAAAGATCTTGTTCACTTGGACTTTAAGAACATATTTGTATTAGCTAACAAATGGCTCTCTGCTAACAAGCACATCTAGATGAATCATTTATTTAAATCTGGGAAACAAGGAATATTTTTTTGAGTAAATTATATATGACCTATCGTATTCATTAGTCTACCAATTATGTGGTTGGATGACACATTATCTAATGATGTATTAGATGATTGTTGTCCATCAGCGGATCGATACACCATTTAAAAGATGGGACTTTTCTGCATTATTTGGTCATAACTTTTAGCAAATATGTTGTTTAGTGAAGTCACACGACAATTTACGCTAAGTGATATTTGACTGATTATGTTGTGATTTCCAGACTGTTTTGCACAGCAATACCGCAGAAAAAAAATTGATGTCCTTCAATGCTTGGTCTGCATTTCTTTACTTGCATCGTTTTCTTTCTCAGTTCGTAAGACACACCTCCATTTAGGTTTACTCTTCTTTTCATTTACAGAAAACAGAAGAATATGGCGCCTCTTGAGGAAAACAGACCAATCAATGAAGCTCTCAAGATGATATGCACATCTCATTTCCATATTCCAGGATGTACAGTCTTTCCTTTTTTCATTGGAAGAAAATGAAATGTTAATTAAAACCCAAATGAGAAGAGTGTACCCTTAAACAAATTAAGTCTGGCAGATACCTTGTGATGCCCTTTTAACTTACCATGGAGATAAATTTTGATTCCTCTGATAGTTCAGAGAGGGAAAGTGACAGACAGTGTCAAAAGAAGATCACACTTTGTTCACTTTTGGAGTTTTAAACAGTGGAATAACATTTTCTTCTTTTCATTATATGCTGGAGACAAGAGTTAGACTTGATCTCTTGCCTGAATGCCTTCTGGAATTCGGCTCTGCTCCCAGCAATTAGTAACTCCCCTACTGATGCCCCGTGCTCAAAGGAGAAAATCATTAAAGATGGCCATTTATCCAGTTTCACTAACTTCCTCTCTTCTCCGGAGTGCCAGTGTGGCTCTGAGGCAGCAAGGTGAGAATCTAGATCCAGCCTATACTGAGCAATGGAGTCAAGGAACATCTCTTCCAGGATAGTCTCTTTATGCCCTGAGGATCAGTGGCACTGCAGAGTGACAGAGTCACCTTGTCCACTTTTAGGAAGGGAACCTGCCTATGAAGAGCTGTTGGAGAAAGTGTTACTAACACGTTCAGAAGTTTTTTAAGCATATTGCTGCACAGAAAGTGTAGTGTTTCCTCAGTTTTGACAAGGTCAGCGGATGGAATTCTTGGGGACACACACATGACAGTCTGTTAAAAGGTATTCTGCTGACAAAGGCCCAGGCTGTCATTTCTCCTTCACAGCAGAACAACAGAGTTCATGGATAAATGCTCCTGGGAGATTTTCCTTGTAGATGCTGCTTTCCCTTTCAAGGACGAGGTCAAGAAATGCAAGGGGCTAATGCCCTTGCTGGCCTGGCCAGGAGGAGCAGTAGAAACCAAGAAAGGATTGGAGAGACAGAAAACATCGAGGCAGCCAGAGATGCTCTCTGACAGTGTGGTCAGGGTCAGAGGAAAGCAGTAAAATATATACAAGAAGTGGGAGAGGATTCTGAAGTAGGCAAGGATCACATTAATAGCTTGCATTTTTTGAGCTGATTTAGTGGAATAATAGTAAAATTACATGGTGCCCTCCAAGGTGTTAAGTTAAATTCCTGTCCTGAGACTGTGTTCTGCAGCCTGCATCTATTTTCTGCACAGAGAAAGAATCAGAAGAGTTCTGTTTTATGTTTTTAACTAAACCCTCCAATTTTAAGTACCAGATGTGGATAAATACCCATCACCTCATGTCTGTGCAGCAGGGGTCACAGTGCTTTCCTGTCTCACTATGGAACAGGAAAATCCCATTTACTAATAAGTGCTAAAGCATTCTAAAACCTGCTCAGGTTACTTGTAAATGGTTATTCTTCTGTTCCAGGTAGGGCTGTGCAAACCACTGCTATATTCTATACGGAGAACCTCTCAGTCACGAGGCAGTTACTATGAAAAAGTAAAAATCCTAGAAACACAGAATTACAGAAGCACAGAATGGCTGTGGCTGGAAGGCATCTTTGGAGACCTTCTTGTCCAACCACCCTGCTCAAAGCTGGGTCAGTGAAAGCAGGTTTTTCAGTGCCATGTCTGGTCAAATTTTAAGATTCCACAACCTCGCTGGGCCATCTCTTCCAGTGTTCAATCAACTTCACAACCAAGAATGTATTAATTCTTGTGTTTAAAGGTCCAGTGCCTCTTGTCTTGCCTTGTCACTGGACACTACCAAGAGGAGCATGGCTCCTTCTTATTTAACTCCCCATAAGTACTCATATGTATTGATAAGACCTCCCTCAAGTAGTCTCTTCTCCAGCCTTAACAGTTCCAACTCTTTTATGCTCTCCTCATATGTCCAATCCCTTAATCACCTTCATAGCTCTTCACTGGACTCTCTCCAGGTAGTCCACATCTCCCTCATTCTTGCAAACCCAGAACGGGACACAACAGTCCAGCTGTGGCCTCACTAGTGCTGAAAGAATCACCTCTTTTGACCTGCTGAAAATATTTTATTTAATTCAGCTGAGGATAGTGTTAACTTTCTTTGCAGCAGGGGCATACTGCCAGCTCATGTTCACTTTATCGTCCATCAGGACCCCCAGGTCCTTTTCTGGAAGTTGCTTTTGGTCTGGTTGATCCCTACTGTGTGTTGTTGCCTGGGGTTATTTCCCCCCCTTGGGGTAGGATTTGACATTTCATATTATCACCCCCAGGGGAAGGAGTCCATGGCATGCCTGTCATTTTCTTTCACATGTATGAGTGTGCACAACCTTGACAGAGTCAGGGTCGCTAATTTGGTGCACAGGACAGTGGGCAGCATGACAATAATCCATCTCTCTTTAGCCTGCAACCACCTGTTACATAGCTTGATCCTCTCCCCTGCATATACTCAGCCTCGGGGAGTCCAGTGAGTTTGTCACAAGCTGTTAAGGAACGCTAAAAGAGTTGCTGGTGGGTCGCTCTGCATGGAGGAAGCTTTCCTTCCCTCCCATTCCCCAGCAGCTGGAGAGCTTCAGGAAACTCAGATGTTTGTGGGGAACCCCACTTGAGAGTGAAAGACTTTTCATTGCCCCACAGCTCTGAAACAAGTCCTTATGGTCCAACATTTCACAAAAAACTCCTTCTCACCATATACTTTGCTCCTAAAGACTAAAAATCAGTGCTGAAATCTGTGAGGCTGGCTCAGAAGACAAAACTGTTGACAGAAATTGCCCTCAGGTTTTGGAAATTACATAGCTGAGGTTTTTCAGGAGCTGTTTTCAGCTTGTTTGTTTCAAGGAGTAGCATGATCTATTTATTCATAGATATTTCTTGTTCCTTAGGCCTCTGTCCTGGAGCTTTTTGAGTTCTTCTTACCTTCCAGCTCCAAAGCCCTTGGGCACTTATCCACTCTCATCCCTCCCCTGGGCAAGCTCCACAGTAATTCTGCTCTGTAATCTCTATCCTGGTGCTTAGCCCTGCAACGTCCAGTTTCCTGCCAGTCCCTGAGAGACTGTTACCTTTCAGTGGCAATTTTCAGTAAATTCAACCTCGGCTGGCTACCTGCTTATGCTTTTCCCTTTGAAAGCCAAGCCAGGGAGACTGGCAGTTTACCATCACGGAACTCTTGCCAAATTCATGGTGTTTCTAACTCTGTTAGCAGTGATAATAGGAAATTGGATTCAGTAACTCAGGAGGTCCCTTCCAGTACTACATTTCAGATGAAATCTGCTAGAAAAATTTTAGACAAAAATCCGTTCCAAACATCTCTGGTATTCCCATAATCGTTCATCTGCTTGTATCACGATTATAACTTCCTTTTGAGTAACTGCTGTGAAAGCCTGCCAGTCATTTCAGGGTAGCTAATGGCAGTCACTCAAATAGTTTACAATTACCTCGAGGTATGTCTATAAATTTGAAAACAATAACAGCTGTATTCTCAAACGTAGCATCTTTTCAAATCACTGTAAGTATGAGCTCCGACCGAGTCAACAACATGCACTGAAAGGGGAATGCATTTTCCAACTGCTGTGGTTCCATAGAACCAAAGGCCAACTCAATTATAAAGTAAATTTGTATGAATTTTGAATTTTGAATTTTATTTTTTTTAAAGTAGTGAGCTATCAGAATATTTACCTTTGGTCATTTTTATTTTTCATTTGACCTCATTAGTATTTTTTAGTTAAAGATGTTGATTCCAGTTTTGCAAAGAAGGCCAAATAGTGGCAGCTTATTTTTATCCTTTGATCAAATAGAGAGGGGCAGGAATGAATCACAAATCATTTAATCACTATATTAACACAAGTTTGGGATGTAAAGCTGTGCATTCCATTTTGGTGAACCGTTTACAGAGATAGCTAAAACCAGTTTATTCCCTAATAAGTTTCAAGACTGCACAGATGCCCAGACCATGGTCTCTCGTGGATGGATGCCCTTTTTCTCCATCAACATCAAGAGACAAAAACAAGAGGCACCATCCGAATAACAGACCCACTCCCACCCACTGGCCAGGGAGCCTTAGCGCTTGGCCCTTGCATGAGCTTCATTATGATTACGTTGTGCCTGGCCTTGCTGACTTGACTTTCTTGCTTGCCCTTGGACATGCTCTTGTCACACAAAAAGTCCCTGATGGCAACTGGGGGCTGAACCAATGACTGCCACTGGATCTGCTCTGCTTGCCTTGTTTTGGCCCTGGGGGTCTGCTGCCTAGCTGGAGGGGCTGTTGTCCTTCCCTGTCACAGGGGAGTTGTCTCATTACACAGTTTAGTGCAATGATCAAACACCAAATAATTATGTAAGTGAGTAATCAAGTCTTTGCTTTCCTAAACCTTTCTTAGCTTTATAGAAATGAATAAGAAGTATGCTAACCCACTGCTGTGAACATCAGCTACCGAGGTGTGCGATATGCAGGTTGGTGCATGGGGCTGCTGGTGAACCTGTGGAAAAAATTTGCCTCAACAACAAAAAATAAAGAGAGATCAGGTTTATGTCTTTTTACTGTAAAATTCACTGCTTCTTTCTTGCATGATGTAGATGCTTAGTGTGCTAACTGCTTACTAATTAAGTGATTTAATTGCAGCAATGTCTTCTTTATAACTTCTCTTTGATTATTTTGTCTTTCAACAGAGGTAGCTTGTCTGGTCATGAAGCTAGTGGCAGTGGTATTGGTAGATGAGATATTTAATGTCAGCTAAATTCCAACATTTTCTCTGGCTCTGGTTCGTATTTCATAGGGCACCATCCATTTGAGGTTGTTTATCCATCTGCTGTATTTGTTCTCATTGAAACTCTAAAAATTATAACAACACCTTTAACCACATGAATACTGATATTGCTAGAACTCCTTTTTTTTTTTCCCTGGGTTAGTCTGATCTAATTCAAACACTAGGTAAAGAGCTTTTGGCTAAATGGCACTTTGTTTGCAGTCTAAGTGCACATTTATAATAGATCATTAGTGGGTAAGCATGGGGTTAGTTTAGCTTTAAATGTTGCCCTGGTTATTATATATTCATTTTTAAAATTAAAATCTGAATAAAATTGATGTCCTTATTAGACTCTAACTAGATAAGTTCCAGCAGTCACTGAATTCTGCCAACCAAGTTTACACAAGAGAAACAACAGAACATTGTATTCTAATTTTTGTTTGGTTTTTTTTTTCTTTTATCTGATTTTTCTTGGAACTACCTGGTTATCATCCTTAATTTAGATCTATTATTCTGAGTGCCTTGAAGCCATGAAAGTATATGCTATGTCTCATTTGTTAATAAAAAGTAAATTTAGGATAGACAACACTAAGTGCTAAAGAAAGGAGATACATCTAGGTTTTCCAATGATTCATAAACTCACTTAGTCTTTTGTTTGCTGCTGGAAATATTAGAATATAAGAAAAATGCAGAGGTGGTCTGAGTGGGTGACAAAAAGGGACAAAACATGTTTATGGGAAAAAGGAAAGGAAGGGGACAAGGGTAAATTGTGGTAGGACAGGACAAAACCCAAATTGTGGCTGGAATGGCTTCAAATTTGTAAGATAAATTCACAAATAAATGGTGCAGATGGGAATTTGTGATTAGAGTGCAGCTCTGTGTTACTGCACTAGTAAAGAGTGACTCATTCTACGCATTATAAAACTTCAGTTGCCAGAAATGAATACATTTTTGCTGTAAAAGTCCTCACTAGGCTGATGGTTGGCAGAGTTCTCAGCCTAGGAGAAGAATGTTTAGTATTTAATTTCTATATCAAAAGCAAAGTTTGGCTGGAACAGTTGCAGGTGTGTGCTGGTTCCAGTCAGTGCTCAAGCTTCTATGTGAAAACTCTGGTGGAAGTTCTGCCAGTGCAGCACCAGCTGTACAATGAGGAGCTGTGGGATGGATCATTCTCCCCCAGGCTCTGCAGTAGTAGTTCAGAGACTGTAATGAAGTCACATATAGACAATCAGTGCTATTAACAGATACACCTCTCATGTGAACACACTTTCTGCGTTGCTGTCCTGTCCCCTTCTGTCCATAAGTGGCTGCAGAGTTCCACCACTGGAGGGTCAGAGCTGTTTTCCGCCCCTGTTCCAGCAGGCAACATCCCACAAATGTCTCATTACTAGCCCCTTATTACCCAGGAATCCTGCTTTCCAATAAGTCCATCATTCAGAGAACAAAAACTGAGTGGATGTCCATAGGTTCGTGTCAGCACCCCTCATCCAAAGTCCCCCTGTAATCCTCACTGTGCAAGGCACTGCCACAGAGTTTGTCTTTCTGCTCTGAAAGCTGTAAATATCACAGTTTGAGTTCATGCTCCTTGCTCCCCAGTGGAATGATATTGTCTCTACTGGGTAAGAACGACACAGATCAGAAATGAAATTGTACTGCTTGATTTGCAATAAGTATCCCTAAAAATAAAGCTTCGGCTCCTTTCCATCCGTTGTTCCTAGTCTCTCCTGCTCAAATGGTGTGTAGCAGTTTTCCTGACTTCCTTGCAAACTGTCAGAGCCAAGCTGATCTTGATTCCTGTAATTTGGTGCCAAAATATGACATCAGTATCTACTGGGCATTGGACAGAGCAAGTTTTATGCAGTGACTAGCTGCTGTGTAGTAGTTACTTTGTTGCTATATTTAACAAAAGGTTTTAGTGTGCTTCAAGATTCAAAGTAAAGAACAAAATTTTGCCTTGAAAAGAATAACTGGACTGTGCCTTCTGTTTATACTTCTTCAGATTCTGTATAAACATTCACCGATCTTAGCTGGGCATTTTTATTGCTAAAAATGGAAGTATTTGCAGTTAGGAAAGACACATTATACCCCCTTTTTTCATTTTTAGAATAGGTTTGAAAGGCATCCAAGAATAGAAATATGGTGTATTTAAATTAAAGACAGCATTGAAATGATCTCTTTTCATTCCTGGACTAATTTTGTGTTCCAGTGATGTACCAATACCTCTGTTTTTTGGTTGCCTGCGTTACTAAGATTTGCAACTTTGGCATCTGGTTTCTAGTAAAGTGATCCTAATTAATAGGCATTGTCTTTTACCACTGGGAATATCTTCGTTTTTGTGAGATAAACAGTAGTTTAATGTCAAATTCCTAATTGATTGAATTTTAAAACTCCAGTGAATTTCATAAGACATTTATGTTTTCGTTGACAGTCTGACTGTGCAATTAAAACCGATCAAAGGTAATTCATATGAGATTAATTACTGTAAATATAGAAAGTTGTGCGGGGGTTTCCACCAAACAAAGAAGGTTTTAGCTGAAGCTTCAATTGCCACAACTTTGCAAAGAACTGATTTTCATGAAGCTCTAAGAGGTGTAGCATGTGTTTGTAAGCACACAGTGTATTCTGCCTTCCTTCTGGTTTTCTGCCATGTACTGCCTTTATAGGCAGCTTGCACACTACCCATGAACAACCAGCCTAGGTTAAGCTTTTGATATACTGACTGGCTGTCATAGTTATACTTGAGCTGTGGTTGTAGGCTCACTGTCTTCAGGGTCCATGAGCATGGCCTTGAAGGTGGAGTTGTAGAGATATAAACAAAACCTTGATCTTCATGATGACAAATGCACTAAAGGATCTCAGTCTGGAATTTAGATTCTCAAAACTCTTATCAGCTGTCACCTGTTCAAGAAGTTCCCAGAGATCATTGTTCTGTTTCAAAGTTATATTTTTGGGGGTAACATGGGTTTTGTCTCTGATTGCACTGAGAACTCTTTGTCTTGGCCTTGTTGGACAGATCCCAGTGGCTTCGTATAGCAGACTTTGTCAGGTTTCAGACTCATCTCCCAGGGCCCATCACATAGTGCATTGAAACACTTTCTTTACTGATTAGAAGGCACCTTGCCATCTATAACAGTGACTTCTCTGCTCAGCAGCCCACAGGACACTTTGAGAAATACATGGATCCCTGTATAGGGAAGTATTTGGCATGAACCACAATTCGTGACTGTAACAGGTATTCTCCTTGGTGGGGTGAGAACTAAATCTCACTGTTATCCCATTCTCCCCTAGCCATCTAGGATCAAAATAATTTTGCGCTTGTATGTCAACTACCTTGGGAACCTCCAGAAAATGAGAACTATTAGTTAGATTCCAGTCTAAAGTGGCTTTTGAGTTAACGTCCTGCTCATAGGACTATCAAGTGTGTTGTTCAGTAGCTGTTTAACACAAGTTATGGAAATTGTCTCGGAACACAGTGAGACACCAGAATCCTTGTCTGTCCTGTGTGTATTTCTGGCCTTGTGAATGCTGCATCTTTCTCTGTTGTGGAATAGCTAAAAAAAAAAAAAAGTGAATTAGAGCAGTGTGCAGTGGCTCAGTTCTAAGAATCAGGCTGGCTGACCCTTCCTAATAGAACAGAAAAGGAAACATATCTTGTATCAGTGTACCATGTTTTGTATACCATCCAGTTAAGGGACATCCAGTTTGGCCCAAGTCACTTCAAAGCAAAAATGCAGAAACACTCTATGTCATCAAAGTGCAATTTTATTTCCATCAACTTCAGGTTGTGTCAAATTAACTCTGCATCTCATACAAAGTGAGATTTGATTTGATCAGATTACAGACTGCTGCCATATACTAACCCGGGTTCTGATTCTGCTTCACAAATGCTGTTTGCTGATGTTGTTAGGTCAGGACAACCTTTTCTGTAATTTCGTTTTCTCAGAGACTGTATGAGCCTGTGGGTGCTATGCATAATGAATTTCTTTTGTACAGTTATAACTTTATGATGACCACTGCAAACAACTCTCACTTTGCATTCCCTGCTGTTTCCTGTGTCTTCTGAACTATCTCCGACTAGTTTGATGTCACTGAGGCTCAGGTAAAGGAGCCCATTCTCTGTTATTATGTTGCCTTTTAACTATTTTCTCATTTTCCAGATTGATATTTTGTTCTTGGGCCTGCAACATCACACATTTTTCACTGATTTTGTTCAGCTGACTTGTAACTTCTGATGTTCTGTAAAACTAGTTGTGCTTAAGGTATCTCCACAACCTCAGGAATGTTGCAAAAAAGTTATCTTTGCCCCATATCTCGGAAATTTTTTTTGTATGGTTCTTTTCAGCATGGTAGTTATAACTACCATGGCAATAAAAATTTTTTTGTTTTGGTTTTGTTTTTTATTTTAGTCTGCTTTTAACTGACAATCCAAAAACTATTTTAGGCACTGCTGTAAATCTTATCAGGTGCCAAAGTGGTTCTTTTAGCTGTCTAAACCCCTTTTAAAATCTGATTGCATATGAATTGTTTGTCCTTTCTGCTACAAGAGTCAAAAGGTTTTATTTATTGCCAGCTTCTCTTGATTACTTTGTAGACCTCATTTTATTTTCAGAAATCATATACCTATAAATCAAGAAGACAAATTAGTGCAAGTTCCAAATTATCCTGCTTCCGCTAACCTATTTGTTCATAAAGACATTCACAAAATAATAGCCACTATTTAAATTTAATTCCTGTCTTCACAGCTGTAATGGATGGTGCTTGGTTGCCCCAAATCAATAATATTTCTTCAGAAGTCTCATATCACCAAATAACTACATGGAATAACAATCAGAATAATTTAATTTAATTGTTCACAATTAGTATTGGAGAGGAAGCTGTTAAGTCCATTGATTGTTTATCAGACACTGAGGTGAGATCATTTAAGCATGCATTATAGAAGTAATAGATAAATTGCCAGCATATTAGTATGCAGCTACTACATTTAATCTTAATTAATGATTTAACTTATTTTTAGATTTCAGTGACAAAGGTGAGGAGTAAGACTTATCTCAGATTTTTACCTCAAAACTAGCTCAAGGACCCTGCAGGAACGCTGATAGAGTAAGAATTTGTTCTTTCAGAGGTTACAGTATGTGTATGGAAACCCAACGGATCCAATACATAAAGAATTCTTTTCAGTAAATATCCCCTATATGGAGAAATGTTTCAAATGCATGTTTTATGTATCAAAACACATGAGTTTTTTCCCTTACCAAAAACTTCTCTTGTAATTATAGAATCATTAAGGTTGGAAAAGCCCTTTAAGATCAGCAAGTCCAGCTGTCAGTGTAACACCACCATGTTCACCATTAAACTATGTCCTCAAGTGTCATATCAACACTTTTTGGAACACTTTCAGGGATGGTGACTCCACCACTTCCCTGGGCAGTCTGTCCCAAAGCCTTACAACCCTTCCTATGAAAAAATGTTTCCTAATATATAATCTAAACCTTCACTGGTACAACTTCAGGCCATTTCCTCTTGTCCTATAGGAGGAGCTTGGATTTTTCACATGAACAACTATTTACATTTCAGAGTTCTTGTAACCCAAAACTAACAAAAACATACAAAAATCCTTTCATCTACTCTAAAACAACTCTGAAAACAATTTTACGTATACTAAATTCTGGAAATATGAAGACAGATGTAAGCTCATTACAAAAAACATTTGCTGAACTTTTACAAAACCTTTCAGGATTTAGTCTTGTAAAACTCTATTCTATATAATAGCACTGCTTCTCTGAGGAGCTTTTAAGATCAAACTCTTTGCTACCACTCTTTTTGTCCTGAAGTTGACTCACGCTTAAGGACATTTCCCTGCGAAGCAATTCAGTTTTCCTTTTTATTCTCAGGAGGTGAAGAAGATCAGGAAGGCCCTGGATCTTGTTCAGTTTCTGCTTAAGTTATTAGAAAAATTCTCGCTACCTCAGGCAGCAGAGGAACAAAACCTAGGAGAAACTTCAGCAGCTTTTTTGTGGGTTCTAGAGGGGGCCCTGGGTCAGCTGGTGGGACCAGGGAAGAAAGCTGCTGTCTCTTACCAGCATTGCTGTGTGACAGGCACTCCTTACAGGAACGCCAAGAATTTTGAAGTCGTCGAATAAATAATTTATAGGAAATCATTTGCTGTGTCTAGTCATTCCCTAAAACACTCAAATGCATGTCTCTAATGGGCTTATGAAGTTGTGATGAGGACAGCCAGTGGAAAGAGTCATCAGTGTATAAAAGGGCAGATGATTTGAGCTGGCTGAAGACTGAGCTGCAAGGTTCTTTTGAGGAACACTTCTACAGAAGAATACCCCTTTTCCTTGCACTTAATGTTGGGAATAAGAATCTCCCGGAGCTAAAAATCCCTTGTCTCTAATTTCTTTGTTGCAGTTCTCTTCACTCACCACTTTCTGTTTGACATAAAAGAAGAAAAAGGGGTGCAAAATAAAACAAAATAAAAACAATCTTTGCCTCTTCTGTTTATAAATATCTTGAAATTTCTGATTTTTATTTCAGGATCACATTCCTCTGACAATTTTAATTTAACCGGGAAGAAACAGCTGAAATAAACTGAGAGGGTTATTTACATCCGAGCAAGGGTAAGATCCTTTCTTTGTGCCACTTCCTGCGGTTCTGTTTTCTAATTAAAGAAAAAGCTAACACGAGTGAAGCCACATGCTCACGGTGCATAATTTTTGGAAAGACAGCAGCAATTTAAAAGTAAATTTCACACCAGCTCTGAGACTCATGTCAGATGCTGCCTGCTCGCTCTAGTTCATGAAGGCCATTTATATTCTAAATTTAAAAATAACTTGGTGATGGCACATTCCATTAATAAATTAGGACTAGAATTTTATGTTTTCAAAGACTATGGTGAGGTATAAATAGATTTGCTAAAAACAGCTGAAACTCTGTTTGAGTGTTTCTCTTTCACCTGCATTTATTTCAAGCTCGTGTTCCACTATCTGCCTTCCTGTTTCTGACTAAGGGTCTAACTCTGAAATCCCTTCCGTGTGGTGACAGAAATTTTAAAGACATTATCACCTGGGAGAAGATTTTTGGTGAACAGGGCTACCAATAAACCCACTCTCCACTTCATTCAAGGATGGAAAGGTGCTGATGAAGTTTCCAGATGATTGGTAATTAATTGTCTTGTGCAGTCATGGTATCTAAATGCCCAGCTGAAATAGCTTTGCACACTGACAGCTCAATGGGCACACTTCTACTTGCAGTGTTTTTAATCAATGCAGCTCCTTGCTTTTTGGACATGTGCCTACACCACAGTGAACATTTTAGAGCTCTGCTTTCTATTTTAAGGTGAAAAATAGTAGATATCTGCTCTAACCTGACAAATGCCTGAAGAACACTTCTGTACTTGGTTTCAATTTCATTCATTTCGGTCATGAGAACTGAAGACCTGAAGCTGGGACAAACCCCAAAGTCCTCAAAAACTCAAAACAAATATCAAATTAACTATTTGTGCCCCCAAACAAAAACCAAACCAAACGCAAATACAAACCCAAACAAACAAAAAAGGAATTTTCTTTTCAATAAACCACTCAGTTTAGAATTTTGAAACATTTTATCTGAATCTTCACCTGTTCAAAAGATATCTTATTTGTTTTCCTGTTGGAATTTAAATATCTCAAAAAGTTTCTTTGCACCAGAAGTTCCATAACAAAATTCAATATTCTGACAATTTCCGAACGCTGAAAAACATGAATAAAAAATTTTCCACAAGCAACCCGTTTTCACAAAATGTTCTATCTGTTTGAAACATGCTCCTCCAGCCATCACAAGATGCTTTTGTTCAGCCTTGTGGTAGTTTACACCAGTTAAATGGATGTGAGTACAACTTCACTGGGCCTTGCAGACCTACCTGGTCTGAGAAGTGTGGGAAGTTTGTATAGTCCTGAGTGACTGAAACAAATGGTCCCACAACACTTTTTTGCTGTTATCATTTATGAGATTGATAACTTTCTGTTCCTAGAAGTTCCAAAATTTTCCTTTAGAGAAAAATTTCCCTTGAAAAGTACCCACTTACATCTCTAAACCAACAGAGAAGAGACTAAAGTCAGTAAGTACAGAGATACTAATAAAAGGATAACCACGGATCAAAATAAAAAAACCCACCTCAGTATAGTTGATTCTTCAATAATAATTACATCAATCAAAATTTGTCCCATCCTTCCTAGAAAACAGGTTAAATAGGTTGTCTGCATTTTGGTTTTTTTGCCAATCTTTCCCTTTCATAATCTGAAGAAACATGATTTCTTTCAGGGTGGGAAAAGATATAGGACCAGTGAAAAGAAAAGTCTCCAATCAGGGTCTTTATCTTTTGTGTTGCACATTCTGGGCCAAGATCCCAGGAGGATTTCTAGTAACATAGCCTGTAGCGAAAGTCATAAATACTTTATACACATTTGTAAATGGAAGCATTTTTAGTGAGTACCTATGAAAGAAAAACAACATCCTGTGTTGACTAATGTAAGTCAGCATGATATATGTAAACATAAATCGTCTCCTCTCTCTTCATAGAAAATTTAGATCTTTGTTCTGCACATGCTTGAAAAACAAAAAAACCCCATACTCTTACCAACATGCTATTCATGGAGTTACTGAGCAGAAATACGGGTAAGTGGAATTATGGATGAAAATTATTAAATTCTACATGGCAGTGAGTCAGCACAGCTTGTACATCACCTGACAGACCTTAGTTTTCCCTTGAGTTTCCTCCAGACATTACCTGTAGGTGGGATTTAATGAATACTAGTTAGGTAAATGCTCTGACACTTTGAACGACTACATCCTGGTAGACCCCAGAGTTTGTACTCTGTTCATGATTAAAGCTTCACATCAGAGGCCTCCTTCCTTTTAAGAAAAGGTTACAATTTCGGTTTCCAAGTTATTTAGGATCTATTTAGGAATCGAGTACAATATGGCCTTTATACAACCCATTTATAGTATGGTCACTCATTTTCCTATCAGTAAAAACATAGAAGTCTCTATGGAGTAAGTAATTACTTTAAAAGCAGTCCACATGAGATGTTTAAATGCATCTACTTGAGTATCTGGGGCATATATAGAGCTCTCTGAGTCTCCAACTTGCACGTGTTTGTTTTGCAGATGCAGCAATGCAGTGAGACTGCAGTTGTGGATGGGGTGTTGGGTCTCTGGTCTTACTCCCTCTTCGGGTTTAAATGCAAGTGTGTGATGATTTGCTTGCACTTTCGCAGTTCTATGCTTTGCTACCACGGGATGCTTTGTTAAATAATACACAGGAAGTATCTAATCAGTCCCTTCAGTGGTTCCTCTGTTTAAATTTAGCTTGGAGCTCTTACGTCCTCACATGCAGATTGTATCCCAGATACTCAGTGTCTGGTTTTTGTTACAGCAGGTTGGGCTATAAACAGCTTCCTTTACTCTCTATGATGTCAAGAACAGAGTTGAAGGGCATGAGAGAAAGGTAAAAACTGCCTTGAGTGACTTTGTGTACTGTCTGTTTGTCCTAAATAATAACAGAGGGCTGACAAAATCATATCTGTAAGGTTTTGTAAAGTGTTACATTTTATTTGTGCCAAGAAAAAAGTTTGAGTTCAGAAGTATAACACTCTGTGTGCCCATTTAGCAGTAAAGACAAACAAATAGTGGAAATTTTCAATGATTCTTTTATACATAAGATGTAAGTTGAATGAGGGGATGTTATTTTCACAGGAAGAAAAAAGTCAGTTTAAATTCATATTTTGACCCATTTTATGTGTCTGGTAAAATGCCTTTTTATGTAAGACCGCTTCATTAATGTGTTTCTGAAATCCACCCCTTTAATAGCAGAGCAAAATTGCCTGAATTCTGGAGGGTGGTCACCCAGCCTTTCCTGTGCCTGCAACTTGTTGCTACTAGCTGCAGAAAAAGAAAACTGAAGACTGAAACTAAACCCCGTCTAACAAAATAGTTAGGACCTCTGTAGGTTATGAATTCTGAAAGGTGTGGGTAAGAGGAGAGGAAGATAAAAAAGAAGGAACATTTTTATTCTGTAGTAAGTAAAGGAAGTCATTACTATTTTCTTAATCTCAAGAGCTGATCTATAGGCCCTTAAATCTCTAAACCAGGGAGAGCAGTTACCTCTAATAAAACTATATCTGGATCTACATGGAGAGTTTATTTAATATGCAAAAAAGAAATCAGCAAAAACAGAGACCTGCAAGTTTGTCATACATTTCTTTTGGTTTATTGCCTGATAAAAACAAACAGAAAAAGATGAAAAAATCAAAAGAAAACTTTTGGTTTTTCCAAACTTCTCATGGCAAAAGTCAGGAGACTAATTTATTTGAATTTGCCTTCTTTATGGGTGAAATGCCTGGCATTTTATTTCACACCTTCTAAGTTGTGTGGAAATCTAGGAGTATAAACATTATGAATGACTTTAAGAACTAAACATATGATATCCCTTTAAATTGTGCCCTTTTGACTATTATATTTCTCACTTGTTCCTGGGCTCTTTTTCAAAAGGAAAGTAAACAACATGTTTTGAAGGAGCATAACTAGGAGCTGGAGAACAAGAAAACTGCTGGCTTTATTTTTTCCCCCCCCCCCTCCACAGTGTTTAGCAGATGTCATGGACTGAAACTGGGTCTGCACAATCTTTGCACAAAGTCACCCAGGTCAAGTACCACGCTTACCTCAATCCAAAGCAGATGTAACAGCAGTTGTGTCATAGCTAACTATGATGTAACAAGAGTCATCAGCTTGTCAGCTTATCTGGGCAGACTTGGTACACAGAATGTGCTTAATTTCAGGAGCACCTATCGAATTTTTGGTAAGCTCCTGCCTACTGGTTTTGCAACCAAACACCAACAATGTGTATAATTTTCTCATCGACAGAAAACTCATCTCTGGAGCCAGATCTCAAGAGTTTGGGACAGAAGAATCTCATCATGTGAATATAGGCAACAATAAAAATACACTACTACTTTTAGTAGTAATACAATAGTGTAGTAGTAGTGGTGGTGGTAATAGCAACACTGGCAATAAATTTATAACAGTACGAAAAGGAGCCTTTTGCAGAATCATAGTGGCGTGAATTCTTTCAAAAAGGAAATTGGAATAATTTGTTACAAGACTGTACAAAATTCCCAAGAGTTATGCCTAGAAGCCATTGCGTATAACCCTGTGTGGTTTAGGCAGGGATGTGGCTCTCTCCTTCCTGTGCTTTTAGAGGGAAGCATATTCGTGGGTTTTAAAGAAGTACATTATTCAGTGTTCCCCCTCCTCCCCACTCTTTGCAGTAACAAGCTGAACCATTTCAACCAGGGGAACTATTTCCTTTCTTCTTGCCAAACTGGGAGGGTGCTGTACATGCCCTGTGTATGAGAAATATAGTTCAAGTCAGGAATCAACATGCTTCCCAGCTCTTTGTGAGGCACTGTTCCCTCTTCAGACGCTAGTTCAGCATCCTGAGTGGTTCTCTAACTGCTGGAGGGAATGGGCACAACATTATTTGCTGCAGAAGTGGATGCCAGATGATGGGGAAGAGGAAATTTATTCCATTTTCACTGAAAATACACTGCTTCCATTTTCCCAGAGAAGCTGTTCTGCCACTTCAGTGATGACCAGCATCTCTAAAAATAAAATGTAAACAGTATAATGACAATGTCATTAAGAGGAACACAGTCCAAAATACGCATGGCAATTTCTTCATTGTTACTTCTGCTTAAAAAGGAGAGCCGCTGAAGACACATTACAAAGTTACAGCCTCATCCTTCTCTGTCCTTAGCATTCTATGTTGAAGTCAGTGGTTCCCTTCGCCAGACCTGGGACTCCGTAATAAGTACCTGTGCAGCTTTGTCACCTTTTTGTTCTTCATTTAATACTGATGTACATATTTGTGTGTCTGGAGACCTGGTTTACTCTGTGGCATTGCTACAAAATTGTAACACCAGTCAACTCAGCTCACAGCCTTTACCAGTTCAGTGACAACCTGGGAATCCTCTCTGTAACACCTCTGATTTCTAAGCAGGAATATTCAGGTGATTGGGAACACACAGTATAATAAATTAATTTTTTACCGGAAGAAATTGGAAAACTAACATGAATTTCTCTAGCCCAAAGTTGCATTATTTTTTGCAAAAACAAATCTTCAATTAAAGAAATGAAAAGAGTGCATGTTTATTCATTTTCACTTGTAAATAAGGTACTTTGAAGAGAAAGATTTCCCAGTATTACAATATTTTTAAACTTTATATTGCCTTCAATATTATCCCTATGTTATACAGCACACGAAGAAACAATATGTTTTATTAGAACAAATAATATGACATAGCTGGGAAAATACTGGCAAACCTTTTGCATTTAGTTCTTCTTTGTGTCCATGAAGCTCCTGAAGAATTTCAAAGGATTGTAGAAATAGCTCATCTCAGTCAGTCATTTCAGTGGTTCTTGTTACACTTTGCTTGTGTGTTCTTAACAGTTGATCAAAATCTTAGAGAAAATGATTTGGAATAGGATTAAAAACCTTGAAAAGCTATTATTCGTGTCTTCATATCACATTTGTCTTTCTGCCTCCTTCTGCCTTTTCTTAGTCTTTGCTATTCCTGTTCTCTATATGGTCCTCCTTATGCACTGATCAGCCCGCTCCACTGTATGCATGTGCAGGGCACAGGACAACGTATCATTTATATCCAAAGAATGAGATTTCATAACAACACTCCTTATCAGAGAAAATACCTCTTCTGTTGAGGAAACATAAGCCTTACCATAATCTACGGCTGAAGAGTTGTAGCTGACAGGTATATCCTGCTGCATGGAGGAAAAGCTAATCAGTATTTTGTTTCTCAGTGGAACAGGAAACTTGCAACATGTCTTGAAAACTGCCCAGGGCACAAACGAGTGCTTGGAAATAAGGCAAGAAACCTAAACATCAAATTACACTTAAAGCAAAGTAGGCTGTCTCTGTTTAAGGTGAGAGGTTGTTTGCAAAGGGAGCAAGTGTAAGAGTTTGAAATCCTGCAGCCACTCTCTTTCAAGTAATATAGAAAAATGGATGCAATTACAAGTGATTTAAGCATTATATCTGCATGAAATGCTGGGGATGGACAAGATAAGTAAACGCAAGAGGTAGAGTGGCTGCGAAAACATCATGCACAACTGCTCATGCACAAGCATACCTGCTCCTGTAGCTACTTGCATTCCCCATTGTCAGGAAAAAAGAATTCTTAGTTCTAACCAAGAGGTATTTAAGGGGTTCAGATCACCATCTGCTGTGAGGTCAGGCTCATAATATCTGCAGGCCCCTTTTACAATTTCTGGAAGCTAAGCTTCTCCTGTGGACTGCAGTGATGCTGGGCTGGTGATTCTCCAGTAAAACTCACAGGACTGCATATCCTTCTGTTTACCAAGTGTTACATTTCACCCAAGAAATGTAGTTTGAATATGCTAACTTCTGATGAAGTGACTGGCTCAAAACAAAGCAAGCTGTTTTCTCTGTGGAGCTGGTTACAATGCCCCAGAATTTTCCGTTTTATAGATTTCAGGAGGAAAAGGATGATTACTGGTTTTATCTCCACTAATGATGTAATCCTGAGGATTTCCTGGTGCTATATGCAACACTCTTAACTAAAACAGGGTTGCAGTATAAATCATTGTGCCAAAAACATTCATTAAAAGTGGGTCTTTAAGTAGCTGAGAACTACATGTGAAAACACAAAATAAAGGAAAGGTATGGGATGCAATACCACTGTTATCCCTGACATTTAGACTTTATCATAAGGTCTGGTGTATTTCTTAACTCTTCAACTGCTGAAGTTGTAACTGAAATAGCAAATACCCATATATTTAGTAAAAACTGTACAGTCAAGTTTAATTTTTAAAAAATTGTTTCTGAACTCTGCCCTTGAGGACGAAAATGCAGTTCAGAGACACCTTGCAATTTCAAAAGCAGAAGACAAATAGATAGTTACAGACTATAGTAATTTTAAGTGCTTTGAGCATTGTTAAATTGTTGAATTATAATTAGTTTTGTTCCCCTACTCTGTGAATTCTGAAGTTGATAAAATGGGATTTTGGTTAGTATCCTAACTTCCCCACATACCACCCTATGTGACCTTCAGTATCTCATATCATGTCCCTGCACCTCAGAGATCTGTAAAACTGGATTATGCTTCCTTACTTCTTGGAAGAATTGTAAGATCAAATTGTACACACACACACTCTCTCTCTCTATGTTTGATAGACAGGTATTGCAGTGTAAGTGGGTGAAGAAGAATCCAGATTGACCATGCCGGTTTTTACACGTAAAGTTTAGAAGTATGGTCACATATTCTCTCACGTTAGTCTAAAGAGTTTTGCCAGCTTCTCTTTACGAACTTTCTCTCCTTTGCTGCCTGCTAAGCTCTGGTTTCATTGCATTTTTGTTAAAAAAATTGTTATACAATCCAAGCCAAGTATCCAAGGCTAAGAAGAGCCTTATTTTTCATATTGTGTATGAAGAATCATGTGACTTTGATGTGTCCCACACCATTGGCTTTTGTGGTGTCTTATATCTGATAATCATATTGGAAGTATTTTCTTCAGTAGTTGTCCTTTAAATTTGTATTTATGGCAATATAGAAATCACCTAATTTAGACGCTTCTGACATACTTTAGGAATAAAGTTGATTACAAGTTGTTCTGTATTTGCATGAAAGAACTTTGTAATCTTCATAATTATCCAGAAGAGCACTAACTTTTGGGATTTCACATTGAGAGAATACTAAGAGCCTAATCACTGTTACGTGATTGTTTCCTCCTGTGTATGCTTTAAACATAGTTGAACAGCCGTAATTGTTCAGTCATAATTGAAATTGTAATTATAAAATGTTAATTTGTAAAGATTGAAAGTCGTGTGAAAATTCTAGTTAAAGCTCAATTTTATGAGTACTTCTTCATTTCCACTACAGTGTCTTATTGGAGTTTCCAATACATTCATCATGCTTTGCCTCCTTGTAGCTTCCCTTCAATTCTGCTTCATTATCATTCATACTGTTAATACGTTCCTAAACAATTAATTCCCACTCTCACTTATTGCAATGTCTAGCTGTCTTGGAGAGAGCTCTGTATGTTTATTCCTGTTAGCCTTTCCTTGGGAATATGGCCACACAGTGCTGGCCAGCTCCAG
The DNA here is from genome assembly GCA_035584735.1 of Pseudotriccus pelzelni. Classification (NCBI taxonomy): domain Eukaryota; kingdom Metazoa; phylum Chordata; class Aves; order Passeriformes; family Tyrannidae; genus Pseudotriccus; species Pseudotriccus pelzelni. The sequence goes on along the minus strand of JAWMRA010000078.1, from coordinate 102,540,848 downwards.
GACTTATAGGTTCAACTTTGATAAAAAACATGTTGGGTTGACTGCAGCCGGGGTTTCTTCCTCAACTGTTGATCTCTCTTCCTCCTAACAGGCCTTACCATCCTCTGAAACAGAAATGCTGAATATATATATATGAATCCTTCCAGCAACTTTTGGATGCCAGGCTGCCACCTTCCCCTCTTCTCCCTTGTCTTCTTGAAGGGAAGATTAGCTGGCTTTCTAACTTTATTTCCCCAGGACCAGCTATCAATTTATCTCCTAGAATTTTTGAGGAAACAGGTAGATCTTCTTCTGAAAGTAAAATTAAGGGTAGTTGAACAAACCCCCTAATGCAGAGACAGAGCAGACACTGGCTTTATTTCTCAGCAGTGCATTCCTTAGCACTGTTGATGAAATCAGTAAGTGGGCTATGTACTTAATATAAAATGTACATTTTTGAAAACTGTTTTTTGGAGCTGAATAATTTCTATAACATGAACATGAAATAAATGTCTTCTCTTGTCAGTATTGGCTCAGTTGGAACAGCACTAAAGATATATAAGTGAAAAACTCCAGGATTAATTTTCATTAAGAGCTGCTTAGTAGTCTTATTTCCTTAGCAGATTTAATCCTTATTTAAACCCCAAACTTTTGTTTTGCACTCATGAACAATATTTGACAGAACAAGACAACTGTATTTTAAAAATCTGCCTAACAGAATAATGTATAAATTCTGAAAATTTTATCCTAGTAAACATTTTATTTTATTAAAGCTGTTGAGCTGATCTTTTACATTAAGTTCTACCAAACATGTTTCTCCCTGGGAGATGACAATTTAAATTAATTAGAAAAAATTGGCTGTCATCTATAAAAAGTGTTTTGTGGAACATTATTGTTTTTCCTTTTATTTCTAAAGAAAGCTGGAAGGCAGATTTAAATCCTGCTGTATTATTGCAATTCTTTTTGGTGCTCAAATAATGGTGTCTTTAGTAGAAAAAGAAACAATCAAGGTCTGTTATTTTATACTTTCTGATGTGTAGAAAGTGCTCCATGGAAAGTGAAAATTTAATTAAAATTGCAAATAAATCTAATCACATTTAACACCTGTACTAAATAGTTGCATTATGCTATTATTTTAATGCTTCTTTTCCAGTTATCCTGTACCAGATGTAGATTAACACTTATGAAACAGTCTGCACATCTGATGTGAATTTGCTTAACAGCTTGTAAAATCCTGGTTTTTATGTTTTTAAACAGATTCACATACTTGATGTAAAATATCCCTAGTTTAAATATTATTACCTGTTCATATAAATGTGATTTTTGTTTTCATGAAATACTGTATGTGATTTCAAAGTTCTCATGTTTTCTATTATCTAGATTATCATTTAAAAGTTCAAGGCTCTGTAATACTGTGTTCCAGGATATAATCAAATTTTAGTTCAGCCTGGTGATCACAGAAAGAGTGTGAAAATAAATCTTGCTACAATAGTTGAATTAATATGGAATAATATTTGAGAATTTGTGTACAAGTCAGTGCTTTCTGATATTGTTGCTCTAATTTTTTTTTAGTGCTTCTGAAATTATAATTCAAACATGATTCCTTTACTATTTTGTGCTAACTTTAGTGAGGGATGTATACACAGTGTATCTGTATGTGTGCATAAATATGTAAATTCAAACCAAGGCATTTTCTTCCTATTTAAAACAATTTTGTTTATGCAAACTTTATGGGACTTAGTGGAGTTCACAGTATTTACATATGTCCAAATTGTAGCGATGCACTGACTACTAAGGGTAACATAGTTATATATTTCCTGGTTGAAGGTAAATTCAGAATGATGGTGTTGTATTAGGCTAAAATTTTGTGCTTAATTTCTTTTGAAAATGAATAGTGCAAATGTATTTGTTTGAATTTTCAATCTCTTTTGGACCTGATAAATCCAGTGCCTGCTTCTCTCCCTTTGCTGTCGATGTAAGAAGGAGTGAAAAATTGTTCTCCTTCTCACATTGTAGTCTTTTCCATTCTCTTTCACAGGTGTAAATGGCTACATGGGGACAAAGACAGAGATGAAGCAGGAACTGAGCTTAAAGTAGGAACAAAATTTTGCTGGCACTTACAGTGGATTGGCCTGGATTGCCATATGTTTCTCAAAGCAAGATTTTGGCAGTTGTAGTTGGACTTCCATATATTCTTTTGTCCTGTAGAAGTTATGGAATTTATTGCTGCATTTGGCCAATGAGCTGGCCCTTGAAGTGTATATGTAAACTGTTACCTGGATGAAATTCAGAGGTCACATCTGAATACTTGTCCTAAGTCTGTCAAAAGAAACCCTGATGCATGTTTTTCTCTGCATAACCAAATGGGTTTTCCAGAAGGCTGTGCAGTGTTTATTTAAAAGCTTTAGGAGTTCATGATCTTTGGGGTGTGTGTGTATGTGAATCTGTAACTGAATAAATGTATCAAATGGACACAAATTTTTTTTTTTGTCTTTCTTGAATCAGGAGCAAGTAAGGCAAAGGAAACACCTTTGACCTATGTAACAGTTCATCCTAATGTGTATTAATCTAATGCTTTTACATAGTTTAAATGTAAAATGTTTAAATGTTCAAAAATTAAGTTACTGGTACCAAAATCAAATATTGAGAAATGTTTTGTTAGGAAGGCTCTGCTACTCTCTCATGAGTTTATTTCTCTTTATTACCATCTCCCATTTGATCATAAAATGTCTTTTCCTTCTTCCCTTCCTTTCTTCCTCCCCATAATTTTTGAGGGTTCTTCTCCAGTTACTTCAGAACGGATTACCTTTATTTTTTCCAGCTGAGATTAGAATGCTTGAGGCTTTATCTGACAGTAAGGTGCATTGGGACATGGAAATGCTGTCTTGGCTGGTGAGGGAGAAAAGACCCAGAGTGGGACAGCATGGTCTGTTCTGTGGAAAAGGTCTTTTGCATAGCTACTAACTAGAGGCTGAGCATATGAGTCCCTGAACTCAAATCCACCTCTATTTGCTGAGCCATGTTATTCTAAAATAATTGCAATGCTGATTGTGTTGATTGCCTGTATTGGGGCTGCTCCAGTTTGTCTTTCCTGGCTTTGATCCAGGATTATCCCTTGGCTTCAGTGACCTTTCAGGCTTAATTTTTTAATTAAAATAGACAGTCCCAAAGGCCTTCTGAAATTGCTGTTGGACCCTAAATATCATCTGCATACCACACAGTGTTGGTGGGGCCCAGGGGTGCTTCTTTGTGGGCAGTCCATATGCCAGGCATGGATTGGTAGCAGGCTTGGCAGTGAAGTGGGGCTGCCGTCCCTGGAGCCCGGGGCATCTGTGGGGCCGGGGATCGACACTGCTGTGCTCACTGCCGTGCTCTCTTACAGGGCGCTGCCAGCTCCTAGCACAGCTAACCAGCTCCCTGCAGTGCGTGGCAGAGGCCCTTATGAAATCCCATTTTATAGCTCTCTTACTAAAGAGGGACTTGCCTTTAGAAGGTTAGCATTTAAAGAAACCCCAGTATGGCTTGTGTTGAGTTCGTAATGGCTTAGCAGGAGCTTTGAATAGCTCCACTTAATATCTGTTGTACCTAAGGTTTCACTTAATTGGGACAACTGGTAGATCTGTAGCCTGCCTAACTAAGTGGTCATAAAATGTCATGAAGATAATAAGAGAGATAATACTGTTATGAATAAAAATATCAGAGTAGAAATGCCTCAGTGCATGTAATCTATTTTCTTCTTATTTTTTATTTTAATCTTTACTTGGATACACTCTGTATTAAAAGACTACAGAGCAGAATTTCATCACCTAGTGAAAGCATCAATTTTCACTGTCCAGCTGCATCCTCAGTACGTGTAATTCAATAAATGCCTTGATCAAGAAGCTGTCCTAGCCACTCACTATTACTGTGCAATATCTTCTCCTTGTTAGATGTTGCAATACAGTCACCATCTAAATGAAGGATAACGTAATTAAGTGGAGTGTTGGGTAGCATCAGAGGCAGAAGTTTTATTTTCTGGAGAGGGAGCTATTCCACCAGAGCTGTACATTTTAGTCGTCAGTAATCATAACAGCAACCAAAAGGTTATAACTTTATTCCAGGCTGTTAAGTAATTAAGGAATCTATTAGAAAGATTTTCTTAACACTAAGGAAATGTGTGTGTTAGAAACCAGCTGTTCAATGTCCTTTTTCTTGTGTTTGAACTTGTAGGGAAGAGGATCTTATGCATAAACACTCCCCCCCCCGAAAGAAGATCACCCAAATTTTACTTGAGCAAATAGGCTAAAATGTTTAGTCTGCTTAGACTAAACTATCTCTAAATAGCATTAGATATCAGGGTTTCTACCCTAACATATTGCAGGTGCATATAAAACCCTAATAACCAAAAAGAAAGAAACAGCAGTGCTTTAATTAGAGCACAAATGCACCATTTATTCACTGAGAGACCTTGACCCACTACTGTGCCTTCCTATAATAGGCTTCATACCTTGGTCCTCTGGAGGGCTCCTGGAGTGTTCAACAACCTCACTTCTGCTGGTGGTCTCTTAAGAGCCATGCTGCCACTGTGACTTGAATGTGAATCAAAGCAGAGATCTTTCCCAAGAAAGGCTTTATATATTCATTAAAATTTCAAGATTTTAATTAGGGTGAATCCCTGTTAACTCAATCTGTTGGAAAAAACAGTTGTTCTATTGGTGGCATATGCAATGCCTAGCTACCTCTAACTATGTTCCTTGAAAAGATGGAATTGCTTTTCGATACTATAGTGCCAGTAGTTAGCTGGTCATATTCTAACTTTGAATAACTAACGATCTAACATTAACAATGTAACAAAAAAAGAATTGGTGATGGAATGTATTAAACTGTTGAATCTGTAAGGTAAAATCCAGAAAATGGTACTGAATAAACAGGTATGGCACGGAAAATATAGGGGCGAAATGATAAAGAAGTTTGAAAACTGAATTAAAACCAAAAAGTACCTTGGCATTCTGCAGGAAAGGGGAGGAGTGCAGAAGGATGTACCTGGAATTTTCATATCTTCTTTGTTTTATTTCACTATTCAACTGTTATGATTAATATTGCATAACATATATGCTATATTTTGTAATATAACATACTGCTTTCTGAACTAAGGGCCTTGCACCTCAAGCTAATTGCCAGACTTCTTGGTGTCCTCTCTTTGCCCTCAGAAACACTGTGCTCTTAACCAGTGTAATAACCCAGCTTCAAAAAGAGGAGTAAGGGGTATTCCTGAGTCCAGTCTCAGTTTGCAGCAGTGGTTAGTCTAGCAATCGGGATGTTCTTGTGGGAAATGGGTGCTGTGGGTTCTGTATTGCTGAGATTTACGAGTGCACTGGATACCAATTTCTAATTTCCCAGACAAATGAGCCAACAACTAGACTACAGTATTACAAACAAAGCCTCCCACAGTCCTGACATTCATCTCTCCCTAATAATTTGTGAGTAGGACACGGAACCTTAGCAAACAAAGGTGTAATATGTTAAAGTTTAGAGCTTGTGGTGCAAAAACTCAGAGGAAAATGAAAATTCACAGTGTTTTTTTTTCTTATTGTTTTTTAACAGTAAGCACAATCAGCCCATAGAATAACTAAATGAGAATTGTAGTGGATTTTCCATTATTAGAAACCTGAAAATTGACATTGGATGTTTCACTAAAAAACATGCTTGAGGTCTATCACAGCTATTGAAATCTGAAGCAATAATTAATTCAGGGAAGTCCCATGACCTGTCAGACTAGATGATCACAATGGTCACTTCTGGCTTTAAATTCTATGGAGTTCCTGGCTTCTGTGCTGTGAATGCCAATAAGACTGCCAATTAGTGTCTTTTTTTTTTTTTTTATGTGGACACGTGTTCACTGGGAGCTAGCTGAGACTACTAAATTAATTTTAAGGTCATTAAAATGCTTCATTCCCTGAATAATGATTGCCACAAAACACAATTAGAATGTAAAAGAGAAAACATCTTATTCTTGGGAAAAAAAAGTAAGCATAAGGTGGTAGTGTAAATATAATACAGCTTTTTTTATCATCTCATTCTTTCCCATCACTGAATGCCATATATAAGATGTCTAATCATTAATTTCATTGTTATTTTTATTCCTTAAACTAGAAAGAACATTACTAAGGCAGTGCTTGATGGGGAAGGTTTTAATGCCAAAGGCGAGGATGAAATATCTAAGTAGTGGTTGATCCCTGATCTCATGGGAGAGAGGATGTCTATTCAAAAGGCAGAGACAAATATGAATAGTTAATCACCTTTAGTCTGCCCATTTTTTCCTTTTCAGGTGCATGGTTTTGCTTTCACTAAAATCAGTGGACCCGTAATTTCTTTATATATTATTGGCAAGTTTGTCTTTTAAAGAAAAAGGCAAGACATATTGCTAAATGTTTGGCATTAACGAAGGCAAAAAGTGGAAATGGGTTCCAAGTAACTGGAGGTCTTACACATTAATTAATATATATGTTTAGAAACATGAGATCAGCGACTCTATTATATGTCTCTGGTGGGTTGGGTCTCACATCTTTGTTGCAAGCAGTGAAGCATCATACCTTGGGTGCAGCACAGGGCTGTGACCTTTACTTTCATGTTTGTTTTAATTTTAGTTATTATACCAGAGTGCTGGCATGCTTGATACCAGCAGGGGCTCATAGTAGCATTTCAACTGCAATGGGGTGGAGTTCCATATAAAGTGCCCTGAGATGCTTAGGTGAAAGGTCCAACCCTGTGCAAATACAGTTAATACTATTCTTTTAGCAGTAAGATACGGGCATCTCTGCCAGTATCTCTGTTGGGGCCCCCAAAATAAGATGGACATGGACCTGCTACATTAAGTATAGAGGAGGGCTATGAAGATGCTCAGAAGGCTGGAGTATCCCTCCTATGAAGATAGTTGGAGAGAGTTGGGGTTGTTCAGCCTGGAGAACAGAAGGCTCTGGGGAGACCTTAAAGCGGCTTCCAGTATCTGAAGAGAGTTTATGAGAGAGCTGGAGAGGGACTTTTCACAAGAGCCTGTAGTGATAGGACAGGGGAGGAATGTCTCTAAACTGAAAGAGGGTAGGTTTGGATCAGATATTGGAAGAAATTTTTTACTGTGAGGATGGTGAGACACTGGAACAAGTTGCCCAGAGAGGCTGTGGATGCTCCATCTCTGGAAGTGTTGAAGGCCAGGTTGGATGGGGCTTTGAGCAACATGGTCTGGTGGAAGATGTCTCTGCCTATGGCAGGAGGATTGGAACTAGATGGTCTGTAAAGTCCCTTCAACCCACACCATTCTGTGATCTATGGATCTGATCCTATAATCTAAGTATAATTGCAAAATCTACTTTTACAATTCTTCTTTTGACTATTAATTTTACTTGGTCTCTCTGTGTTTGATATACTGTAAACTGCACAGTAGGAAGGCCATATTAAATGAGAATACCAGGTTTTCTGTATTTGTTGGCAGTCTGTACTCTGATATGGTACTTTGCAAGGTTAGTTTTTCTGTTTGTTTGTAAGTGGATGCTATCTCTGGGCCTCAGTTTCTGCAGTGCAATCTCTCCTCTTTAATGAAGTCTAATATTGAGTGACCAGAGAAATAAAGAGCACTTGTGATTGTCTTGAACTTGGCAAACTCCAGCTTGCAATATACTTGCTCCTCGAAGGCTGTTGACATTCATTGTACTAAAATTGAATTTGCAATTACTGGCTAAGAAAAGCATCCCCGGTATTTTTAAAATTATACTCCCTCAGCATAATAGGGCCATTCACTTTTGTTTCATGCTGGACTGGTTTCTGAGGGACCTTCAAAAATGAGACAGCTATTTCCCTGTTACCAACCATCCAAATGGGGAGTAAGAAAGGGGAAAAGTCTATGCTTTCAGACAAAGAGATTTCTAAATATACCATCAGCAGCTTGTCTTTTCTCCATGCTAGATTCTAAAAATGCAGAGAAGGAGAAGGCCAGCAATCTGGACGTTGTTGGGATGCTGCTTGGAAAAAGCTTGGCTGCCTCAGTTTGCAAAAATCTCTTCTGTGTAGTAACTGTGTGGCACTGATCTCACTTCAGAAATCCTGACATGAAATCCTACTGCATGCCTTAAGAGGGCTACCTTAATCCAAGCTTCTCAATGTTTTTATCCCAGAGCTACCTGTGCTGTCAAGGGAAAATGGGATGATCTTGTGCAGTATTCATGCAGTAGCTCTCATTTTCACTTGAGTTGAAAAGATTTATTTAAAAGGTGCATTACATCCAATATTAATTGTTTTATTTACCTATTTATGTTTGGAAATGGTGCTGAGGATTTTTTTTTATTTACAGATTTTTGAAGATCACTTTCTGGTGCTTTATAAACCTCCAATTGTCTCCATGTTACTTTATTATTAATCACACTTAGAAAACAACAAATGAAGTAGCTTAGTGGTACGGGTTACCAAAGATGCAACACAGCGAAGCTTGATGGACAACATGACACAAAACTCAGTAAGAGAATAGATCACAAAAAAAATAGATGAAAAAAACCCCAAACCCCACTTTCAGTGAAATAACTACTTTTCTGTGAATAAAAATAAATTAGCACAAATGTTGTCTAGCAAACGAACATTTAGTATTGAAAATGGGCTGATATCCTTCACATACCAGACAGGTAAAAAGTGTTCACCAATCTGCTTTTCTCATGTACATGCACACTTGGACTGTCTAGAGTTGTAGGGATGTGTGTGTGTAAGCAGATATATATTAAAAAATTAAAATACCAAGTTTTCAATATGGTCAGAGACTCATTTGGGTACAGATCCTGTGAAAAGCTTGGTGTCAGCTGAAAGAATTATGAAATTATTATTATTATTTTTTAATATGTTCTTTGGGAAGAAGTGATTTGACCAAAGAGCACTTATGAGACGGTTTTACTTGTAGCAGTGTGGGTTCCAGGCCTGCCAGCAAGGCACTCTGGGAAATGTAGTCCCAGGCCTGAACCCACACTGCTACATTTACTGATGTTTCTTTTTTTAAGTGGTGTGTCTGGTCTGTTTCAAAGGATGGAACTGGTTATATTGCCTATATGGATCCTCTACTTTCATTTCAGCTCCTTTTCTTTAGAGAACTGATCTGTATTGTGAATGTTATTTATGTAATAATTTCAATCTCTTGGGATAAAATGTGATAATCTCACTTAAAATCCACATTTGTCAATTAACTTGTTGTCCAGATGCTTCTTACATTTGTCTGAAGAGTGTCCTATACTAAAATATTCCTATTTCACTTGCCTAGATTAGACAATTCTAGTGAAAATAAATCAGAATATTTTTCTGATTGCTGCAGATGAAGGAACAAATATTATAAAATGCAATTGTTCTTTGGCAATACTTGGTAAATAGGTTTAAAATGCAGAAATGAAAAACTATTGTTACCCACGAATAGAAATGAGATAGTCTATTCTGTACAAACCCACGGACCCCATCACATACATAATGGATTTCGAAGTGAAAGTGCACTTCCACAAAACTTCAGTCTCTTCTAATACAGAGACATATCACAACCCCATCTAAAAAAATTTAAAAATTAACCTGCAGCCAGCTGCTATTTTTCTAACCAATTCAGTTCTCATTGTGGTAAATTGTAAGTGCAATGCCTGTGGCTCTGAGGTCCTGTTTAATCCGTCCTGAGGCATCCTGGTGTTCTTGAGCAGCCAGTTATTTGGGCATGGGAGGGAATTTAGGCATTTTATGAACACAGTTGTTGATGTTCCTAAAGAAGGTTTCCAATCCTCAAAAAGGCCTAGAATATTGACTCCCCTTGTTCTACTGCAGCATCAGAGCTGACAATTTAAATTTTATGTATGCAAAGAAAATGTGCAAAGTTCAAAGTTTCACCACGTAGTAAAAGACCTACTCAAATAGAAATTCTAGTAAGAATTAAGGGAGGCAAGTGATTTCCTGTTTGTTGCTGGTCTGCACAACCCCGCACATCTGAAAACACTTGGACTACTCATGGGATTATCTTTCCATCCAGAAGGAACAAAAGTTGATCTAAGCAGAGAAGATAATACATTTTTGATTAGAGGATACCTGGCAGGTGATGGTAGGCTAATTTAATAGCACCCACCTGAAGGGCATTAATTTTAATCTGGGATGCATCAGGAAGATGACCTAATGACAATTTACCATTTATAACAGTATTTACAGTCCCCAAGTAAGTATTTAAAGCCAGCATATAAATACATCCAGGAAAAACACTTTCCCACGCATACCAATAAACAAACAGCAGAAGTTCTCAATTCTACAAGCAGTGTTGGCTCCCCAGGTACCCACTTATTCTACTGGTATCTTGAAAGAAAATTACAGCAACGTGATTAGTGAATTCATTAGATTCAGATGAGAGAACTATTCTGCTTACTGTGTTTGCAATGTTCTACTTTATCACTGAGTTGCAGTGCTCTGAGAAGCCTCCAATCATCCTAATGCCAACTCTCAACTTTGCAACGTAACCTGATAAAAGGTAATTTGGGTGTATCTTTTATGTCTGTATTTTCTCAGTGGAGCTGGCAGCAAGTATGAGTACATGCTGCTGATGTAATTTAATTCATTCTAAGAAGATCCTCAAGTCCACCATCTCTCCTTACTCAGGAAACTCCACCTTACTCCCCCTCATTGGTCCTGACCCCTGCCAGAATCTTTCACAAGTTGTCTTGTCATTCCCACTTTTTCACAAGCTTCAACTGTCCAGAAACAGAAGAGGACTTTGATGTAGCAAAAATGGGTTGAAAAACTTAATTATAAAATCTCCTTGTGCTCACAATCTATTGGCACAGTGCAGGTTCAGCTTTTTGAGTTGCCTGCTATACTGCTGGGACAAGTTAAAGAATTTTGCAGTGATGTCCTCATTCCTGTGAGGTTAAAAATCATAACCTCCTGTAGATGACTCGAGTGAGTCTCTTCTTTCTTTCAAAGGAAATTTTGTTATCTGTCAAAGATACAAAGACAGATAAAATAACTAAGGTGCATTTTAGATCTTGCATTATTTTGTCCTCTGAGACCTCTTCTGTAAGAGGAACAATTGATTTCCGTTATAACATGGTCAGGCAAACTGGTAGCAGTGTGCTAACAAATCCCTCCCATGGCTGTCCCACAGCAGCTCTTCAGAAATGAATAACCAGACCAAACGTGCTCCTGTTGCTAGTGGTGATAGTGGGATAACTAACATTCAGAGTGAGATTTTTTTCTACTGTAGAAAGAGAGGGCAGTAATAACATAAAACCAGTTACAAAATGAAGAGTTATGGAAGTTCGTTTCCATCTTTTACCAGCCAGCTTGGAGATACTTTGTAAAAGCTGTTTATTACCACATTACCAGAGGAAAAGATTTTGTGCTTTCCTGTACAGAACTTTAAAATGCTGTCAATAAGCACAGTCTTCTGTGCTGGGTAATGTGCCAAATTTGGGGCTTCTCAGGCTTGTCACATAAAGGTATGAAGAGGTCCAGCACTGCAGTTCCCCTTGGATGGGCAGGGTTCTTCACGTCATAAATGTGACTCCAAGCCAAGAAAGCTGGCTGTCATGTGTCACCTAGTAGCTGGGAGTGTGAAAATCCCTGACTTCATTTGGGTCAGCAGGGCATGCAGCAAGAGGTGAGTATTTTGCAGTGTATTCATTGAAGGAAGGAACTATTTAATAAAGAATACAAATATGGAATAATTCGATCAGTGGGATAACGGTCCCACCCATCCACAGTGGTGAAATGATCTTCATATTTCATGCCATACATGAAATTGCTGATCTAAGTTTAGTTTCTAATGGACCACATCTACCTGTGCAGATGAGCCAGTTTGTTCAAAAGAGGACCGTAGTTGTAAAAGGAGTGCATCTTGCTGGTCAAGGTCCAGGTTCAGTCAAGCATTTATCATCAGAGATACTATTTGGTACCCAGCTCTGCACTTAAAAGATTGAAGAGAGGAGCTGTTCTGTAAGGTAAGATAGTTTTTACTGCTGTTGTTAAACAGATTTGAATTGTGGAATAACTGGATAGCTTTCAGGAATGTAGATGAGATTTTTTTCATAAAAAGGGGTTTTTTTTTGTATCTTCTAATATGGTCTTTTTATAAAGATTTCTCTTATTCTGTGGAAGGCAACGGTGATTTTGCTTGGAGTGGGTTTAGACCCTTTGTATTTTCAAACCCCAGAAGCACTTTTAGTGCACAACAGACAGGCAGACAACTCAGTATCTGTCCACAGTATGAAGAGAGTACTGAAGTCAAAACATTATTGTCAGCATACAACGAGGGCTCTGCAGTGCTACCACACATAAATCTTATTGCTGAACAGCAACGAACTCAACAGTCTGCAGTGCTTTAGAAAATGAGATCAATTTGTAAAATTTGCTATGAAAGTACTTCTCAAAATTTCAAAGCACATTTGTTGCTTTGACTTCTACAGGGCTTATTTACTGCCTCAACTAGGGAAGGAGAGCACCTATTTCTCTGTAAAATGGTTATTATTGTTTCTGAGAAGGACTGTAACCTTGATGCAGTGCCCAACTTTTCACTTTTTGCTGTATCAAGCTTTAGCCTAATCATGTGACCTTTATTCATGAGTAATGCATTTCAGAAGAAAAATTGTGTTTAAGTTGAAGCAGATGAGAAGAGAGCTAATTAGGAGTGACATTTAGATGAGGCAGACTCCCTGACACTGCTGGGTTACAAATCACTCGATCAGTAAGATGGAGAAGAGAAAAGTCTGGTGTCAGGATGGTTGTGTGGGGAAAGTCTGCAGTAGTCAGCTTGAGGAGGGCAAGTAGATGCTGAGGAAGTCATACACTAATGGTTGAAGTAGAGGAAGTCTCTTCTATAGAAGACTGCTCCACTACTTTGCCAGGGAAGCAGTAGATGCTTGTGTGCAATGAGGACCAGGCTGTGTTTGCAGGCTGACTGGTTCAGTATGTGCTAGACTTGCTTTGCACTTAGTTTCTGAAGGGGAGGAGACTGAGATAATATGGAAGGGGAGTGTCAATGGGCTGGTGGCCTGCACAGGAAGAAGAGAAAATATCCTCAAATTGCTGTGATGGGAAGGGATGCCAAGATGCTAATTGTTTACCACTAAATGTTGCCTTCCCAAAGGGTGAGTGTCCAGTAGTTTTAATCTCATTCTCTACCTTTTAAGGGAAAATGTTCTTAACACACATGTTTTGAATGAACAGATTGTGATTTGCCTGTTCTTTGTGGATGTTTTTATCTGAAAAATAATATTTTACTACTTCTTTTCTTCTATTATTTATTTCTCATGTATCTAATTTGTTGAAGCACTGTATCAAAAGCAGATTTTTACAGGTTAATTTTTCCTAGGAACATATTTCCATATATTTTCTTATGTATTCTTTTCAAAACGTTCCAGTCTATTTTTGAAGCATATATGATGTAAAGGATGGAAAATGGATGCCTCCAGAAAAATGTAATGAAATACTTTTCTGTATGTCGCTATAGTTCTGTATGCCAATTGTGTTGGATCTTCTATTGTCATGGTTTCATCACAGGGGAGCACCTGAAAGAAAACACTTTGCTTCTTAAGAGTTGATCAGCATCTGTGACTAATTCCCTGTTGTTTACAGCATCAAATGTAATTCTAGTAAAATGACTATCATCACAAGAAGTATGACTTCATATGGGTAATCATCACCAGAAGAGACACATGAACTTTTGAGAAGCAAAGAGGTTGCTTTTTATATCAATGTCAAAATGGAAGAAAGATAAAATATAGACCATTTGGTAGAACTCCTTAAAAATGGAATGGTTTTCAAGGTTTCCTGGGAGCATTCAGCTACTCCAGAACAGGTGTGTTCATTTCATGAAAACTTTATTGAATTTTAGTCAGATTTTAACACATCTGATGACTGCAAGATCTTAAGAGATTCCCTGAAGTGGATTTTTTTCCCCTAAGTCATGACTTCATTTCCCAGGGATTTCTTAATCAGTGTTTCACTTCAAATTTTTTGAGTAATTTCTTTGCAGCTGCTATGGGGAACCTTGAATAAACAAATCTGTAATGCATAAATGTTCTGTTAATTTCAAGTTTTGTATCATGTAATTAGATGGAAAGTTAATAAACAGACAAGATTAAGAATTAGCTGTTTGTATTTCCACAGTGAACAGAAATAGATAGGAATAACATGTCACTTCTGCAGTCTCCCCTCCACCCAATCTGTCTCTGCTCTGTGCTGTACATGCTGATGCCTTGCTTCCCATGGCTAAAATTCTTTATGACTTTCTCTCCTTTCACCTCTGCACTGTTTTTTCTGTTGGTATCATCATCAAATCTCTGCTCTACCAGATATTTTGTGTGTGCTGATTAATACTGTCTTCTTTTGCCAACATGCAAAGTAGAGCTACCACATCAGTGCATTCCCCTCCTTCCCTCAATGTCTTCAGATGCTGCCTTCCAGAGCACTGCCTTTTTGCCTTGTTGTGGCACTGGCTTTCTGCCTTTCTTGTAGCCTCAATGCCAATGGTTAGGAACGGGAACTGCCTCTGAAACAGCCTGTCTTCAAATTCTACCAGCCCTCCACTGCTTCATGCCATCCACAAATGCCTCTCTATCTCTTGTCTAGTTGCTTTATTTCCCTCCCTCCTGCAGTGACTGTAAAGCTCTGATATTGTTCTTACAAATAATGTGAGCACAGAGATGAAGGGAGGGCACAACTCCCCAGCATGCCATGTCCATGTTGGTGTGCATGCTCTCCTTGGGGCAGGAATGCTCCTTGCTGCTTGTTGGTGGCACCTTTCTTCTGCACTGACCTGCAGCTGTGCACAGCTTATATTTGCTCTAACTTGTTCAAATCACAAAGCATTCTGTAGTGTAGAAAGCGCAATTATGGTTATAATTATAATATTAAATGAAGGATGTGATGACCAGGATGATCTGGACTGGTGGTGTATGTACTTTATTTGTCTTGTCACGATCAGGAAGTCAGTTTAAATTCAGCCTTCTTAATAACAGTGATTTGAGTGTGGATTATTTTAGGCAAATCATCTACTTAGTATCCTTTTAAAACAGGCATTGTTTTGGTACAGGAAAGAATAAAAAAGGCATTACTTCAGTTCAAGAAGGAACAGACAAAGGGTAATGGCTTTAAACTGAAAGAGGTAGGTTTAGGTTAGGAAGAAATTCTTTACTAAGAAGGTGGGGACACACTAGTACAGGTTGACCAAAGAGACTGTGGATGCCCCATCCCTAGAGATGTTCAAGGCCAGCTTGGATGGGGCTGAGAGTAATCTGGTCTAGTGAAAGGTGCCTGTGCCTATGGCAGGGATGTTGGAACTAGATAAGTTTTTAAGGTCCCTTCCAACCCAGACCATTCTATGAATTCAAAATAATTATAATTGCATTTGTATTAACCTGAGCTGTATAAAGGCTTAATGAAGAAAAAATTGTTGTTTCTTCCTCCTTGACCAGGTTGAGCTTTGATGATACCGTACGCAAGTCTCTTTCCACCTTCAGCAGACTAATGCCAGGATTTTGTATTTAGTCATGGTCTAATGTGATAAAAAGTGTTTCTAAAAGGGTATCTTCTGGGTATCTTGTACCAATAAATGATTTGGAAAGGCCCATGCACTGCTATGATATGTCCAACTACCTCACTTTCTATGTGTTACCGTATAAATGGCTGAATATGTCTGTCGACCAGTAAAGGCGTGTGTTATTCTGCAGGCAGAGCTGTCACAAATATGGAACAGGAAGCGAGCAAGCACAGGAGATTTCTTCATCCGATTTCTATAAAGGTATGGAATTGACAGTAAATTCTGTGAATGGATCTGTGGTGCTATAGCGAGGCTAAAATCCGCATGAGGCATCAAGGTAATTTTTACTGGCAGGAGAAGAACTTGATCACTAAGTGACATGCCAGCCATATGACAGCACTTAAACAGTTCCTGTCAATCAGCTGCTGTGTGTCAGTACCCTTATTTATCCTTTCAGGGCATATATCAATTTATGTTATCATCATCTGAAAGAGAGTATAGAATTACTGAAAATAAAAGCCCATTCTGGTAACCAAGAGAAAGGGAAACAAAAGACATATATCACTACGGCATATATATGTCATGGTAGGGTTTTCTGGTGTCACTTATAGCAGAAGCTATTTAGGGGAAAAAACCCCACACTTGAAACCCAGAAAATACATTTTAAAATTTAGACGGGCACCAGTAAGAAACAGAAGAGATAGATGTGCACTAGGACTTGAGGCATCCATCACTACCTGACAATTCTAACCTTATGTAGCTAATATCCTCATCTGTGGAGATATCCTTCCAAACAATTTGCTTGATTTTCAACTGTAGCCCAGATTCATTGAATCACTTAAGCATATGCATAATTTCAACCATGTATTGTTAAGAGATTAGAAAGCAATTACAGCTTGTCAAACCTTCTCAGACATGGCCAAATCCCTTCTCTTCATCACAGTCCTCTAAAAATAGCTGCATCTAACCAGGGGAGAGATTCAGATTTGCCAAACCCCAGTTCTGTGTGGGGGAAAGACTGGCATGGGCACTTGCCTGTATCTCCCACACACTTTTCTTTCCTTGTGAGTGAGACCTGCACATATAGGCCAGATCATAGTGGCAGCATACCTTGAATAATCAGGATGCCATGGTCTTAAGAAATGTACTTGGAGGTTGGTCAGATCTCTGGGCAAAACTGGCTAAAACAGACATGCTTCCAAAAAAGGTATTACCTGAGTCTTGGATTCCTTTTCTGCCAGACAGAGGAAAGTGACATTTCCATACAATGGAAAATATTGAACTCTGTTTCGAAAGATAGTGTTAGATCACAGTTTAGACATTTTATCTCTTCTGAGAAGAACAGTGAAGACAGGGCAGCAATAAAATATATAAAAGTATATAAATTCTATAAAATTATCCAAAAGAAAACGACAACCCCCCCACCACAGTTCAGCAAAAGCCAGTTCTATACTTTACCAGTGTCTTGTTATACAGAATTTTTTTGAGAAGATGGAGGTGCCGAGAGACACACAACTATCTGTGGAACAAGCTGTTTGAAGGCGTGATTGACACTCTTGAGTGATTTTATGTATCACTCCGATGTTGCTGAAAGGCTTCAGCAATGCAAGCCTTCATTCAAATAGTGAAGCCCAAAATAGTGGGCAGGTATCTAAAATTGCTTAACAGTGGGTCACCAAGTAGATGTAGAACACTGTGGCCTCATTTATTAATTTCTGGTGTAAAAAATACAGCAAACAAGCTGCCCAACCTTTACTGAAAATTAACTGAATCACAGGAAAAAAGCTGTTTGTTGCTGATGAGGAAAGGTCATTTGACTCACTCAAACTCATTAGTTCTATTGTCCTAATATTATCCTTGTCCAGCACTGAGTAGATAGTTGCGCTGCCTTGCATTCAAAACTTCATCCCCCAGACCATGCACTACAACTCAGTTTATCTTCAGTAAGTTCCATTAGAAAACTAGTGGAAAAAGAGCAATAGGAGAAATTTGGAAAAAAACCCCACCCAAACAACAAAACCCCCAGTTACTTATGTTCTGTTTGAGTTTGCAGAGCTTTGAAGGTGGTATTATTCTGAAACAGTGTTATTTGAGACGAGATTTTGAAAAGCGTTTTATATTAGTCCAGCCAAGGAGAGATGTAGGCTGGGATGAGGAAAGAAATGCAGGGATCTGTTCAGAGCAGAAGTGACACCGGCAGTGAACCAAGTTTCGCTGTTATCTGTGGTAAAACATTACTCAACATCCAAAGGAGCAGAACGATGAATGCTGCTGTCTCAATATCACTTCTCCGCTCACTTGTTGTTTGAAATCTGTAACTCCTGATAAGGAGTTCCAGCAAAACTAACAGGTAAGACAACAACTAAATCACAGAGCAATGTGGAAAGAAGTTGAATCACAAAGCAAAAAAACAGTGACCTGTAGGTAGGAGAACTGCCTTTAGAAACAGAATAGAATCACTGAGATTGGAAGAAATCTCCAAGATCACAGAGTCCTACCTTTGACTGAACACCAGTGTATCAACTAGTCTACAGCAGTAGACCACGTCCAGTCATTTCTTGAACACTTCCAGGGATGATGACTCCACCACTTCCCTGGGCAGCTGTGCCAGTGCTTCACAATCCTTTCACTGAAGAAATCCTTTTTGATGTCCAACCTGAACCTCTGCTGGAGCAGCTTGAGGACATTTCCTCTTGTATTTTCAGCAAGCCCCCACTGGTTCCAGCAAAACCTGCCTCTCTAGCTGCTACTAAGAACTCAGCTGCTATTGACCCTCAGGTCATTTATTAATTCTGACTTTTGATATTCAGTTGAAGGCTGTGCTGAATTTCAGAAAGAAGCAAGAAGTATGTTGTAAAGTGCATATCAGATCATGCTGCTTCTGTTATGTTGGCTGGCCACTAAACCATACTGGCTTTTATGCACTGGCAACTTGAATTCTAACCAACAGCCAACAAATACGAAGGCCAGAATTTCCAAATGAAAAATTCCAATTGCCTGAACTAAAGCACTGAGAGAGGGCAGGGTGCCTCAGCATTTTCTAACGTGCTGGTTTCTACCACTTAGCAGTAAAGAGCCAAACACCATCTCAGAAACAGAGATAGAAAGTGAAATTAAATCTCTAGAAGAGAAAGGTTGTACTAGATGAAACCAAAGGCCCATCTAGTCACCATCCTGTTTTTAATGCTCTATGAATTCTTACAGGAGAGTAAGAAGAGGTCAAGCATATAAGATATTTCTTCCTAATGGGCTCCTATCTTCCCTCTCCTTTCAGCTCTGGGAATTTCCCAAGGGAAATCTCATGCTTTTAATCCTTTATCTTGTCTACTTAGGTTGCAAGCCCTTATGGTTTTATAACTGTTCAGTTACCTGCACTGTGACATCACCTGTGAGTACATTAGACATACATGTAGACATACATGTGTGGGTACAGATGTGAATTTGAAGAAATACTGATTTCACTTGTTCTGGCTCAGACTGTTAGTTTTTTATTCTTTCCCTGAAAACCAATAAACAAAGGATCTTTACCCGTGAGTCTCCATTTGCCCTTATGAAATATCAATAATAGTTGTGCCCACTTGCTTGTCCACAGTTATCTCTTTGTTCTTTTTCACTTAGGTCTTTAGGGAACTCATTTAATGTGCAGTAGGTAAGAGAAAGAGAAGATTTTGGTAAAAAAGCAGTGTTGAAAGTATTTTGATGTGAGTCCTCTATCCTTTCTTTGTTGCATTACTGATCTTCACAGGGAGAGAAGTCTGAGAAGAACTGTCAAATTATGTAATAAATATTACTTTATCTGCTTTGTCTGTCTGTTGTTTCACGCTTCTCCTCTCCTTGCCTAACATTTTTCTAATATTTAGGTATTTGTTGGGCTGAAAACTTCTCTCTAACCATGAACTGACTTGAGCAGAGCTCGCCATGGAAAGTCTGCTCAAGAGGGTCTTGGCATAATGATCTTCCTGTGCCTCTCATTTGGCTTTCTCAATGATCTGCGGGGGCTGGGCAGGAAGAAGCTGTGCCCTCCCTCCATCCTTTGTCCTCATCTTCCCTGGCAGCCTGCATGCTCTGCTCTATGCCTAAACCTAACCACATTTTGTCCTTTCTCGAGCTTGTCAGAGATCAAGAATGTCACTCTAAGATGACAGTCTCCTCACTCTTTATCACACCTTCATGGTCAAGAACCCCGTTCAAGCATAAGCAGGTATACAACCATGAAAAAGGAGTTACAAGAGTTTTGCAGCACACAGAGCTACAGACAGAGAAGAGGAATGAGACACCTTTGGTGAAGGCAGATGGCCTGCCGCAGATGCACTGAAACATCAAAGTAATTTCTAAAAATACAAGGAGAGAATAGAGTACTCTGGTAGCCCTACCACAAGTTTGATAAATATGTCAGCAGGCAAAGGGTTACCTGACAGATGTTTGTGAACGTTAATACTGAATTTTGAATGTCTTGGTATTTTGAAATCCAAATGTCAGAGTTTGGAGAAAACATTTTGTTATTGACCTAGGCACCGGCTAGACATCCACAAGCCAAACATCCCCGTTCATAAAATAAATATGTTGAGACAGTCAGTTTAGACAAAAGCAAATAAAATGGATCTGACATGAATGGCTGCTGTTGAGAATCTCTGTGTATTTTGAAATATAGTTTTCACAGATATTTGGTATATACCTATATTTTTTTACAGAAAAGATTGTTTAAGGAACAAACCCCACTGCAGAGGTAAGGATAGTAACAGATGGAAAATGAATCAAGATAATTTAACTTGTTCAACGTGAATGAAAGAGAGGAACCGGTGAGGCTTAATATTAGTTTTAAAATCTGAACCATCAAAGCCAGTGCTTCTTTTAATTTTGTTCTGTTTGCTTTTCACTTAAGTAGTTTTAGTTTTTTCTACTGATTACCATGAGAGGCTGTGTAAAACATTCTTGAGTGCCAAACCTTAAGTCTCTGTATCCCATCCTCAGTATGTGGGAAGTATCCTGTGCAAATCTTATTATAATCTTCCAGAGTGCTTGGAAAAGGGGCTCTTCTGCCCTCTCTTTACCAAGTTATTCTCCAGGGTTTGATTCAATTTGAGGTCATTAAGAGGAAAAGTTTGTTTTGCTCATATTTTACCATGAAATTAATGTGACTTCAGTCTGAATAGCAGATGAATATTGTTCCATTGCTGCTGCTGTATAGTATGAATTACAGTATTTTCTATGTCTTATGCGTTCTGAGTCATTTGCTTAGGGGAAATGTCCTTTGCCCCATGTGGATATGTACTGCAAATGAGAAGTTCCCTATCCTCTTCTGTATACCTCTTGTAACTCAGAAACAGTCTGTTCCTACAGCCGAGGGGCCAGAGGAGCAACTCATGACATCTGAAAGAGATCATCGTGTCTCCTCCTATATCTGCTGGCACTGGATTGAGGAGCTCAGAGGATTGATAGAGAAGGGAGCAGCTGGTCTCTTCGTCTGAGATTGCAGCTGAAAGCAAGTTAGTGGCTGGTATCAGGCATAGGGGAAAAACAAAGATGAAAAAAAGGAGAGACTGCTGCGAAGCAAAAAACCCTCAGCACAGAGTAGAGAACATGGATTCGGAACCCAAAGCAAGGCACAAAGACATCAAGCTGGATAGCAGTTGTGGAAACAAATAATCGGTTTGGCAATTTCAGCAGTGGAAACAATGACAACTTAATACTCAAGATATAATACAGTATCACATTTTCAGGTGCAGTGTGCTTTGAGCTGACCACATTAACAACATTCTTCCTGCTAAATCCTTAGTCCCTAATGCACAGCCTACTCGTTTATAAAGAGCAGAAGCAGTCTCTGAACCTTCAGGCAAGAAAAATTGCCATGAAAGTTACTGAGAAAGTGGAAATGAATGCTTTACTTCTGATATTCCTAGGAATGACTAAATTTCCCATGCAATTATTTAACTGATTTTTTAGCTGGACAAAGCAAGCACTGTGGTAATCCTGCTCACATATTAACTTTGCTCTATACTTAGGGAGTTGAAAGCTGGGATCCCCAAGAAGAACATTAGAGGAAGGCCAAGGGATGTAAGAAGTCCCTTTTTTCTTCTTGAATTGCTATAGACATAATGAGAATTGCATGAGTGCCTTCAGAGATTGGCTGAAGTTTTGCTTTGAAGAACTAATATTAATATTGGTTTCTTTTCAAGTTAGTAATTAGCAAGAAATAATCTTAGTTTCTACAAACCATAATTTTTAAAAAGGTGATTATATTAGTACATTCACTGTAGCAGAAACTGTTTTGAAAATGAAATATCTTCTACATGACAGTGGATGAAAAACCATACCATCTCATTGGCTGTGTTTCCTATTAAAACCAGGGAAACTTTCAGTGTGCCAATGCTCTTCTCCCAAAATATTAAAGGGAATTGTGAGGATAATTTATTGGTTCAGAAAATTACTTAAAATGTGTTACCTCCTTTCTTTAGCATTTGTAGACTACTGTACATGGTTTAGACAATTAGGGCTTAATTTCTCATGTTGCTATGGAAATTATATAGTATAGAAGTAACTGATTGCTGCTGCAGATAAGCTTTTTGGAAAAAAGGAGTTTTTTTAAAGGAGTAAAATGATCCTTCATTTGCAATGAAAAAGATAACAAATGGCTTAGCTCCTTGTCTTCAGAAGGATGCAGATAAACTATAAAAATAATTATATCTGAGGTTTGGTATGAGATAGACCCTATAAACTAGAAAAAGGACTAGTAGGTTTACAGGTATTGTAAATAGGGGAAAGTATGCTGCATTTTAGGCAGCTTTTTGTGGTTGCTATTAATAAAAATTGTTACTGACTTAAGAGTTTGGCCACCGTAGGATAATCGTTGCTCAACACTGTGATTTTTGTAGATATTAATATAAAAATATTAGCAAAATGCCACTGTTGCAACAATGTTTATCTTTCAAACAGGAAAAAAGTTACTATAGTGTAAGTGATACCCTCACTAAAACATAAATGTGTTCAGCTGTATATTTATCAAACAGAGAAGGCACTACATAAAGTTATTTCAAGTTCAAAAATTGCCAAGTTGATGTACTTAAGTATGTCTGTTCTTGTGAGAGCTGAAAATTTTCTGTGACAGAAACACCTTGTCCTTTTGGTGCTTGTTGGTGAAGCTTCTTTGTTGTACTTTGAAAGCCCAGACTGGGCTTGCTTGTTGTGACCAGTCAGGTGACAGCCATGCACATAGGAGCAGGTTTCTCAAGAGCTTTATGGTGGACTAATCTTTACTCTGAATAGATGTTTACTGACAACATTAATAATGGAACTGCACTAAAGATGAGAATTTATGAGACTCCTGTTCATCATGTTCATCTGCTGACAATTAAGTGAGTGTGTCCAACCACCACCTTGGGGAAGGTCACGCCTGGCTGGCGACTGCCCCCAGCCCTCTGCTGCTCGTGCTGAGTCCGACAGAAGACATAACAGAGCATTAGTGCCGCAAGCATTTCCTTGTCCAGCCCAGAAAATTTTGGCAGTGAACTCATTATAAGCCATGCATTAAAACTGTCTTGTTCGTCTGATGGATGACCCACCTTAGCCGCCACAGAGCCTGCAGCCATCAGAGCCTCTTGTCTCCCCACTGTGATATCAGCTCCTCTGGACTGCTGCCAACTTCATTTAGTCACACAGCTTTAACTTTATTTCTTTTCTTTTCTCTTACAACCCAGTTACCTCATCTCTTTGGAAAGGAAAAGGGGGGGGGAAAGCCATA
Organism: Pseudotriccus pelzelni; assembly: GCA_035584735.1. Lineage (NCBI taxonomy): Eukaryota > Metazoa > Chordata > Aves > Passeriformes > Tyrannidae > Pseudotriccus > Pseudotriccus pelzelni. The sequence continues at coordinate 102,517,626 of JAWMRA010000078.1, read as the reverse complement.
GGAAATCGAAAGAGTAACCCATAGGACTCATAGACCCATGTGGTTACTGGGAATTGTCTCACTGGTTTACGTTTTCATTCTTATAACTATAAACATGCCCAGGAACATGGCTTTGTAGTTTGCCTTCTTATCAAAGTGACAGCCTCAGTTATTAGTGCCAGGTAGTGCCAATCTGTAACAATGAGTGTTTTAATTCTCTTTCCCAGTAATTTTTCTTTCTTCCTCTATGCATGTTTATCTTAGAGCTCTCTAAGAGCAAGTTGTTATTAACTAAATAAGAACTGTGAACAGGAGAATTTTTATGAGGCACACACATTGTGTGAGATCAGGGACAGATTGTGTTCAAAAGGCCAACATGTGCATGCATATTTACTTCCTTTTCCCACTATTGGTAAGTTCCCTGCTGAGTGAATTTCTTACCAGCCTACTTTTTTTATACACCTGAGATACAGCAGTGATATGCCTGACTACCAGAGGTGTCCTCTTGCAAAAATTATTGCCTGCAGAACATTGAGAAATCTGGGTGAGGAATCAAACTCCGGCTTTGAATTGTTCAGGTTGTGCACATGTAATGCATTGAAAATAGCCTTTCCAACAAAAAAGTTAAAATGCTATTGTTTGAAGAGCATTTTTATTTTGATGTAATTATTTCTCACGGTGAAAGAGAAGGGGAAACTGCATTGGGAAGTCTTTCACTGTTTTCTGCACCCAGACCATAAACATAACATTAGCTTTGTGTTGAAACTTCAATGCTCTTCAACAGCAATAAAATATATTATCTGCATAACAAAGCAGCAATGACAAGATAATGCCAAGATAATAGATAATGACAAGAAAATAATATTGAAATGTAATGAAATGGTCTCCTTGAATACCTCTAGCAGCTAGGTTTGCAAACTGAATGAGGTTTTAAAACAAAACAAAAAAGATTATTCCTGACCTGATTCCCTTAGAGACTTTTCCAAAGTGCTAAACCAGAAAAACTCTGTGTGTAGAGAGGCTTTTAGATTTCAGTACCTTTAATACTGTATCTAAGGTTGCAATATATTAAACAGGCACTATTGCCTCTGGTAGTTATGCATGTGTACTAGTTAGCTGGCAAGTATTTCTATCTGTTCTTCCCTGCAAGAACCTAATGAGAAGAGATCCCACAAGCAACATTTTAAATGAAAACCTGGGGAAATGAACATAGCAGATACACAGAATACTCCTTTTTTATTTAGTATGCCTCCTGTTACACCTGCATTACCTTTACTGATCACTGTGAAATTTAAGTTATCAATATTATAATGAAATCCAGATTTATTATAAGTAGTAAGGGAGAGATTATGGGAAGCCTAAAGAACATATAATCCACAGTCAAAATTTCCACAGTTATTCATGTGTCTCCTATGTCATATGTTTTATCTAGACAACTATTAGTACAAAATGATTGAATTGACTTGTGTAGTAAGGGACAGGTCAACATAAAACTGAAGGCTGTAGGAAGGTGAGTTCTCCTATTAGATACACACATGTAAAACCAAAGGAATAGGGGCTGAAGTATGTAGGATGAAGTAGGATTATTGGTTTCCAAGCCAAGGCTTTCTTAGAAAATGAGCATCCAGCAGGTACAACATCAACTTGTCCAGGTAAAGCTGATACTTGCAGAAGGAGACTGGGGAGAAAGAAAGGGATCAATTAATTGCTTAAAATTTGATTTGTCTCATATAAATAAAGGATCTCCATCTTTATTATAAAGCTAACAATTTTTGTCTGCCGAAGGGGTATCAATACAAGCTTGTAAACAAAAATGAATTTGAGATGCAAATCAATGCAAAGTTTGCATGTACAGTATCTTTGAAAAATTGTGAAATACAAGGTCTTTGAGGAAGACTACATTAGAATTTAATAGAAGCCTCCAACTTTTTTTCCTGACACTGAGGAGTCATACTGTTATACCCCGGTTTACTGTTCTGTACACAAGAATGACATCAGGCAGATGGGGCAAGAAGAACTACAGTTGTGATCATGCTATTATTGGAAAAAGCATGGTGGTGCTACCACAGGTAGCATTACTGATTTTGTTTAACTGACTTTCTGGAGGTCTCCAAAGATGTTTGGATCAGTAATATCTCAGATCTTTCATCTAGCTACATTACCTCAGTACTTGTGAGTTATTCCAAAAGACTTAGGCAGTGAACAGTTAATACTATGGATATTTTTGATATACATTTTTGATAAAGATATTTTTGAGTGATTTACAATAGTGTCTGTTGAAACTAGTATCAGTGTTAACCTAAAATGTGAAGAAAATAGTCCACTATGATCTCATAGTGTTAGGTCTACTTAATCACTAGCTAGGAAGCTTACATTGTGCTTTACATAAGGGTAAGGGTACCTTAAATTGGGTAAAAAAGAATGTTTCAAGAGGGAATGAGGTTCATGAAATTCGGTTTTGGTTCATGCCTTCTCTATTATTCATTAGAACACTCTGTATAACACCTTATTGCTAGATATTACTGCTGGGACTGCAATCAAAAGAACTGAGACCCACAGCTTGCAAGTAATAAACTGTGTATACATGGATAGGTAAATGGCTCCTATGAGATATTCATAAACAAGTCGTTGATTTGCTGTTTAAGTTATTTTTTTTTCCTTGTGCAGAGAGGAATTTAGGACAGATCCTTTTTAATAATGATAAATCTTTCTCTCTCTGTGATGTTGTTATAAAACTACTTGAAGTTATGTCTGATAACCACAAAATAGAAACCTCAGAAATGAGGAAGACATACCACTCTGAGTTGGCAAATCCTTTTCAACAGCACAAATTATGCATATTTTGCTGCTGAAAATGTTTAGAAAGTCTTAAACCAGCCCTTGTTATGGATATTATTAATTCACTACCAGCTTACCAACCTTCTGACAAAGGTGAACTTTAAGGTAGGAGTTAAGTGTAGAAGAGGAGTTCCTTTGTTTCAATTAACACTGAGAAAGAAGTAATAGAGTAAGCAGTGTATGGGAAAGCACAGAAGAACCATTTGAATGCTGTGTGGAGAGCTATTAAATCTGTGGAATAGAGATAAGCAATTTAACTTGAGTTGTACACAGGCACAGTTATGAGTATTTGCCACTCTATGCCTCTAAAATCACAAATTGTTCACATAGCATGAGAAAAAAAACCGGTGATACTAAGGTCAAGGGCTAATTCACAGCTGATTTAAAGTGCTTAAAGAAATTGCAAGGATTAAACTAGCTGATGATCTGATGGCCCACAGTGGTTGATGCTTTACTCTTAGCTTCATTTTTTAAGGGAAGATAGTGGATGTACTCATATTATTTATTACTCTTCCTTCTTCTTTTTCCTCCCCACTCACCATCTTCTCCCAATCACTTGTTTGCCAAGCCCAATCGTCTTTGATAATTTAGTTGGCTATTTCTTGAGGAGTGAGAATAAGAGAGACTCTCAGTGCTTGCTCTGAGGTTGCAGTTTGCACTACACTTATGAAGGAGTCCACACACTCTCCTCTCTGTTTAGAAAGCACATGAAAAATTATAACCAGGCTGCTTGTCTTGCCAGGTCAGAGAGAATCCACTCACTGTTCAAAACTTTTTCTCCATTAAATAAGGTGTAAGGTCAGACTACAATCTTAATAAATACATACATTTAACAAACAAACAATCAAACCAGACCACCAAAGAAAAAAGAATAGAAAAGAGAAAGCTGCAAGGACATAAAACAAAAGGGTTTTTTTCTACATTTGACTTAGCAACAAGGATTCTCTACTGCACTTTAGAGTTAGGTGTGGAGAGGGCTTAGTTTCTTAACATACCAGAATCATGCAGCAGTTAAATTTTGACATCTATGTTTTCCTTTTTATTGTAACTTTCTCATTAAAAGGGTGGTCCATCAAACATTGTAATATATAGGCCTGGGGGGCAGCAGTAATATTTTCACTGTTCTACCATTTTGGCAAAAATCCTGTCAGGAACACACACAAATTCATATTTGAAACAAACTTTAAATAAGACCTGTACAAACACGTCTCATCAACACATTCTTTAAATACAACACATACTGCATTTATATTGCTTCAGCTGAAAACTTAACACAAGAGTCTGTGTTTTTATCTATGGTGTGCCCGCTCCTTTGAATAATTGGATTATGTTCCTTGAGTCACAGGAACATAGATCTTGTCAAAGTGGATTACATCCATGATCCATCTAATCCACCATCCTTTTTCAGAGTGGCCAGTGCCAGATGCTACAGGGCATCGCACAGCAACCTCATACAAGACAGATGCGGTACAGTCTGGCACCATGCAGGTCTCCTTTTAACTCTTAATGAGTGATTTTTTTTTTTGGGCAACATCAATCTTTCTTAATGTTGTGGGAACAAAGCTATGACAGTGGAACAAAAAGTGCTGGTGAGTTTTGAAATAATTTTGCCCATAAAGGGGAAAAGAATAAGAGAAAGGAAAAAGGGAGAAAACAGACACTTAAACATCTCAATGTACCTTTCATTCAGATGCTTTGGGAAAAAAAGTGCTTTTGACTGTTACCCTCCCTGTTTCTGCTGAATCTTTCAAGGGTTTACCTAAAAACATGTTCTCAAACATGACTGCTAGAGACCAAGCAGAAATGCATGCAGTTAAGTGTTGATTGAAAACATTGATGGAGATTTTTATTCCTTCTCAAGATATTTGTGGATAAAATGTTTACTATATATTAACTCAAAGGAAAAATGGAGAGTTGGTAAACAAGTGGTAAGAGGCTGAAAAGTAGGTACAAAATAAGTGCTATCAGGAAGACATTTTTGTGAATGGAGAAGCTACATTTTCTTTTGAAGCCAGATCTGGAGCTTTTAATAAAATGTCAAGAGGTTTTTTATGAAGATTTCCTACGACACATTTTATAGCATAGCTATCTCATAAAAGCTGAAAAAGACAAAGACTGGACAATTCACTGCACCCCTGGCAGTAAAACGAAATTTTTTTTCATATAAACCTGTCGATCTAAACTTACTCTTCTTCTCTTTATAGAGGGTATCTTTATCTGTTTCAGCTTAATGCTGCTTTTCAATGGGCTTTACAGATCTCCAAAGATGTATGTAATATGATTCTACAGATACCGCTTCTTTTATTGGTTTTATATGCTGTACTTTGTCTTATGGCTTTTCAGCACCTTCCCTCAGGCCACATGTAGTAGGTGGAGAAGGATTACTCTAACGCATTTAAACCTGGAATTGTTCATGCTGCTCATGTTATCTGCTTTAAAAGTACTTGACTTCTTTAGTCAAACCAGTAAAACACCCCTTCCTTGTTCAAAAGCAATGTAGAAGTTAGTGAAACTATGCTGATTTACACCACCTGTCCCAAACAGTCCTTTTAGTACTACTTTATTATTTCCTTACGGAGCACCTTTTGCTTTTTTTTGGAAAGAAATTATCAGATATTTTTATAATGCAGATAAAAATGCCATAAATATTAAACGTATAACAGTCTCACTGTGAGATGCTTGATGGCAAACCTCATTCCCTTCTCTTTATGTAGAAATGGATATGAGAATGCAAATGAAACTGCAGGTGTTACTAAGTTCCATCCAACAACGACGAAAAAAGGTTGACTCATGAATAAGCCATTTGGGCTTTAATGTATACAGCTACTGCTTATTAAAATTAGCCATCCAACTTTTTGACACTTACTTCTTTATACATATAATGGGCGAAATCAACAAGTATAGTCAAGGGCAAAGAGAAGTGAGTAAATTCACATTTGAATAACAGATTTTGCTTCCTTCTAGCTGAAACATTAAAGAGGCAATTGTACCTGTTTTTAAAATTTCCCTCAATATCAACTGGAAAATCCAAAGATGAAAACATATTGCCAAGTGTTCTCACTTTCTATCAGAATTCAGTGAGTTTAGACAAAGTTGATCACAGTGTAGACAGATGAAATAATAAGTCAAACAAGGAAGTCAGTAGTCAGCAAGCATCCCAAGGAGTTGGTAAGTGTTCTGTACTTTAAGTGTTATGCCACATGCAGGAAGAAGAATGAAAAGAAAAAGTGATGGTAATGACAACTGACAGGAAGGCACCGGATGGCACCAGTCACTCATACACAGCATTGTTGTAGGAGGGAGGTAGGCTTGTAAGAAAGTAAGTGCCCAGACCAGAGACAGAGCATTTAAATTCACCTCCTGCTGCTTTTTAGCTGGGTGGCCTGTTCATATTTCAGGCTTTCTTCATTTGGTCTGTAAGAAGGCTGTTGACTCTATTGCAGAGAAAGAAAACGGTACCCAGCAAACAAGATGTAAACAGAATGGAATGAGCCTTAGCAAGCAGTCATATTTTTCAAGAAGTGCTTGTTAAAGCCCCTCTTTTTCTCTCTGAAGTCTTCAAGAAAATCTGCTACGAGCCCTATGGAGCCACTTAACTAGTTCTGTGAGAATGGCTATCAAGATGTAAGGCTAAATTTACTGTACATCCTAATCTATTGATTTATTATGATTATTTTTTTGGTCAGCTATCTTGAACAAAGTTGCTAAAATAATTCCACAGGCTCTTGGTGCTTTATTACACATATGCTGCACAGAGTATCAAAATCCACTTAAAAAACCCAATGTTGTTTCACTTTAAAATAGACATTACAGCAAAAGAAAATACAATATGAGAACGAGAAAATTTCCGAGACAGGAGGTGAGGGATCCTCATGGGATTACTGCAAAGCTTTTTAGATTTAGGGGATGTGCTGGGTGTCTATTAGCAGCTCTAGCCACAGGCTGTGGAAAAGCTGCATATCACTCACCCACAAGAATTTGTGTGTCTAAACAGCTCACCTCAAGTTTAATGGCCAGGAAAACCTATTTAGGGCATTATTTTTTTCCGCCTAGGTTTTTCTTTTATTTTATTTGGTTTCTACCTATTCTCTTCTGAGATTTTTGCTGTCACACTGTAGCTGAGTGCAGCACATATTGTTTTTTCATTTTTTTTCAGTTTAACATGATGAGATCTGGACACTGCTAAATATATTTTGATTTCAAAGGTTCAGACCCAGTAGAGCAGTAACATCAGCTTGAAAGCCTTAAGTGACCATTGTAAGTGTAGCTCTCTTGTGAACACCGTTGCCTGTTGCTGCACTGAATGTACGAAAACCCTATTATTTCCCAGGGTAAGACACAATAGCAACATTGTGGTCTCTAAACTGTGTAATCCAAGAGTAATAACTTAAATTGTTTTAGTTTATTGGTCATGCCAAAATTTGTGCAACCTGGAGGCTAAAATGTACAGTTTAAGGGAACAAAAATGATGAAAGTATGAAACAAGGATAAACCAAATGCTTGAAAAGACGTCTTCTTCATTTGAGGAAAAACAGTTTTCATGAGAGAAAACAATCTTCTATAAACAAGAGTCAATAAATTGGCTGAGGGAGCTGGTAGACAATAAAGAACAGCTTACAGTGGATAGGCCTTTTATGTTCTGGCATATTCCCCTTGCTTGGTATATTCCCCAAACAAAAATCTTTCATATTTTGCAGAAAGAAGTGAGTTGCTTCCTTAGAAGCATCAACTAGTCTTTAATGTAGTTGCATCCTTTTGTGAACCAGATGCCTGTGCTCAGAAATGGAAGGTCCCTGTCAGCTCTGCAATCAAATATTCCTAAAGTTCAGAACATATGGTCTGATTATTCAAATGTAATTAACAGTTCATCTCAAAAAGAAAAAACTCACACAACTTTTATATCAGGAGAATATTCAAACTACTATACATTATTATGCTTTCTTGTAAGTCACTAAAGAACAATGATAATTTCTGCAGCAGGTAGACTTGTTTATGGTGTAAATAAATTATTCTCATAAATTTAATCCATATTCCAAAGGAGTAAATAGATTGGTTCCCACTGATCTAACCCCTAAACTCTTTATGAGATCTTTGGACGTTCTTTAGGCAGCCTTGGTACTGGCCAGCTCCCTTTTTTACGTTTCTTTATGGTTTGACACAAGTGGTTCTGGCCTATCACCAGAAACATCGGGATTTCTTTGTTAATAAGGCAGAGAATGTTGGGTAAGACTTAATCTGTCTGAATAGGACTCAGAGTGTGTGTATTCACGCACCTTTGAAATAAAAATTAAAAGAGAAAAAATGAAGATCCTTTTAAAAGAAAATTTCAATCATCTCCATGAAGTGAGAGAGAAGGGAAAGGCTCTTTGGATAGCAGCTGTCCTGAAATAGCTTTCAATATAAGCTGTTGTAACTAAAGATATTATATCTACATAAATCTTTATTTTTACAGGGACATGATTGCTTCACACATTAGATTTGTCACTGCAACATGACAGCCTTTCCTTATTTGAGCATTCCCCAGTAAATCTTTATTCACAACAACAACTGAAGCATGACTCCAGATATTATACTAGACAGCACAAAATGAAAACAGTTTCCCACAAAAGCATCAAACTCATGTACTAAATATAAATAAAACCCCCAGATACTAAACGGCAGGATTTGACACAGCCACAAAGCTAACAGATTCTGACAAAGAAAAAATAATATATGTTGCTGCGTTTTTTTCTCTGCTCTGATTTATAAAGGGTTCAAAGATGGAAATAGCAGTAACACAACAGTCATCTTAGTTTTTGATTGAACAGATTGTGTTCCAAAATATGGACAATAATTTTATCTCCCTTACCTGTGACATTTTTATTCCTGCAATTTAAAACAAAATAAGCTTTGTTTAGGTCACCAAAAAACTTTACTCTTCATTTCTCACTGTATGCTTGTCCCTTAATTTTGAGAGTAAATGATGGATTTTTTTTCCATTAGATAGTGTATTCCAGCTTAACATTCAGAGTCCAAATGTGTCCTGCATTCACAACAGTCTGTATTCAGATGGGTTCCTATTCTGACTAAACTACCTTTGGAGCTGCAGATCCCATCGATTTAGAGGCTTGGCCACCAAGTTAAGCAGTCCAGATGCTTAACCCTACATTTTTTATGTCACTGGCTCAAATTGCATTAATTTAAAATAAATTCCCACTGTTCTCTGGTCTTTTATCTTAGTATTCTATACATATCAAAGCTGATAGGACCGTACTTCCTGCATTTTGAGAAGAACCATATTGGAAACAGAAAAGTCCTTAACTGCAAATTCTTTGCACTGTTGCAGCTCACTGTTATAAAATGCTGTTCTTTAAGACAGGAGACGAGAAAAGGCACGAGCATGTCAAGATGAACTAAAGAACACTGAAATAAAATTAGTCTTATTGTGATTATTTTCTCTTCACACAAGTTAGGGAAAATTCGGGCATGCTGAATGAGAATGACTGGATGCTTATGAGTAAGAAACTACAATTTATTGTCTCTAAAGATGCTTCAGAAGAGCAGCCTCCAGCACTAACTTAGCATACTGTCTTTTTTTCTTAGAAAGTATGTGCTTCAGAGCAAAATAAAATTAATTTTTTAATCAGGTTGTGTGCCTACTTTTGGCACACCCTGTTTTTAATACAAAAGATTTTTAGTGGGGCTCAACTATAGTTAATTCTCTCTTATTTACTAGAAACTCAGCTGACTACAAGTATTCAGTATAAACAGGTTGAATCATATGTTAAAAGTTAAGCCTATTTAATTACATCTGAAGTCCTTATGATGTAAGTTAATTATGAATATTTATTACTAAAATAGTATCAGTGGTGTGTTTGATTGGCAAAAATATTATCACCACAGCCTGGGTGAGGAAAAAATAAATATAACTTGTCATATCTATAACATGACTCTAGGTCAGCTGAACACTAATTAGGAAATGAAAATAAATAGTGGGTCCAGTCCAAACAATGAAGAAAGAAAAAAAAAATCCCAGCAATAGACCTGTCATGCAGACAAAATATTGCTTGATATGTCTGTAGTTTGAGATAAAATCAAATCAACCAGAAAACAATAGGAAGTCTGAGACAGAGTTTATCCCCTCAGACTGAAGTATTGATTGCATTAGCTATACAAGGCAATCTTTTGAGGGTGGGGAGAGAATGATAACACTCTATAGTATATGAATGAATGATTGAAACATAAATGAGTGTAAGCAGCAAATGAATTCCTGAAAGGGAGAATTAAACAACGTATCGAAATTTACACAATAATGCCCTCCCACCAGTTTTTCAGGGCACACTGAACAGTAGAACAATACCTTTTTGGACATAAAGATTCTACTGAATCCCCAAAATGCATCAAACTATCTGGTTATTAATCTCTTTGTTCTTCTGTTTACTCATTGTGACTAAGGAAGCTTTAGCACTTTCTGTGACAGCACAATGAATGGGGAAGCGAAGCCTGCAGCAAATCTCAAGGACTTTCCCCAGTTTAGCCTGTGTGTTTCATAAGCTTCCATCAGTTTCCAGTGAGATAAAAGGCCATAACTTGCTTTTAGTCATCCTTTTGAAAAGCTTCAATTATGACTTGCTGAGTGATGTTACTTATTGCAGCTTTATTTCCCTCCTGTCTGTCTAGCTCACAAAATAAGTTTGAAATAACATACACTTCTTCCTCTGGAAATTACACTTAAAAACAAGGATGGTGTATTTAAGGTAGAAGAGAAACAATGATGATTTTTTTCTCATTCTTATTTGTTTCAAACTTTTTGCTAGAATTTATCTGTCAATGGAATACTTCAGTTTTTTTTTCTGGAGAGTTTGTCTGTTGCTTCAGGAATCATTACTAGACAGCAACTGGATTGTATTACTGCTACTGCTACAGACCAGTGGAGCTACTGTCTTCACTTCTATAGTCTCTGCTCAGTTGGGGTTTAGGCTGTTAGTGCTTTGTTGGTGAAGGTGCATGAATACCAAGGTTGTCTATAGAGTTCATGAGCGCATTTTTCCTGTAACAAACTGTTCATTTGTCCTTCTAGCTAAAAGGATCAAGGATTTTTCTGTTTTTGAGGCACATATAAGCCAGAAAATCTAATGAAAAGGCCATATAGATATACTGCATATTGACAAGAGGTGTACTAACTAATTACAAAGTTTATTTATTTAATGAGCATTTTATACTTGCCAACCATATGGTAATCAAAAACTCTCCTGGTACTACAAAGACAGGATATCACAAACCCAGATGAAACATCATCTGGCTTAACTAGAAACTGAGTAACATCTGGATTAGTGAACAGTAAAACTTAATCTGTTTGAGGATTTGCCTTGATGAGGATAATATTGACATTGCTTTCGTTTTAGTATTTTGAACTCCTATAATGTGCAATGTCAATGACATCATAAGGAGTGTTTGAATTAAGTCAAGTTGCAAACTTTTCAAAAGCTCATCTCCCCGTTTTAGAGATATTTGTGGCTGCAGAAATGCTTCCATATTTATTTCCCTATTAATCCCCTTAATGTAATAGCTTTCGAGTAGCTAAGAAGCATGATCTGCTTTAATGACCAAATCTAGAAATGCTTAGTCAGTTATTCAGGCTTCAAGTTCAAAATATCCATCTTATGAGCTCAGGGTGAAAAAAGCCTGACCATTCACAAATCATCAAAAGTGTGCAAGTGCCCTTCATGAACGCTTTTATGATATGTTTGGCAGATTTAACCCACTGCTGCCTTATTTCCCGATCTCCATCACGATCCAAATCTACAGCTCTTCTGTATCTCTCTGACTCCTACTTGCACAGGAAAACAGCCCTTTTCTGGTCATCTCTCCCTCTCCCTGCTATCATCTGTGTCACCTTCTCTGACCATCCTAGCATACTGCTCCATGCCTTTTGCCAGCTGGATTTAAGTATAACATTTTGCTTTCAACGTTCCCAGGACTGTGATTTGATCTAGTAGTGATTGCTCCAGTTCTCCTCTTCTTCCGATTTGGATTCTTACCTGTGCCCAACCCAACCAACAGCCTGTGCTGACCACCCTGTCCATCCATATTCCTTATTGTTGTGCAGATTCTGGCACTTCCTGCCCTTCTCTCAGTATCTCCACCCACCACTTGTCTCTGGCTCTGGAACTTTCAAGCTTCTCATCTTTTGCTCTTTTTTTCTGCTGCTGAGGAAAACCTGCCGTATCTTTTAGAGAGAACTACAAGCAGATTGGAAGTAGAAGCAAATCGGTCATTTGTCAGTGCTCTCTCAATAGAAATAACAGTTGATCATTTTGTATTAATTCCAACTTATCGTTCACAGAGGCTGAAAAAACACAGAAAGAAAAAGTATCCTGCTTTTCCATTTGCTGATGCCAGTAACACCGTGAAATTTTCTCCTAGGAACTAATGGACCTTCCACTCACACACTCTAGCACACAGACCACAGCTCGTTTCTGTAGAGACAACAACTCCGGAAGCCCTAGGGTTGGCATCAAGAACAGCAACACTTGTGTTTTGAAGAGTCCTAAGGGAGGAATAACGTGGCAGAGTGTGTGGAATAATTACCTCTAAAATGTTCTCCGTAAGTGGGCAGCCAAATGGCTTTCTTGCAAAGCATGCCCAGGGTTTTAAATATCAGATAACTGAGCTACTTTTTCACCTCTTACTTTTGTCTAGCATCTTTTAATTTAAGCACAAACAAGAAGTAGATATTAGCTAGAGTCATGATTTGGTAACACTCAGCCTTGGCCTAGCACCATTGCAATCGAATACTCTTTAATGCATATGTAGGAGCTGCTTGAACACTCCTTATGTGGATGCAAATATAAAGAAAACTGAACAGAATAAATGATAAATGTGCTAAACTAATTAGATTTTGGGATATATCCAGCAGTGTACACTGTTTTTCCTCTGGATTAGGGCAAGTGTTCAGAGGAGAGAAGGGATGATGGCCAAAACCTGAATGGAGTAGGGTCCTGTCCTGCTCCCAGGCAGCACGTTAAGTGAAAAGTAATGTACTGAATCTGCAGTGAATTTTCCAGCTGAAGGAGGAAATGCAGCAAGGGACTGAGAAGTGCAAAAACTACACTGAAATCCTCTGCCTGACGCAGGCCTCTGCTGCAGGCTACAGATACTCTCCAATATTTCAAAAGGCTTGTTATTTTATTCCTGTTGTACTCCAGCAGGATGTTCTTAAGGATATAAAACCAGTATTGTGGTGAGTGTGCTCAGCAGAAGGCAAAAATCAAACAAATTAGACCAACTCTAAGAACCCTTCTCCTCTCTACCCAGACCCACTCATTTCAGTGCTCAGAGCAGTAACGTATCACTTGGGTTATAGGCACCACTCCTGAGCTGGCTTGTTCAGAGAGAACAAAATGTGAAAACTGATACTTTGCTATCTGAAGAAAAATGAAATATTACTGTAGTGGGGAATGTGTAAGTTAAAACATGTATGAAGTAGTTTAAAAAAAAAAAAGTTATCTGTTTCTCTAAGGCATTCTGAAAGCATTAGTTCAACAAATTGATTTCAGGAGTGGAGTTTAGTCCCAGAAGGGCAATTCGTAGAAGGGGTCATATTAAAACTTAGTTGAGAGTAATCTTGAGAAACTTTCAGTGAGGTGTGTTTTGATATTTCTACATGAAAGAAATAATGACCTACTCCATGCAAATTTCTGTTTAATTCTTCAGATATTCCGGTGGGGTTGCTGCTAACCTGAGATGATGGTTTAGAATTTGTCTTGCTAAAGACAGCCTTGCTCTTAAAATAGTTCTGCTGGGGGAGAGGGAAACCATAGGTAAGAGGAAGCAAGGTGGAAAGATAAGTTTTAGGAGTTTTGTCTTTCAATGGTTATAAAGAGCAGAATTTTGTATAAGTTTAAAACTTTTCTAGTGGTCAGGATCCCACATAACTGAGAAAACTTAGAAGATGATATTTTTCATAAAGTGACCTCTTTTTTAAACGAATAAACAAAATACTTTGGGTTTTTTCTTTCCTTTAACGTTTTTTTCCCCCACATGTGCATTTGGGTTGCTAACTCACTGGTTTGGAAAAGCCATATTTGCAGGAAGTAGGTCATTGCTTGGACTATTCTGGATTCAGATTTCATATTTGATGGCATAAATCATAGAACCTGCACAGAGTCCATAGAAATCACATCAGAAAAAAGGATGTAAAGCTTAAAGCTTACACACAGTGGCTGTGAGCTTGTGCAACTTGATGATATTCAAGAAAAGAACTCTGGCCTTCCCGGAGAGGTGGTGGATTCCCCGTCCCTGGAGGTGTTTAAGATGAGGCTGAATGTGGCACTGCGTGCCATGATCTAGGAATCACAGTGGGGCTGGACCAAGGGTTGGACTTGATGATCTTGGAGGTCTCTTCCAACCCAGTTAATTCTATGATTCTATGATTCTAACAAAAATCTTAGGTGGAGCAATGTGTGTGTGTGTGTGTGTGTGTGTGTGTGACCTACGACCTTGTAGGAAACAGCTCAATTTGTTTTCCGGAAGACTTCAGATATTTGATTTGGAATTTTCTTTTTAAATGTCAGAATTTGCCATGCAAATTCCTACTCCTTGTCCTCTAATAATGAGGCTGGATTGCAGTATTAAGGTAAAGTTCTTGATTGCATGAGTTCTCTCTCGTAAGATAATATCAGAATTAGGAAAATGTGCTTGGATTTGATTCATTTAGAAGTTTGAACAAGCACCTTACTTAAGTCTTGGCATTATTTAATAGCAAGAAGGTCATATTATAGCAGCACATTCTTGCAGCAGAACTTTGCAGCATGTTGTAATGAGGCACTACCAAAGGGCAGGGTTGATTTTCCAGCAAAATCTTTCATTTTTGGAGATGTGCGAAGGGCTAATAGACATTATAAAAGGCATGTTCAGTTTTTGTTTAGTAACTTGATCTTTTTTAAATGGGCAAATCAAAGTCTTCTAGTTACTTTAATTGTTTTTAATACCTCTTGCTTTATTTCTTTATTAAATAGGTACCACTGCTGACTGCTGTAGTTTCTAAGATATATACTCCCAAACAAATGTCCACTTCAAAATAATTGTCAGGAGAATTTTTTTTTGCACCTTGGACTTTATCTTTCACCAAATCGCACTCTGTTCAGAGAAAAACTTTTCAATAAAGAAACAAATTTGAACTGCCTGTTACATGTTCCCTCTATTTTTGCTGGGTAAAAATACAACATCTGGAAAAAAATGTTTGAATTTGTTAGAAATATCTCTCACAGAAGAACTGCAGGATGATCGAAGGTAGAAGGGACCACTGGAGATCATCTTTCCCAACCCCCCTGCTCAAGCAGTGCCACCTAGTGCCAGTTGCTCAAGACCAAGTTTAGACTTCTTTCCTTCAAGGATGGTGACCCTGCAACCTCCCTGGGAAACCTATGCCAGTGCTCGGTCACCCTCACAGGAGCAAAATTTTTCCTGATGTTCAGTTTTTCTGTGTTTCAGTTAGTGCCAATTGTCTCTCGCCCAGTCACAGGACACCACTAGAAAAAGCTCCATCTTTTCTGCACCCTCTCTTCAGTATTAATATACATTGAGCTTTCTCTTCTCTAGGCTGAGGAGCCCCAGCTCTGTCAGATTTTCCTAATGAAAGACTTTCCAATCCCTCAGTCATCCCTGTGGCTTTTGCTGAACTCTTTTCAGTATGTGTATGTATGCCTCTTACTGAAGAGCCCACTGTGTTCTCCAGCTGTGGTCTCACCAGTGATGAGCAGAGGAGAAGGATCACCTCCCTTGATCTGCTGGCAACACTTTTATGGTTAGTTTTATAAAACTCTTTGGGGATTTATAACTAATGAAAGAGCAGATATTGTCTCATACAGAAGTCCCCGATATTTTATGGGAATTGCCATTACAGAGAGAGACATAGTAAATGAGAGAGGAAGGGAGAGGGCGTGAAGATGGGGACTCCACCAATGCTTTTAAGAGGAAAAGATAGTCAGGATGGTCAAGATCTGGCAGCAAAATGCCTGGAAGAGCCTCAACATCTCTTTTATTGCTCAGATAACTGGCTTCAAAAATGTGCAGCCACTGCATTGATGAGGAATGGAGGCACTGATAGGGTGGAGTACTAGTGACAGCCTTGCTGGTTTTTTACCCCCCAGCAGTGAGTGGGACTCACATTCTTTCCCTGTGAGATGGCTGTGTTGGCCAGGCTGTGCGTGCTCTGGAAGTCTGTAGCAGCCTGCATGTTTTCAGCCGTGCAGAACCCCTCAGGGGTCCCAGATCAAAAATTAACCCGTTTGCATGACCTCTCTGGACATGTCACTGAGAGCTCTTCTTAGTCACTGGCATTTATTTCTCTGTCTCTGTCCCCATTCTGGAAGCCAGACAGCTTCTTTCTGGCTTATGCTGGCTACAATTTTGAACTGTTGCTCTTCTAGTATTTTTTAAAATGTTATTATTCTATTAATGTTTTTACGTACATTAACTTTTTATAAAATAGGTTTTCATCAGTGGGAACCAAGCTTTTAAAACCCTGGATTTCCTTGAAAGAAGTTATATTAAGAAACATTGAACAGCAGTTAAATGAAGGAAGATTCTAAATGGACATTTTGAAGGTGCAGTTTGACTTCCAAATGTTTAGGGAAGGCAGAATTGGCAAATGCTTGTTGTGTGAAAATGTTTCTGTTCTGTTCCTTTCCTCTTCTATTCTCAAAATTTGCTAAAAATTGTAACAAGTCTGCTTTTTTTTTTCTGCACAACTCTGTGTCTGTCACTTCTCTTCTACTTGGAAATGATCCTCTTTTACCTATTCCTTATTTCCTAATGGCAGAACTTACTAGGAAGTTGGCATAGTTAATTCTTTTCAAGTCTATGTATTCCTGCTGAAAACCAGTAAATTAGTTTTCAATTTCCTTCACAGGCCCACAGTTCATGGCCATGAAGCCAGCTCTGCTTAGTGTCTGGCAAGCAAATAATATAGCTACATTAGTGCATGTCTACAGTTTCTTTCAATTCATGTTTTTAGAGCAGGTGTGCATGGCTCTTTTGAGTATCAAGCAAGACCATCATGTTCTCTTGCCTGATGTGCACATGAGTAGAAGTTCATTGTATTTTTAATATCAGAATAACATTTTATTTTACAGTTTACCATTATATGCAAGATAACTTCATGTCTTTGTAAAGTAAAAGTTAATCTTTTCATATCTCCCTGAAGTAAATCTTCTATAAAATATGTTTTCTTATACATCAAAACAAAGTCTGATAACCCAGCATAAGGTAATTTACTGTAAGATAAATAGTAAAGCACATTGTTCTGAACCAAAAATACAGACTGGCACATCAGTTTTTAATGATTTTGTTGCATCTTAGTTGAAAAAAAAGAAAGAAACTCTAAGCTGATATTCAGTATGATTATTTTTACTAATTATTTTTTCCCCAGAAATTTTGAGTAACACCAATATAAAATATGTTTCACTTTAAATATGAAATTCAACATGAATTGAAGAACTTGCAATACAAATATGTATTCACTTTTCATTTTCTTAAATCAGAAGAACTTGTTGTACAATTGTTGTAACTATAGCGAGCTTTTATAAAATTCCTCTATCACAGTTATAGTGTCTGGTCATTGCCATAGGGTCAAAAATTGGATTCTTTATAGTTCAATGCTGATTTTGCACAAGCATCAGAAAGCAAATAAAATGCAGATGGCAATAAGTAGACATTATTTTAATACAAAAAAAAAAGAAGACACAGGTATGATATGTTTAGAATATTTAGAATATTAAAATATTTAGATTCTGCCCTCTTTTCAGAGTGATGCCATTTGCTTAGGAATCTTTATGTGTGATGAATGAGTGCTGAGACAAAGCGTCTGATTTTAGACTGATGCCACAAGCTCCATGCTGATCTTCTGCTCTTCGCTGATGTTCTGCTGTGCCTGTGACCTTTTTTCACTCATCCCCAAAATCTCCCCAAAGAGTTCTGGCATTTTCTCTTCCTTGCCTGATTGAACAGCGCAACGGATTTGCGAGGAATGTGCATCTGACGTATACACATGACAGCACAAAAAGTGAAGAGAGGAAATCTGAATAAGTAGGCTGCGTGACCAAAGGGCTAAAATCATATCTTGAGAAGCAAACTGAGGGCAAGGGATAGACGAAAATGACTGTTGTGGTTGTGGCCACGCAACAGCCTTACTTTCCTCCTGTCAGCAAGATGAAAACATTGCCTGTCCTTATGACACAAGGATAAAGGATAATGGAATCTGGCTGACGTAATACCTCTGTGTCTGTGCCTGCATTTTTTTTCTGCACAATTGCAATTGGACATGTAGTGCATCAGAAAAAGGAAATCTTATCTAAGATGCATGCGAACCCTGGGAAAATTCTAGAACCCAATCTTTGATTTCTCTATCATGCTGCTTAGTTTTCATTTACGTCACTTTACCTTTAACTGCAAAGGTACTATAAAAGGAATTTGCAATGCAAAGGATGCATGAAGTTACAGCACTCTTTTCCAGGACTCCATATTCAGAGTAAGGGGCATGAACATTGAGCCATAGAAATTTTGCTCTTACAGAGAGTTTCCTGCTCTCCCAATCTAGATTTAATCAAATAACATTAACTGCCTGCTCATAAACAACTTTTATTTATGCAGGCAAATGAAAAGGAGTGAACGAGGCATCTTGAACAGACAGAAAAAACCCAGAATTTAATTTTTTAACTAATGGACCCTAGGTGCAGAGGTGTCTGAGTGTCTCTGCAGGACATATACATTCGAGGACAACATAGCTACAATGAACGTGGGGACATTGGCTTAGCTCAGCAGTGCCCCAAGAATCCTTGTACTACAGTTCTGTGTAGAACAGTGTTTCCCAAACTATAGCAGTGGATGTTACACAGTCTTTCTTTGCTCATATGTGTGCTGTGCTATATACTCTTTCACAACCTGGTAACTTGTAATTTTGCTACAGGGCCAGTGTTTCAGGTATGGGATAAGGCTTGGTGAGTCAGTCATGCCAGCACAACTAAAGAGCTGCTGGTGGTACTCACTTGCCTCACTCTCTCTCAGCCTCGATAGGTGTGTAATGAATGAGTAGAAGAACTGGAGGAACAGGAAGGACAGTCATTTGCATCTTCCTCCCCCAGAACACATTCTTGTTTACTTTAATGGGCAGATGTGAACAATGCAGATCTTGTTTTCCAGCATTAAAATTGAATTAAGAGGCTCTTAATTTAGAAGGATGTTCTAAAGGCAAGAATAAAAACTTTTTTCAAGCTTTGCTAAGCTTTCTTTTATTTTCCCATAGAGCTGTGGGAGGCCAGTAAAGGAGACCAGAGTTTCCAGTTACATCCTATTTGTGGAACATCACACACAACGTGCTACAAAATAGCACAGGATAGTAGTGTGACTCAAATATCTTTATGCTTTCTTGAACTCTTTAAAACACATCTTGAGAAGAGATAAAGGAACATATGAGCATATCTGAAAAAAGACTGCAACTCATTCTCTGTGACGGATCATTTATAAAGTGCACCTAGGGAAAAGAGAGGTCTTTTGGGTTTTTTCTTTGTTGTAGTGCATCACTGCCTGGGAAATACAGCTTAAATGTCCTGGTAAAATAAAGCTATATCTCCATTTCAAACACATCATTAGGAAAATGTTCATCAGGAAAGGAAGTAAATTTCATAATGCACATAAAGTTTGCCTGCTACAGCTCTGGAGTATTTAAAATGTCATCTGCTGTTCTGTGTGGGATTTACTGTGCTGACAGGGGAACTGTGTGTAATGACCCTAAAATTCTTGTAGGAAGGCAGGCTAGATAGATGGTGAAGGCTTCCAGGCTTGTACATCTTGTTTAAGGATCTGTGGACACGTCCCTTTTCCTGAGCTGGAAGCAAAGCAAGTGAACCCAACACAGGCCACAGCGTCATTGCTATCATTTTTGCTGAAGCAATGCTTTAATGCTGCAGCTGCCATGAGGATTTTGGCGGGGTGGGTCCCAGCAGGCCAGAAGATGAAGCCCTGTGGGAGCACCAGCAGTTGCAGCTAGTCACAGGCTCCTCATGCTCACTAGCTCCAGAGCCTGGCCTTACTTAGGCAAGGCTGTTTGTGTCTCTAGCTTTTTAAAAAGGATGGAGGAAGGCATTCCCAACTGTCTTTTGGCAGGACATGACACAGTCAAAAACTGCACTGCAAGAAATTACTTGTTATGGAGAAGTTACCACTATCTGAAGACCTTCTGTCTCATGGGGCTTGTTGAGGGTTGTCACTGGTGGCCAAACGGTGCATTAAAATGCTCACAAACACATGAACTACTTTACATGTAAAGTTAGAGCCTAACAAAGGTGAGAATGACCACAGTTGATAATAAATAAGCTTGCCCTGGGGAAAAGTGATCTATTCTGTTACTTAAAAGTGAGCAGAACATCTAAAGGTGGTCTACCACACTTCCATATAACTCAGTTAGCTGGAAGTAGCAATAGAGGAGAGCATGGGCATTATTGCGGTATAAAACAGAATGAAGCTGGAATCTTCATATGGGCCTTGGCTGCCAGGACCTCTCTATGGATGGACATGAGTAAACGCCCATGGTCCCTGGGGAGCTCTTGGCCCATGCAGGAGTCTGACAGTGTCTTTGAGAGCATTTCCCCAAATTCCTTTTTCCTCTCCCTCCCCTTTGATCGCCTACTCTCAGTAAATCTTAGTTGAATGTAGCTGTGGTCTGTTTACTGACTTCTTTGGGGAACAGTTTGAAGCCACGTATAAATCCAAACTGACTCAAATAAGTCAAAGATGTTTGACTTCACAGGATGTTTTCAATGTTGAGGCTCTGTTTTCAGAGTCAGTACGACTTTGTGGGCCCAGTTCTCTTTCTTTTCAAGGATTAAATGGCTTTATCAGAGTTTGAAAAGCAAATTCACAAATCAAAAAGCTCATCCTACCCACTTGCTCTGTTTGCTCCATGATTAACTGGCAATTATGTGTCCACAACAAATTTAGAAAGGAGTAAAAAGACTTTTTTAAAGTCACTAATCTGAGCTAACCTGCTTCACCTGAGCACAACGACATCCATGTATGAGCTGTCTGCAAGTCTGGGGATCAGATGCTCTCCTTCCCTCATACATGTCTTCAGGAGCACCCATGCTTTGTCCTCTCCCCTGTGGTGCAGACACATCTCGATGATCGTGATGTAGACATCTGCATGCTGAAACAGCAGAGAGCAAGCCACCTCTGGTACCACATTCCAATGCATTAGAAACAATGTGTCCTGCTTCAGTGGGAATGGCTATGTTGTATGCCATTGGCTGTGGGATGTCACTCGTGGCATTGTCCAAAGAGAAAGAAGCACATGCTTATGGTCATCCAGCTCTGAAGCCAAGGAATGAGACTTTTTGGCTGCCCAAGTCTGTGTTAATGTGGTCTTTTATAATGGAGTGTGGGTTGAATTAGATCTTATCTGCCAGGATTTATTGTGTAGACATGCATACTCTCATAAGGATTTCTTAGAGCATTCCCAGTCCTGTGACTATGTCAACCACTGGTCTTTAGGGCTGCAGCCTCCTCACTCTCTTATTGAAGTGCAGGGACTGATGTTTGATGCCCCATATCTGGTTGCATAGACATATAAGGCTATTCCTGGCTTTTCTTCTAGGGGAGGAGAACTTTCTTATAGCTTCTTCCTTCTGGTTTTCCTGACCACACGTGAAGAAATGTTATTCAGGGCTGATTATGATCTCTTCAGTAAGAACTCCAAAGCTGTTTCCTATTGAAAATGCATAGCAGGTTTTTCCCCAGCAATGAACAAAGCCTTTTGCGCTCTGGAGATAACAGCAGCAGCTCAGTACGACTGATCTCCACATCTCTTCTGAAGGTTGACAGTAAGGAATTCTTCTCTGAGGTTTAATATTCTACAAAATAAATAGCTCTTTTGAAAATGATCTTGCTTCCTGTTAAACCAACTTTCATATAAACTGTCAGTATAAATTCTGAGATACAATTCCTGATATCAATTACCTCCATAACTATCTGGGAATGCAGCTATGTGATAGACCTCTGTTAATTTAAAGCACTTTGATCAAATTCTTTATGAAAAGATGCTTTATTTACACTTCCGTTCTGTTTATTCTAATAGTTTAATCAAGATGAGAAAGATTTCTCTGATTCTTGAAGCCAAATACTTTTTCCTTTCCTTTATTAGACACTAGTTTGTGGTGCTATTATTCCACATGCCCATTTGCAAACAAGGAGTGAATAGCAAAGCTAGCTTACAGAGTTTGTCTAATCACCTTTCATATGGAAATTAGACCCTTGTTACTCAATTCCAAACATAAATACATCTCTGAAATTTCTTTGACAAAAGGAGATTCAAAGAGAAGTCCTCTGCTCAGGAGTGCCAGGTGAAATCTACCACTAGGATGTGAGGACATGTTTTCTACTTGCTAGAGCACAGCTCACAGAGAAATTTCTTACAATTGCAGTTTCACTTGTTTTTAATAAAAAGTGGCAGATTAAAATTTCCAGACTTTTCAGTCTTGAGTGGAATTGTGGCTCAACTGAAGTAAATGAAGAAATATCTTATTAACTTGCTACTGTTCTTTTGGAAGACGACACCCAGATAGGGTTGGATTAATGTCTCACTCCCTTGGAATAATGAAATCTGTTTTCAATATGTTTAAAGTACATGTGAGTATTAGCACCAGAAGATTTAATTCACATCTACAAATACAGCTTTGTAAAAACAACAGCTCAATAATTATCTTGGTGCTGGTTGAAATTCTGCCCACTCTGTTTTCTGTCTAAATCTTCTTTATCTTTTTATTTACTGTCTACCAGTTTGTATAGTTCAAGAAAAGTAAGTATTATTAAATGACTAAATGAGATAAAATAACAGGCTTATTTGGATATAGATAATTTATTTGTTATATTTCTAAATATAAACATTATTGTGATGAAATTTTCTTATATTTTTGAATGGGAACAATTCAAAAAGAAAACTTTTACTTTCAGCTTTATTCTAAAACCTGATAAAGTAAATATTAGCATTATTTAATGCTTACATAATGCTTACATGATTAACTGCTTATTTCAAATAATTAATTCTGTATCAGATAATGGAATATCAGTTGCACCTTGTTCATGTCCCAGGTAGTCGTGCCTAAAGAGAGTCTCAGAAAATGTGTAAGTTTCCAAACTAAAATATAGGCCATAATGCATTTGGTGTTTTCTTACCTACGATTGTGAACACAACATTAGCAATTTTTGTACCTTTTGGAACTTGGCTCTAAGGATGTTTCTGTTTCCCGGCAAATGAAGTATTCTAATTCAAAATACAAAATGTTGTTTCTTATTCTGTAATTGAATTAATAATGTATTGCGAAAACTGCTAGCGCAATTATTATTGAGAAACAAATTATGTTTCTTTTAAATACAAAGAAACAATTACAGGACTAAACAAGAATATTCTGGAAGACAGTAATGGATAGCTCATACAAAGCAGAACACTGATTAAATGAGGCAGCTGAAACTGAAAATTGATAAATATGAAGTCATGCATATGGGAAAAACAAACCCAACTTTGCATATGAAAAGATGGGCTCGGAGCTCCCATCATCACCCAGGAGGGAAATCTTGAGGTTATGACTCATGTTTCCGTGCAAACATGAACTCATGCTTGGTATCAGTCAAAAAGCAATTCACATTTTCACAAATAGAGGAAAGGAGCAGAGAATAAAAGTGAGAGCATTATTATCATGATTCAATATAAATCCATGGGTCACTTGTGGCAAAGGTCTATGAAGCACTGAGCGTGTGGAGTGGGCAGAGAAGAATCTGCTGTTCATTATCTCTTTCCAGACCGGGAACAAGAGGCTGTGATCTGGTGGCTGTAGGAGTCACAATCAAGACAAACACGGTGAGTTTGTTTTTCACACAGAAGGCAAGAGAACTGTTTTGTTATTGAGGATACCAGAGGCTTTTGCGTGTCCCAGAGGAGACTGAAGAGCCTCATGGAAGGGAAATCCACAGAGAATTACTGCAACTGTAGAAACCCCAGCTGACTCAACACCCTTCTGAGCAAAAATTGGTTGGGTGGGAAAAACTGGAAATACTTAGCCTGCTTTTATGTCCTTCCTCAAGTACTCTCATATGTGACTTATGGCAAAAAGCACCATGGATTAAATGAACCTACGGCCTTACCAAACGCAGCCATTTTTATAGTCTTACATTAAGGAGCTTACGACTTGAATTGCACTTGAATTTTAAGTTTTTGGTTTGGTATATTTAAAAATCTTCAAACTCCCAAAGAACCTTCGCTCTGCTCTAAATCCCAGTGTCTTGAATGTTACATGGTATGATCAAAAGCCAAAGGGAAGAAATGCACAAAAGGTTCAAAAATGAGCATTTGTAGTATTCTGAAGTTCCTGGCTGCCATGTAATGTTTCAACCTGCCCATTTTACATCAGCATTAGATAAAAAATTTACTGTTCAGTGTACAAGACCAGGACTACTGAAAACAGAAATGTACTGGTTTACGTCTTTCTTTGTATCTAAGAGATCTTTTTCCAATGTGTAGACTCAAAACAAAGCAATGAACTTAAAACCCAGAGAAGGAAACATAGCCACTAAGTGTTGTCTGGTAGTATACAGGCATACTTTCATACAACATTGTAGTTTTGCTTGTACTTTTAGTACCCTAATCATATGTTAATCTCCCAGTACCTCCCACCTGCTCTGTAGCTGAGATGACTGATATTTGCTTAAGGTCACATAAAGCACTTTGAAGAACTGAGAATAAGGTTCCTGGCTCTGGGCACCTTGCTCAAAGCAGACATTGGCACTATCTGCAAAATCTTAACTTCCAAGACTGCCTGTAGTCCACCTTTATTTTGAAAAAGGAGCAATCAGGCTTCTTTTTCTGGAAGTCTGTAGGAAAATCTCAACAAAGAAGATGACTGATCCTTTTTTGTACGGAAGCAAACAACAAGTAACACAACTTTCCTCATTTCCCCCCTCTTTTCTTTAACTTTAGATGCAAGTTCTTTATGAAGTAAGATCTGCTTCTTTGGTGTGTTGGTCTGTTTTTCAGAGATGCTTTTCTGAGTGAGGAGCTTATTGCACAATTCCTTCATAGTTCTGACTGTGGTTGTGGTCATTCCCCTATTCTCTATGTTTCGCAGTTTCTCTGGAGAGACAGCAGTCTTAAAATCAGCAAAAATATGGAAAATACAGAAACTCAACTTGAACTATAGGCAAGGTAGGTAAGGAAATTCCTTTTACAAGGAATACTTCCTGAATTATCCCAGAGCGAACTGGATAACACACAGCGTAATATTGGTTTAAGCTACTGTGCAGCTGATATAGTTGTGTATTTACCGCTTACATTTTCAGCCATTTTAGATCACAAGCCTTTCAATTTCTTCAGCTTGAAAAAATCATTCAATAGGTTTTGGTTTTTCCTTTATTCATGAACACATAGCCAAGGATCCTTAGTCTCTGCAGCAGTAAGTCCAACCCAGTTTCAAAATTACCACTTACGAACCTTATTCTGGCAGCAAAAAAATCCAACAATGGCATGTTCCTTGCCAAAAAATAACTGTAATAATAATTATCTTAGATAATTATCTATATTATCTATTATCTATAATGCCAATAATTATCTTAGAAATCCTTTTTTTTTTTTACCAGAGGCTGTTCTATTTTGTTGCATTATATATGTGCTTTGTGACCATTTGACACATGTATATGTCTGTAGTGTCCTGTATTTACGTAGTTGAAATAGTTGTCACGTATTTGGCATGGGAATCTGTGGCACATTTTGAATTGGTGTAGCAAGGACATTATTTTGTGCATTACTCTACTTTGTATGGGTGTCCACAGCAGTTCTCTTGCAAATAATCACGCACATTTTCTGTGGCCTGTTAAGTTCACGTTCAGGCCCTTTGCAGGAGATGTGTACACCACAAATGTCCATTCTATAATCCTGTGTGGACTCCACTGGCACAGGCCAGGTGAGAAAAGCATCTGCACTGGGTTTGTTTCTGGGAAGGTGGCAAAAAAAAGGACCAACACCTGTGCCCCAGGAGCTGGTGCTGAGGCTGGCAAAATGCCTAGAAGTGCCAATGTGCCTTTGGGTGTATGATACGATTTTTCCTACTATTTGCTATTAACACTGTGCAATACTTATGTAGGAAATGTATGACTTGTGGTGAAGCTGAGGCAAAGGCAAGCAAGGAATTTGTGTTTTGAACAAAATTCTCTACTGCAAAGTGAATGAGTACTGCTTTGAACCCACTGAGTGGTAGCTCTGTTTGGTATATTTCATATACCCTTTGAGGGAGGGTCAAATTGCTTTTCCTCTTCTATTATGAGGAAAAAAGCTGTTAGCAGAGTGCTCTGATGACTAGATTAAAGAGGAAAGATTAATGTTTACTTCTAGTGTCCATCACCCCTGAGAAACACTATGAACTTATATGACAGCTCCATAGGGAATATTGAAAAATCTTCATTTATGGCAAACCCTAGTAAATTGGTGACTCAGATACAGAGGGAAATTATTATTTTTTACCCCATGACATGAATTCTTATTTATCTGGAGCAGCAAACATGGGAGGAAGAAACCACCATTCATTTTACATCTCTGTGTACCTCTTCATAACTTCCCAGAGCTGAAAGAATATATGACATTAATAAATAAAAAACCCCCCAGAAAACCAACCAAAACAAAAAAGAACAAAAGAGAAACTTCTCAAGGAAGGGTATGGCCATTTTTGAGAGGTGATTTATTAAAGTACAGTGGCTGGAGGTGAAGCTGAAAAGGCTAAGTTGCTAGTGTTTGAGAAATTTGCTTGTGTTTGGGTCAAGTAGTGTGAGATCTGAATTTATGGCCCAGCTTGTCTATAGCTCTGTGTTGCCATATTAACAAGATACAACCTCATTGCCTTTGTTTTTGATATGGGCGATGATTAAAATGTCTTTTACTTGGATTACAAGCTATTTTGGGTAGTGACAGAGACTGTGTCTGGCCATATATACATAGTTTGGTGCCTCTGGGTGTTATAATTAGAATAATGTTCCTCGTGCCAGACGGAAAACCATTCAGTAGGAGTGAGAATAACGATTTCTACAGCATATTACTGTACAAAGGAATGTTTCCTAAATCGTAGGAAAAACTCCTAGGTACACCTTAAGAGGCCTGTTCTAACGAAGAATCACTCGGCAGCCTGGGTTCCTTTAATGGACCTTACCAAGCACAGTAAGCCTCACCATCTGCTGCACCCTCTAATTACTAGTGAGAAAAGGAGACTTTTCCCTGCTGCACCACACAAAGAAATATGATTTAAATGTGTACGTTACTTATTCAATGCAACATACATCTGTTGTGTTCTCTCATGTTTTAGAGACAAGTCTGTGAGGAGACTCACCCAGCTTTGCCTGGGAGATGTACATCCTTTTTGCTGTACTGGCACAAATCTAGTCTTACTATTGGATAAATCTACACTTTCCTTTCCTCTTTTTTTATTCTACTTAAGTAATTTTGCTGGTGATTTGCCCCTGTGTTTATTTGTGAAGCAACTCTCAGCCGTGCTTGCTGTTCTTGGGCTAGGCCAAACAGAGAAGCAAGGTTGCTTCATGAGTTATGTGCACATTCTCATGCTTTGTTGCCCCACAAAGCTGCCTATTTTGTCAGGGTGTCCCAGAGATGCAGATGAATTTCTGACCTTCTTTCACTTTCCAGGTTTCACCATAAAATGCTCACACTATGCTTTCAAGGTTTTTTTGGCCTGATGTCAGGGAGCAGGATGCTCCAGGAGGAAAGGGAGCTGGGAGTGGATGGTGACAGCAAGGAGTCAGAGCCATGACCTACCTGGTGCCATCACATGCTGCCCAGACTAGAAGTGCAAAGCAGGTCCAGATCTGGTGACTAGGGCCACCCAAGAGGTCCACTTGCGCCAGGGTCCTTAGCAATAAAAGAGTTATATAGTGAAGTTAGTGGTCCAGATCAGGCAGTACCTGGTCTGACTGCAGTGAAGTTCAAGTACAGACCACAGGTGAGGACTGACCTTGACCTGAGGCAAAACCCTGAGGCACGTGTTACACTCCGGATTTTAAGCCATGAGCTTCCCCCAGTGATGACATTTCATTTGAGACTTTTTAAAAGCTTTTTGGTTCATTTTAACCTCAAATTTGCACCCAGAGATGCAGCAAGACTCAAAGGAGGATTCTTGTGAAGCTGTGAGGGAAGTACATTGTTATTCAGTGGAAAGGAAAATATGAGTGGATCTGAAAAATGGCATGAACTTGCCTCTGAGTTTCCTTTGAATAAAGTGTTACTAGTATTAGAGAAGAAACTTTTCCATGTCTTTTGTTACGTATGTTGTAATTGATCAGAGCACGTTGCTTTCAGTATGTTTCCACATCAAAAGTGCATTTGAATTACAAACTCTAGAATAAACAAAGGAATACATCTTTTGAACCTATAGTTTTAAAGGTTGATTGATTTCAGTCCAGGGCATGACTGGTATCAAGAAAGTAGCTTGTGGGCAAACAAAATCAGATGTTTTAGAGGTTTTCAGTCTTGATTCGAAGATTTCAGAAGTCTTACAATGCAAAAGAAAACACAATATGCTTCAGCTGATACTTAATATTAGACCTAAGATTATGATTTGGGATCCAATACATTTACACACTCAGCAAACTTTAGGAACCCTCCTAATTCTCTGATTCTTCCTTTAGTCTGCTTATCTTCCCACAGTAAGGACATAAGGCCTTCTTCATGTCTTCTTACTGACTATATGTAAGCCTACTTTCCCTTCAAATGCTGAAGAATTACTGGCCTTCAATTACTATCTGTAAAGTCTCTTATATTGTTTTTGGGGTGTTATTCTTCTTCCTCATGCTCTTTGCTGACAAATTGGCTATGATGAAAGCTACAGTGTTGCAAAATCTTACTTCCAGCGACATCTTATCAGGCTTAGTTGTTTGTATTGTGGCATTGAAGAATATATCTGTAAACTACAAAATCCAAATATTAATTAAAAAAAAAAAAGCAAACTTAGAGAAAAGGCTCCTTGGTTTTTCTCTAAGCGAGCAGCAGCTGACTTGGTTGTATGAGAGATGTCTTTATGGACTGGCATAAAGTTTTCTTTTTTCTGAAGAGGTACTTTCCCCCCTGTATTAGTAACCTCTGGGCCCTGGGACTGAGGGTTACCTGTAGCACTGGAGATAGGTGAACAACTTGTAACTCAGTTGTGCAGTCCAAAACACATTGTTGTTCTCTGTAAAAAAAGCTCTATTGGGAAATCCTGGTACTTCTCTCACTGTTTGTTGCTTATTTGTTTATTTTTGGCAAAGCAAACAAATGGACCTGAAAAATATTTTTATGTTAACCTAGAGTCTTTATTTAACTTGTTTTACTCAAAACATTGTTTGGAGATTATCTATGTCTCCAAAATTCCTTACATTTTATTTATTTGAGTTGGGTTACTATTTAATACCAAAGGATTGAGTTATTTTGCTCACCAAAAGAAAAAAACAAAAAGACGAAAAAAAACCCCCCAAAATATTACTACTATGGCACAAAGGAACAAAACAGAAAATGCCAAAGCTCACTGGAGTCAACACAAACATGAGAAATAAAGATAACAAAAAAAATTTTAAAACTGCATTGTTAGGAAAAGCAAATACTGAACAAATCCCAAAGAGAAGATGGAACTATGATTGGATATTGGGAAAACTGGAGTGTTTAAGTGCCTTTTTGCTTCAGTTTTGCTAACCAGGATAAATGTGGCCAGATGGCTAACACAATGAACATCGGTGACAGATGGGTAAGTGCTCTAACTAGCTTCAGAAAAAACAGGTTAGAGATGCTTATGAATTGGCAGGGCCTGATGAAACTCACCCTGGAATACTTAACGAGGTAGCTGAGGCTGTCCCTGCTGCTTCAAGATGGCATGGAGGGTGGATAAGGTTCCAGTAGATAGAAAAGGACAACCATAATCATAGTTTTTCAGAGAAAAGAGGAGAAAAGCAGAGAAGCAAGAGGGCAGGAGTACCCAGAAAATTACTGAGTGATCAACTTAACTCCTGAGCCCAGAGGAATACAAATAAGGGACCTGTTTATCAAGAACAGCAAGCATCTCTTGAAAATAATAAAACATACCAAAGTTGCCTGATTATCTCCTGTGACATCACAGAATAGAGAGGCACTTATAAATAGCCTGTCTTTAATAAAGCTTTCGATATTGCCTCAGGTGACAGTCTCCAAAACAGACAAGAAGCAGCCTAGAGGTATCTACTGTGAAGCAGATGTGTGACTGGTTGGGAAAAACACAGTCACAGTAGTTACCAGGAGTTTATGACCAAACTGAAAGAATTGATCTTGTGAGGTTCAACAGGGGTTGATCGTGGGTCTGGATATATGCAATATTTTCGTCTGTGGTCTGAGCAATGGAACAGGGAATATATGTAAGTAATGAGGGGAGAATACAATCACTTTAAATGATAGGGGTGTAATTAACACCAGATCTTCAGCATCTAGAAAGTGGTTAAGGGGAGTGGAAGGACCTGGATTTAATCCAATCCCCTTCCTCAGACTGGGGTAGTGTTTGCTACGTTGCTTATTTTTGACAGGGGTTTGTCTAACCTGTGATGCCTTAGAGTTTTTGATCTTTTAAAAGTCTTTGGGACTCCCCACAATGTCACATAGCATTGAAAAACTTGTATAACAACATAATAGAAGTTGTACTGATGGGCACAAAAATGCATCATATGTAGTTCAAGTGCTTTATCTTTTTGCAAGGCTTTAACTCAGACTTTATGTCACCTAAGCTGGGGTGATGTGCTTTGGGCAAGGCCTGGGCAGGTGGCAGAGAACCCAGTCAGGAATAATCAGAGATGCCTGGGGCCTAGAAAATTTTTAGTCATGGGGAAATACTGTGTGTTAGAGAGCACAGTCAAGTACAGGCATAGATTTGATGAGGGAGGCTGTGGAATCTCTGTTAGCAATGGCATTTAAGAACAGCAAGACTAATAGCTGCTGAGGACAGTTTAAATAGGATCCTTTCTTGGGAGTTAATATAATCTATGTTCCCGAGAGCTCAAAGTAAAAGTTTTCACAAATGCTGAAGCATTTGAGGATTTTTTTTCCCCTACCCTATGTCTTTCCAACTTTGATTCTAACTGATTTTAGTAGCCCTTGGTGAAAAAACACCCAGATCTGGTCAAGACTTAAATCTATGTTACCTCGATGAAGAAATCAGTGTGCTACTCCAGAAATCTTTCTGTGCAGTGATATGGAAAGTGGATGGTGTGATTCTAGACACCAGGGCAGCCTTTGCCTGACATAAAAACTATCTTCTTTGGTTTTGAAGAATAAGCATGGACTTCCAAAGTAATGTGAATCAGTGACTGTCTTTTTTTATACTATACCTGGTCTACCAAAGCTGTCATGAAAAGCAGTAGGACACAGTTCTTCATTAATGTATGTCTCAAAAAAACTAAAATGAAAAATTGTATCAAGTACTTCAATACTGACACCAGCTAGAAACATAATATTAGCTAAAATAACACACTCACCCACATAGGGACTCTTTAAACATAGTTTCTGTGCCACAAGTAGTGTCTCATAATTCAAATATTTTTGGCAGCTATTTTTGCTTTAAGAATAAAATGCATATATGTAGAGCTGTAATGTAGTATTATCAGAATTAGAAGTAGTTCTCAATATGCATGAGAAACAGCTGCTCTTCCTGAATGCAAATAAGATACATATTTGTTTCAATGGGTGAAATACCCTTGTAGTAACTGAGCACACATCAATGTGCATCGTGCTTTTGTCTGTATGACCAGCATAGTTTCTCATTGTATGCAGTGGATTTAGAAAAATGTAATGAAATCTAAGTTGACAGCAAAAAACATCCAGTACCAAAGGGAAATGGTATTACACAGCTTTTGCATTTCCTTGCTTTCCTTCTTTTCACAATATGCTGTTTGTTTGCAAAAAATAAGTGTCTTGTTCAAATGAGATTTCAAAGCTCTTACAGATGATGAGTAATTATTTTTTACAGCATTTAGTTGGATTTTCCACCCATTTTTTTGTTTTACTTGAAGAAATACACACATGATACAACACAGCGAGATTTACAAGCTGAACAGCTAGCTAAGTGCTGATCTACCATAGAGCAAAAATAATACCAGAGGAAGCAGCTGATAGGGAGCAAAGTACAGCACAGTCATTGCCTTTTTGTCCATTTACATAATGCACAACATGAATTGTAACATTTAAGTAACGTGCAGCTTGAGTTTACCAACTTGAAAGAAATCTCGCAAGTTTCTTATTTCCCTCTTCATGATATCATTCTGTTTTCAAATTACTTTCAGTATTAGTTGTTGATATTCAGACATCTTTAATTTTTAGAGTTTTTTTAACTGTAAAGGAATTAATTATAAAGAAATTTTGATACTGATTTCATCTATCAGATGGGGTTTTTCTACATCTTTTGCACTTTAAATATTGGATACATTTTATTGAAATTTTTGTAGTAAATTACTGAACATCAGTTTTTGTCATTGTTGTTGGTCGGTTGATTGGTTGATTTTGTTGCGATTTTTTGTTCTGTTTTGTTTTCTTTGATATCAAATCCGCTTTTGTCTATAAAAATGGCTTTAGAGAATTTCAGACAAGTAATGATAGGTCTCAGGCCTAACCAAGCCTTCCCACCAACATGAGGGGAGGTGTTTGTAGTTTTCATTAATGTCCTTATAAGGAACAAAATCCCTTTATATTCCCTCTTGAACACTTGTAAGGATTTGCAGAAACTTAAATGAATAAGCAGTTGAGTGGCTGGTAGAAAGAAATCATTAACAGTTCAAGTTTCAAATGAGCCCACCTGTCAGGGGAGCTCTGCAGGAAATTGCCCTCAATTTTCATATAGGACTTTGGCAAGAGAAGAGCAAGTGACTCATGAGAAAAGTCTTCTCTGAGTCTGCTATCTTGTGGCATGTTAGTGGTAAGAAATAAGCAGAGTCTTGTGAAGAATTATGAAGAAGATTAGATGTGGAAGATGAGAAACATGAATTTGTTTTCAATGATGAGAAAAATTCCTTGGAATAATTAAAAAAGGAGCTCACAATGAGCCAAAGACCAGACAAAAATTCTTATTTCAGTGATGCTGTCTAAATATAGTGAAGCAAAAATTGGGTAAGCAATTGAAAAAAACAGATAATGAAGTAATTGAAATAGGTAAGTTTTGGACTACTATATTTTCAGTAAAGGAAGAAAAGCCAAGTGGATTTTATAAAATGGATCTGGGACAATAATAACCATAAAAATGTTGTTCTTTTATATATTTAGATATTGAGAAATATACCAAAGTTATAAGTCTCAGGTTGGGGTTTTTTTGTTGTTACCTTTTTTTTTCTCTCCAGCTGGAGAGAGTCTGCTGGATTTATGTACCTAAAAGTAAGAGTTTCTTCAGCCTCAATCTCTTTTTAGCTTTTGTTAAACTATGTTTTCTTCTATTATTGAACTATACAACGTATTCAGACAGTATATGCCTGTGCAATACATGAATATATTCTAGCAGTTATGTTTATAAACAGATGCAAGTGTCTGGCAGCATGGATCATTATTTGGGGGCTCAGATGTTATTAATTAACACCAGCAATGTTGTGAAATAAGCTTGAAATCAGGCCTCCCCCCTCCTGATACAGTGTGCATAGATAACTACTCTTCCTTTCAAATAATAATGGAACTCCTTCTCTTACTATGATTTTAAGCAGTATGAATAATCAGCTAGTCATTAGTGGATATAAGTCTGGATGCTGAAAAATCCATAGAAAACCCTGAAGAATGCCATTATTTTTTTCCCTCTCGCTGTCAGATTTCATTTGGCAGAAGGTTGCAGGGCTCCAAACTTGCTGAACAAAATCAGTACCTAAAATATCTTCAAAAAAGTTACAGTTTTATTGTCCTTTCCCTCTCCCTCAACCACCTCAGTACTTCATGCTCTGTTTATTTACTGTCTTTTTATTTACTATTTTGTAGGTAATGGGATGTGACAGAGATGCTCCATTCAGGTTCTACTAAATTTATAGCTATTTAGCTATTCTGTCAACAGATATGGAGTGGGTTGCTCTCTATAGAAAAGAAACTGTTGTACTGGCTCAGACCACAGGTTTTTCTAGCCTACTATCCTGACACTTTGGTGAAATTGCTTGGCAAGAAGTTGAAGATAAGAACTGAATACTGCGTCCCTTCAGGCTACAGCAAACAACTGTCAGGGCCTACTTGAACTCATTTCAAATTATCATTAAAAAACAGCCTTGAAGGATGTATTTTTATAATTATGTGATTTTTCCTTTTTCTTTCCTTTATTTTTATTTTTAAATTTAAATCTGATGAATGAAAACAGTCCCCTTGATATAGGAGACACAAATAAGGAATAATTTCTCACCATTCTTTATACATAGATTTTGTCAATCTGAGTGGCTTTCTAACTTAGAGAATATTATTTTATTCTCTGTTCGCACAAACTGTTTTCTCCATTTCTGATAATTTTTGTGACTCTTTTCTCACTGTTGTGCTTTTCAAGATGGAATAAGTGGAATTGCAAAATACGCGCCCTCTAGAATACCCAGGCTGATTTTTATCCCCACGCCTTATCTACAATGACTCGATGCTCTTTCACATCCAGCAACTGTAACTTCAGAGCCTATTGCTGCACAGAGTCAAGTAGGCTTTGCTCAGGTGCATTTCTTTGTGTTTGCTGTCCCTGAGTAGGGTCTCATGCCTTGGCTTTGTGGGCCCTCTCTCTTGCTAACAGCGCCACGTGAATGTGGCAAGGAGACGAGAGGCAGCCTCTTGTGACAGAAGTTCTTCAGTGTTGTGCGGTCTTCAGCATTCAAGAACAAAAAGCAATTAAGATAGTTCCCCGTAGTGGACAATTTTACTCAGCCATGTGATCTTTTCCCATTGAGTACTGCCTGTCAGGAAAGTTTTCAAAGTTCTCAAATGTGCCCTGATATGGAAACAGGCTGTCACCCTGTTTTGCTCCACCTTCCTTTCCTGAACTCCCGAGAAGCTGTCTGTCAGAACAACTGCATCTGAACTTGAAAAGCACAAAAATTTACATGACAACACTGTATGAATGAGGACCTCTTCTGGCTGTTTCCATGAGCCTTCCCCATTAAGAGCCACACTGAAAATATCTGGGTCAGAAAAGTGTGGTTGAAGATAACACTGCGTACCAGAATGATACTATAATAATCTTGGTCCCTGTTGTCATGCCATTAAAATGGGTGGGTAAGTGGCCTCTGTGGTCTGCATATTTAACTTGCTTAGTTTTCAAGGCACCTTGTATTTTGCTACTTGTTTTAACAGCTCAGATCTTAATTTCTTTGCTAGGTATTATCGTAGTAAGGTGATGTAATATGGTCACTGTGCAGAACAATTACAGAGTTCAAAGGCAGTGATCTATGAAAACCAATTAGCAGTAGTCTACTAAGAGATAAAACCAAATCTCACATCTTGTATATTGTCTACCACACTCTATCTGTTTTTAAAAATTCTGCAGAATGTAAATATGTGCAAACCTGTGTAAAGTAGCAGGAGAAGGAAAATCACAGAACAGAATCAATTTGCATAGTCCAACACAGTAATAGAAAGTAAATAACTCTTTTGCCTTAAAATAGAGCTATTTATGAAAGAAAGAGGAGCAGGATTTTGCTGATTATTTATGCCCTCAACACTTTCACAAAGTAAAACATGCATCTGCTAAAGATCATTCAGAAATTGTTAATATAATTTAATTGGACACTTCTTTACTGGCCTTGTGACAGATGGTGGTAGGAGAGTGTGGCATTTAAATGGCTTGCTTTCCCTGTGCAGGCAAAGAAACCTGTGTTTAAGGAACTCCGCTTGAGAAACTCCTGAGTGTTTAGCCCGAATGTGAGGATTCTCTGATGAGTTACTACCTCTTTCCCTCTGGCCAGAGATTGATTTGTACACTGAATACTTCTCCTTTATTGAAGCTCAAGGTACAAATTTCCTTTCAAAGAGTGAATCACACAGAACTTAATTTTTGCATTTTACTGACTATTATTGCAGTTTCTTATTGACACTGCTAGAGCACACAAAGGCTTCAAACAGGTTTTGAATTTTTTTGTGCTGGACAATATGCAGACTTTATGAAAAGGTGCTTTTGTCTGGGACAAGACAGTGAGGTCACTCGAAAAAAGGATATTTTAAATGCTGTTTATTCTTTAACATTATTTTTGAAAGATACCTAGTGTATATGGGAAGTATTGTAAGGGAGTGATTGTCAACAATTCTCTTCAATATAAATTTCAGTTATAAATGCAAATAGTGAAGTCTGTTTCTAAATAATAAGTATTATCAAGAGTCCAAAAGGCACATGGCTGCAAAGAATCAGTTACAAGTTATTAGCTTCCTCCTTAACTACAGAGAAGTCAGGATTGCAGATTCACTTGTAGCTCACAAACTAAAAATCGTTCTTCTGCTGAGGCTTCCAATAATAGTTAGTGAAACACTCTAGCATCTCCCAAGCTGATCGTTTTACAATGATAGCACAACATTAGCATCAGTGGATTAGTATTTTTATTAGACAGCTGCAAATATTTTACCCATATGAATCATTAAGCTACTGTGAGCTGGGGAGAACTTGTTCTGCAGTCAGAGGTTCGTGAGGCATTACTCTGTACTCAGGCTTAGTTCCTAAGGCTTAGTTCCTAAAAAATATAAGAGGGAATAAAAGTTAAATTGAAATTCCACTGCTGAACTTTGCTTTTGGACAGGTTTTCTGATTTCATCTTTCTGAGTTTGTAGTCTTCATTATTTTAATTTAATTTAGTCAGGCTTTACATCCTTGTTAGGTTGCATTATTTATGTGCAGATGACATGAGGATAGCTAGGGAGATAGCAGGAATGAAAAGCCATTTCCACATAAGAATAATAAGGGAGAGAATGAAAAAGGAAAAATTATGGTTGTGAAAAGGATTGACAAGGAGAAATGTAGGCATGAGCTGCAGTAAACTCTCACAGAGAAATCAAAGTCCACTTGGAAGTGCTTGATTTAGAGACTGGGGCTTTTGCTATTTATTGGCTATTTATTTTATTATTTATTTTTATTATTTATTTGCTATTTATTTGCTGAAGTCTTCATTAGACAGTAGACCTACTTCCACCTTTCCCATTCTGCTGGTTTGCCCATATTAATGAGGCTGTTCCACAGCCTCCGTTATTAATGGGGGAAGTGTTGGTCCAAGTTAGATTTGGAGGCATTGGAAAGGAGGATGCTGATACACAGAAAGTCTTGCAAAAATCAGTCCAGCAGAAGTAAACCTCTAAGTGCTCAGATTTTTTTTTTTTTTTTTATCTCCTGGATTCATTGTTTCTTTAAAATGCCAAATTTCTTAACTTGGCATGCCAAACATGACAAAGCATTTTTTCCTAGGAATAGTTTTTAATATTGATTAGATTTCCCATATTTTACCACTCTGTTTGTCGAGAGTTTGTGTACGTGTTTATGCACACATATGCATAAGTGTGTGTATAAATTTTGGCAAAGCTACTCGAAGATGAGCTGCAGTTTGAACAGCTGCAAAGTCTCTGAACACTGGAATTATTCATAACACATAAAGGAAGTAAACCTCTTGAAAATAGTTCAAACATAACACAATTATGGGAAGATCAGACTTGAATTTTTTATTTGAATGAACCAAATCCTGAAGGAGTCTGTAAAATGGGAACATGGGTAAATTGAATTATTTCATAGTCCTTTTAACATTAAAACAAGAGACTATAATGTGTCAAAAGAAAAAAAAAGCTGAACACAAAGATCGGTGTGCAAAATTTATCCATTTACTTTCTCTCTGGTGATGTAATAGTGGTTGAATAAACAATGGAATATTATTGGGATAAGACTCTGCTGGCTAAAGTCCTCAATGTATAGAAAGGTCTGAAAGCACATGGATGGTTCAGCTGTGCCTGCTCTTTTGCTAAGGGCTATAGACTTACTTACATATCCTAATGACACACTAATTCACAAATCATCCTTTTTGGCACAGGGATTAAACCAGAGGGTGTCTATAATCCTGAAAATACTCTATCTAAATCTAATGCTCTTTCATTGATTTTGTATAGTCAGGTTTTTTGTGTGCTTCTTCTTATACTTTAGGCTAAAGAATATAGTTCTCCAAACATTCAAACAGGTCAAACATTTAAAAAGGAAGAGGCTTTCTGTGTTGCTTCCTCTCATGTCAAGCCACATTAAAACAATTATTGACTTGCTACAGGTTATGCTATTGTCCACAACTATACCATTTGCCTTCACCACATCAAGTAGGAAGTGACAACTCTCAGAACAAAAAACTCTTATGAATATATTTTATTCATAGGGAATTCGCATGTTCAGTTTTGGTATGCCTCAGGCAGTCAGCTGGAGTGTAAAATGAGTATTCTGTGGCTTCCCCTTACACCTGTTGTTGCAGATAACAACATGCTTTAATGGCATGCACTTTCCCAGCAATACCAGTTAGCAATATTTCTGATCATGCCTTCCATTCCCATATGGCTTTTCTATTCATTTAGACTGGGTCAGATACAGAGTAAAATACTTATTCAACCCATGAACTCAGACATGTCTTTAGAAACATGCTGGGTAAGAGAGCGTGTGTGACACTGCCAGACATACTGTTCTGAAGGGACCAAGAGGCACAGAGAGACATGCAGAGCTGAGTCATCACGTAGCCCTTTGCATGTGTTTTGGCTCCTGATTATAAAACCTGCAAAGCGCCTGAAAAAAATCTTCAGCCAGAACTTCTTACACTGGAGCAAGAAGAAGATACTTTCTTGCCTGGTGTGCAATTAAGCTATGGAACTATTTGACGTGGCATTTCTTAGGAGCTAGAAGAGCAAGTACACTAAAAAAGTACCTAGAAAGGACAAAGAAAACATTGTGTCAGTTGCATTTTTGTATGCAGTGATCCATATGATTCAGAGATGGTTGTCTGGTCCTTCTGCCAGAAACCACTCCCCTCAGTGTTTTAGCTGATTTTAATGAACTGGTTGCTATCGAAGATTTGACTTTGCTGTTATGTAGCTTCTTCTTAAGCTTTTGAGTCATTCCTCTGTAGAGGTTCAGTGATGATGGGGGGCACATTCCAGCCACTTGTTTAATGCAAGTCAGAGTCCTTGCTATTTCCCCGAGCATCTGCTATTGGCTGCTGCTGGAGTTAGCAGTGGAAACCTATTCTGTTTCTTCCAGAACTTGGTAACGACACAGAGGTCTAAGTACATACATCTGGTTTATAATCATAGCCAAGTTAGTTTTAAGAAGTTTTTTTATTGTTAGTGGGTGTTTAGTGGGCTTACAGTGGAAGGAGGGAACACAGCTCTTTTGTCCTAAATAGGAAATTATTTATAAGATATTAAACTGTATTGTTACTGGGGACAAATAACAAAATTGTCATTTAGTTCAGGTTGGAATTCACCTCTGGATATCAGCTGTGTGGACATCAACTTGCCTTGCTCAAAGCATGATTGGCTTAGAGAAGGTGTTCTGTTTTTTGCATTTGAGAAACATTACAGCGTAAAAATCTCTTAATATCTGATTGGACAAATGCACATTCCTGACCCATGTTCAGCTTGCTGTCTGTGAGGCCTGCATGCCCTTTTCTGTGAAGCTGCTCTTTAGACAGTTGATCCCCAGTCCGTACTGTCACTCCCACAGGGCAGGATTTTGCACTGTACTTTGTTGTACTTCCAAAGTTTGCTGTCAGTCCACCTCTTCAGCTCCTTGAGGTCTTTCTGACTAGAAGCCCTACCTATCACAGCTAATACAGCAATGTACAAAAAGCATGAATGTACAAAATGCAAAGATGAATTATTAAATGAATTGTTAAATGTTTGGAATCTTTCCATGAATAAGCCAAAAATGTATACTGGTATAATTTTTGTAGGTGTGGTGAGTTGACCTTGTCTGGATCTCAGATGCCCACCAAACTGCTCTATCACTCCCCTTCCCAGCTGGACACGGGAGAGAGAGAATAAGATGGAAAACTATTTATCGGTTGAGATAAGGCAGTTCACTAAAGCAAAAGCGAAAGTCTCTGCGCACACAAACAAAGAGGAAAATAGCAAGGTTTATTCTCTACTTCCCATCAGCAGCAATGTCCAGTCACTTCCCAGGAAGCAGGGCTTCAGTGACGCATAATGGTTTCTTAGCAGGCAGCCATTGGAGACAATGAATGCCCCCCTTCCTACTCCTTTCCTTAGCTTTTATATCTGAGCTGACATTATATGGTATGGAATATCCCTTTGGTTAGTTTGGGTCAGCTGGCCTGGTTGTGTCTCCTCCCAGGATCCTGCCCTCCATGGGGAAGGTGGGGTGGAAACAGGGAGGAATATTAACAGACAGTGCTGATGCCGTGCCAGCACTGCCCAGCAGTAGCCAAAACACTGGTGTTTTATGACTGCCTTTCTAGCTAACAATACAAAGCACAGGGCTTATATGGGGAAATGAACTCTATCTCAGCCAGACCCAAAACAGTGGGGAAACAAAATGTGAATACTCTGTTTTTAACACTGCCTTTGCACTGGGGGATCAATGAATGGGCCAATCTCTTTCCAGTCCTGGTGCAGGTATATTGGATGGGAAAAGAAGTACGATTCTTTTAATGAGACATGACAGTTGCATATCTCACGCTCCCTGTGGTATGTAAATATATAATAGTTGAAGCACAGATCAGGAGCTGTTTCCAATGTCTTACTCCATTCAAGGTTAAGAGCATGATTCAGAAACTCAACAGATGCTGTGACTCAAGCAAGTGCTGATGCACTTGGCAGCACGTCTGTATGTGCAAACACTAACAAGTACATTTTCATTTCAGTGTACATGGAAATTAGGAATGCAATTCCTGTTGCCTACCAGAAAAGAGTATCCTAATTCTCCATGCACTTGCCAAAAACTACCAAGACTTAGGAGCTCAACCAGCAGAAAATATCTGTTATGTTTACCTTTATAATGTCACGTACCCTAAATCTTAGTGAGGAAAATATGAAAAGCTGCCCCTCTTAATGAAACTAATCACATACAAGTGTGTAAGGATGGTTGAAATGGTTCAGAATATGGCCCATTGACCTAAATACCCTGTCTGTGGCAGCACACATAGAAGGTAGTCCCTATGCAGTCAGTAACCTTCAGTAGGTTTCCTTCCCCATGAACATGGCCATGGCTCTCCTCTTGATCAAAGCCAGTTCTTAACATCTACAGCAATCAGTAACAAGGAGTTCCTGAGTTTGATTATACCTAGTTTATAAAGAACCATTCATTTCTGATCCTTCACTTCATTTGACAGTTCTTAGTTCATGTCTAAGAAGCAAGAGTGTCAGACTACCTCAAAAAACTGAAGCGACCTCAACCTGTATCTTCTGTTTCACCTTTTCATCCATCCTGCATGATGGTCTTGATCAGTCCTGTTACCAGTCAGCTGTGGGAACAGGGAGCTTCTTCTCCAAGTTTTGTTTTGTATTTCTGTTTGAACTCTCTTGTATTAGTTGAAGTTAGCAGGTTATACATAACAGCAGCCAGAACAGAGAAGAAAAGCATGTGCAATCAGAAATGTTTTAATTTGTTGTGTTGGCAGGCTGGAAACACACCCACACAGGGCCACAAAAAGGCAGAGAAGCAGTCTCATGATTCAATACAAAAACAATTCCTGTGTGGCTCACTCAGGTTCCTGGTATATTCCGTCAGAAATGGGAACACCATGTGCAGAGTGTTGTGTTGCTGTGGCAATACGGCACTGGTAGGACTCAAGTGCCGTGTGTGTTGTGGACATTTCCATCAGAGTCAGCTAAACTTGGGGCTAAACTCAGGTAATTTCTTCAGGGAAACAAGAGAGCAAGTGCAGAGTGAGGATTCTTGAAGATGCATCAAATTTACTGATATTTTGCATACATTTAAGTCACTGCAATAGCTCTGTCACCGGGATGTCTCTGTTTTGTTTTGCGTTGAGAGTTTTGTGGAACTTTCATGCAAAAGCTCACTCTGCTGTACCTTCCAGTGTTTTGCTACTACCTGCAAAAATAAAGCTAAAGTAAGAAAAACTTTGTTTCTACACCTTGGATTCCTTCCTCCTACTGTTGTGCCAGCTCAGGTATTTAGCCTATTTTTATGTCACAGTGAGAAATTTTCCTGCGCTGTGAGCTATTAAAAATGAAGAAATGGATCCAGACGTCTGGTGTCAACAGCAGCATTAAAAAAGTAGCAGTCCTGACATGTGTGCTACCAGAACACTCATACCGTAGGACATGTACCTTTGCATTAACCCTGTGGACAGCACTCCTTTGACTAAAAGGCTATTATGTTTTGAGAAGCGACACATGATGTAATGTTAACTGTACACCAAGTTTGAATCTAAAGCCACAAAAATATATGTTTAGTAATGTGGAATGAAATAAGGCATCAATAAATGCTCCAGGCTTAATGAAATGGCAACATAACTCATACGACTTTAACACATTTCTGTCAAAGGCATAATTCATGTCATTCTCCTTTGATACAAATTTAAAAGGAAGTTATCAACCTATGTGTTAAAACTATAGTTACACATAAGTAATTGAGAGTGAGGTTAGGTAGTTTTTAATTAAGATTAATATGAATCTAAAAGCATAATTCAGTCACAAACAAAAAAGTCTGTCTTCCAGTGAAAATTGCCTTAGAATCCTTGACAAAGTTGTTCATACGTGTATCAAAAGTCAAAGCTGTTGATATGGTAGACCTAAAAACTGTGCTGAGTCATGTTTCCCTCTGCAGAGCCTCTTGATGTGAAAGATAAGAAGCAGACAAATCCTGTGTCATGTCACTAGAGCACCACAGGCAGTGCTTCATTCTCACAGTTCAATGGGAATTGGGTTTGAGAATCTGCACCCTGATTACAGAGCGGGGGGGAAAACAGTATGTGTTTGTTGTAGTCTGGACACACCAGATAATAACAGCCACTGAAAACCTGTACCACACATATAGACAGAGGAGAGAAGAGCAGAGATTTTATCTGCAAAACCAGTGTTTTTTTGAGTACTAGCTGAGTCATTCAGAGTCCTGTGAAAGACAGAACGTGGCAGGAAGAACATCAGGAGGAAAGTCAGATTAAATATGACATGTTGGTGAAAGCATAGAGTCATAGAATGGTTTGAGTTGGAAGGCACTTAAAGATATCTTATCTGAACATCATTCACTAGACCAGGTTTCTCAGAGCCCCATCCAGCCTGGTTTTGAACACTTCCAGAGATAGGACATCCACAGCTTCTCTGGGCAACCAGTTTCAGTGCCTCACCACCCTTACAGTAAAGAATTTCTTCCTAATATCTAATCTAAACCTGCTCTCACTTTGAAGCAATTCCCCCTTGTCCTGTCACTGTGAGCCTTAGTAAATAGTCTTTCCCCATCTGTACCGTAAATTCTCTTTGGGTACTGGAAGGCCACAATTAGGTTACCCTGAAGCCTTCTCTTTTTCAGGCTGAACAATCCCAGTTCTCTCAGTTTTTCTTCATGGGAGAGGAAGTCCATGCCTCTAATCATCTTGGTGGCACTCCTCTGGACTCACTCCAACTATTCATGCCCTTCCTCTGCAGAGCACTCCACAACTGGCTGCAGTACTGCTGGTGGGGTCTCACTAGAGCAGAGTAGAAGTGCAGAATCACCTCTCTCAACCTGTTGGCCATGCTGCTTTTGATGTAGCCGAGGATATGATTGGTTTTCTGAGCTGTGAGCACATGGCCAGCTCCTGTCCAGCCTCTCATTCACCAGCACCCTCAAGTGTTCCCCATCTGTTTATCCCCATGCCTGTGTTGATACCGGGGGTTGACCCAACCTAAGTGCAGCACCTTGCGCTTGGTCTTGTTAAACCTCATGAGTTTTTCATGGGCCTTCTTCTCAAACCTGTTCAGGTCCCTCTGGATGGCATCCCATCCTTCAGGTGTGTCAACAGCACCACTCAGCTTGGTGTCATCTGCATCTTGTTGAGGGCACACTTGACCCCTTCATCTATGTCATTAATGAAGATATTAAATAACACTGGCCCCAATATGGACTTCTGAGGGACACCACTCCTCACT
The DNA here is from genome assembly GCA_035584735.1 of Pseudotriccus pelzelni. NCBI lineage: Eukaryota > Metazoa > Chordata > Aves > Passeriformes > Tyrannidae > Pseudotriccus > Pseudotriccus pelzelni. The sequence continues at coordinate 102,473,696 of JAWMRA010000078.1, read as the reverse complement.
GATGTTCTCTGGAACTCTGAGCTGTTGACCATTCCCCTCTGGATATGACCATCCAACCAATTCTGAATCCACAGAACAGTCCATCTATTCACTCTATCATTTTCCGATTAGCAGAGAAGGATGTTGTGGGGGACCATGTCAAAAGCTTTACAGAAGTCCAGACAAATGACATCTATAGCCTTTCACTTGTCCAATGATGTAGTTATTCTATCACAGACAGCCACTAAGTACATGTAATGTTTTATTAGAAACACTAACAATATGTAGTCACAAGCAACTTATTCTAGCTTTTTTTTTTTTTTCCCCATATAGGATTGCCTTTTCATCCTGTACTTCATTTTATCTGTTCTGGCAGAGTTTATTCTTTTGTGTAGTGCTTCAGGAGGGAGTAAAAATCCATTAAGAATTTAGATGTAGCTCAGATTTCAATCTGTTAACAGTGTTACAGTTTATACCAGTTTTAATGGGAGGGTAAACTCTGCTGTAGTTTGTTCTTCCAAAAATGTGAATCTATAGGAATAAAACTCAAAAAATGTGGATCCCTATGAAGGTTTTCATAGGTCTGAGACATTTGAATTATTCAGCTAGTGAGGGTTAGTTTGTTACATGAGAATTTCTCTTCTTTTTTGTCACCTTTCAACCAGAGATTCAGGTACAATATATGAATTTGTGATCATCTCTAATAAAAGTATGAAATTGTGAGCAGAATAATACTTCTAAAAAATACGTTGCTTAACTTTTGCAGAATGGTTTGTACAAGACAATACAGTTTAAATATTATCTTTTGAAAAATTAATGCAATGCACGTCAGTCAAACAAACACCACTAAGCTGTGTGTGTTATTGAAAAACCCTAGAAGACATAAACAAGGCTGACAGTACAGTAAAATTACAGTTTCACAAGTTAAATCCATGTAGCTTCTTTCAGTATATTAACTTCATGCTTCTCGTTGTTGAAGCACTCTGGAAATTAAAAATATGTGTGAAAAAGTCTGATATCCTCCAACCTCTTTTGCTGCTGCCAGGGGCTGAAGAGGGAATGAAGCAGCTAGCTAGGATCCTCCCTAGTGTACAAGCTTCCTCAGGGAGCACCTGCTGCACTGCTGCTGCAGCTCCTTTCCCTTTTCGGGTTATCCTCACACACACACAGGGCTGGGGCTGGGCAGGATTGGGGCTGGCTGGCTTGCAGCCCTGAGGGCACTGACACCAGGTCAAGGGAGCATTTGGGCTGCTCTGGGGTATGGGAGCTGCATGTGAAAATTGGTGATGAGGAAGTTCTGTACATTATTCCCTACTATATTGAGTGATAATTCATAGCACTGGACAGCTTGGGCATTAAATCTTATCTTCCAGCGAGACTGGAATTTGCCAAGCTGGGCTCATCGTGCTTGTCTGGCAAATAAGTACACATATGGATATTCTGGAAAAGAGTTTTAAAAGCTCTTCCTAAATCATACGTTTCTTGTAGGAACTCCTTGGCTTGTATGGAGATCAATGAGGAAGTTGCAGTGTTTCAAATGTTAACCAAAGGATACCAGAAAGTGGGAAAAAGTAATGTGACACTGTCCCAGGAGATGGACTACTGTATTACAGATGTGTATTGGATGGTTGTAATTAAGACAAAAATAAGCTCTGTCAGTTTCCCTTTTACTTGCAATTGCTAATTATAAGACTTATTTCTCTAATGCTGGCAGAGAGAGGTATGTATTTAACCTGACAAGATTCATGGTGAATAGATGAATATGTTTTCATATTCCATATGCCATTTTTCATAGACATGTGAATATGAAAATGCAGAAAACAGTGAGAGAATGATGCAGCAGAATATGATGTAATTTTTCTATTTTTATGGACTTTGTATACTTTAAGGGAGGATGAGTCTATAAAAGTAGCTGTTTCACTGCCTTGAAATCTGGCACACAGCTTGCTGAAAGCTAATCAAACTTAACCCCTACATTTATTTTTTGTTCTTCCTAAAAAATAATTCAGCTTTCAAACTATTGATAGGACAGTGGTATTTTTTAAATCAATTATTTTTTTCTGTTGTGTAGATTACCTTGAAAACATAATGATAATGCTGGTCAGAAAAGCAAAGAGAAAAGGTGTATACCAAAACAAGATCAAAGTGTCTCAGGTGTTTCCTTTGATATATTTTGTTCAAAGTATTACTTTTGAGTAGAATCGGGGATAATTTAGGGACTTCAGAAGATTAAAGGAAAAGAAATAGTGGTTGTTGTGACGTACACTCTGTGTTTTGATTTTCTGGAGTTTCACGTATGTAAACTGTTTTGTTATTTGCTTTTAATGAGGAGCATTTTTTTTTTTTCCGGTAAGTCTCTGTAAAAATAAACTACTTAGGCTTTTGGAGAGATCTCGCTAAAAGGTGTTGTAATGTAAGACAGAACTAAACACTTAATGGTTTACTTCACTGTAATCATGATGGCAAGCTTCATTTAAAGAAGCTTCATTTTCACGTTAAAGTGATTTGCCATATGGTAGTAAGCAAGGGAATGGGCCTGTCTTTGCATCAGATATTCTTGTATGACAAGGCAGTCAAGCTGCTTTTCAGAATGTTTGCAGAGTTCATGTTTAATATCACCAGTAATATATAACTTTACATGACCGTAGTGATGTTAACCTCTATATATTATATTGAGTATAATTTAAAACTGCTGATGAATATAATTTACATATATGTTTGTGTACTATGAAGCTTGGTGGTAAGAAATACATGATGTAAAAAGAGATAAGGCTGTTTTTCAAAGAGCTCTTGCCTCTTTTTTGTCATGTTTCTGACAAGCCAAAATACAATCTTTAGCTATCTGTGAGCTGCTAAGCCTTACCTAGTAGATAAAAATAAAAAATAAAACTAATGCTTGTCTTCCACAGAAAAAAATATAATGTTTTGTATGATATTTTAATGTGATTACTTTTAAAGGCCAGTTATTTAAATATCTTTTCCCATCTTTTACACACATAAAATACATAAGCATCAAAAAAGTCTGAAAAAGTCCCCCTGATTTAAACAATGCTAACATAATTGATTTCTTACCAGCCACGACCAATAGATCTTTAAAATATAAAGAGAGCTAAGTCTGGTAGAGAAGAGCTTAAAGTTGGTAGTAAAATTTGGTTGAAAATACCCAAGGCACTGAATGAAAGGTTTGCTACCACTGGGCTACCTAGACCCCTCCAGTTTGTGTGAAGACTCTTGAAATGGCTGTGCAGAAATGACTGAGCAGGAGTGTGTTCTTTCACTTGGCAGTATTTTGCCAGGGTAACATGATGTCTGGGTCTGCAGAAAGAAGCAAGAGCCAGGTGCCTTTGTACTGCGGTGGAAGAACTTTCATATAATAATTTCCAAAAATGCAGGATAACTCTGAAGTTATCCGTATTTCTACAGAGCTAAGTGGCAGGACAAGTGAAAGTGTACCTGAATGGATAAATCATAGAATCATAGAACAGCCTGGATTGGAAGGGACCTTAAAGATCATCTAGTTCCAACCCCTCTGCCAGGGCAGGAATATCTTTCGCTAGATGCAGTTGCCCATCTGACCTGGCCTTGAACCTTTCCAGAGATGAGGCATCCACAACTTCTCTGGGCAATCTGTTCCAACTGCCTCACAACCCTCACAGTGAAGAATTTCTTCCTAATATCTAATCTAAACCTCCTCTCACGTTGAAGACATTCTCCCTTGTCCTGTCAATACATGAGCGTGTAAAAAATTCCTCTCCGTTTTTCTTGTAGGCTCCCTTCAGGTACTAAAATGCTTCAATTATGCCAGCCCAAAGCCTTCCCTTTTCCAGGCTGAACAATCCCAATTCTGTTAGACTGTCCTTGTAGATGTGCTGCATCCCTTTGATGATTTTTGTGGCCCCCTTCTGGACTTCCTCCAACAGTTTGATGTCCTTTCTGTGCTGGGGACTCCAGAGCTGGATGCAGCACTCCAGGTGGGGTCTCACGAGATCACTACACACAGTTTAGCATTTAGTTTCCTTTTATCTCGTAACTGTTTGCCAGGGTGTCACCTCCTGCTTATAGCAGTGTGTTCTTGGTTGCTTCGAGAGAAGTTCCCTTTACATGTATCACCTCTTGTAACAACATGCCTAGATTGACTTTGCTTTACTTTTTGGCCTTTATAATGGTACAGATTTTAAACTGCACTGTGTGTGAGATGTTTGCCTGTGGCCAATTTTAATGAGAGAAAGATCTCCTCTGTTTCTAGTGATGACATGGCCCATTGCAGTAATGATTGGTTTTATTGCAAACTACTAGAGCTTAAAGACCATTTATGGCTAAAACAGTTAGGTCACTGGAACTATGCAGACAATAAAAACATTATTGCTCCATCGGTGCCTTTTTACTGTTTGTTAAGAGAAACACTACTCTTTCATTTTCCCCAAAACACTTAGAGCATCCCTAATTATATCATTGCTCAAGCTACAACTGCTGTTCTCAACATCACATAAATCTTACACTAAATTGATTTGTGGCTGAATTGTGAAAGGGATCAATGGATTCATTTGCACTGATTCGCCACTCTGGTACTGAGAACGTGTCTACACATGTGAAGGATGGGATTATCTGAGTTGATTCATAACCTCACAGATGTCTTAGAAGCTGCAGTATACCTGAGAAAAAGGGAAAAAGGGAAAAAGGATGGCAGAATTAAATCAGATGCTTTGTTTATCTTGCTGCTTCTGTGATTGCTACATCTCCAATGTGACGCAGTGAGACGCTGTGTTGTTTCCAGCATTTTGTTCACAAAAGCACTGTTAACTCCTTGGAGAGGACACCTTACACTTTTCTACAGCAATGACATAATATTCTCAAGTACCATAAACATTCTGTTACTGAACAAATGCTGGTTGTGTCTGAAAGCTCTATTTTCATGCAAGGCAAGGTCCTTAAAAAATGAAGTCCCAGCTGCAAGCCTAAAAATCTGCTACTCTTAATAGTATCTGCTTTTGCTGCATTATCTGGGCCTGATTCACCTTCTTAGCAAAGAAAACTGCCATGATCACTAAAGGGAATTTTTAGTATGTGTGAACAAATTAGGCTGCAGAACTAAGGCCTGAGATAATAAAAGTTTTGCAAAAAGTATGTTTTTCCTATGTGTTGTATAGTCTGGTACATAGAACCCACAAAGGATTCTGATTTTCTGAGTGTCACTCTGCCAATATACAGCGATTGCTTATGCTACAAACCTGTCTCTATCAATATAATCAGATATGTGTCAACAGAATGTCTTTGCATAGGGACAGTGTCTGAGAGTACTTTTCTGTCAGTTCACTTATACCATTTCAGTAGAAACATGGGCAGAGGTGGATTTTTTTTTTTTGATGCAACTCTTTGCATACTGGTGTTTTAACCCAAGGAGTAAGGGTAACCAAAGAACTTGCAGCTTGACATGTTGTTCCTGTCTTATCAGAGTCTTCTATTACTGTTATTAGAGGGGAAGTGCTGCATAGAGGAATAGAGCTTCTAGCTTTTGACATGCAATGAGACCCATTCCTTCTTTGGTAGGTTTAGCTATCCAAGAGATTGGTCTGTCTCAGGGCTCTGCTAAAAGAATTGTTTTATAAGATTACAGTTTATGTTTACAGGGATGATTTTATTTTGTGAGTCAGAGGGAATAAAGACTAAGCTTTGGCACAATGACAGCACTGTTGTTTCTACATATCATGATGTAAAGCATAACTTCTGAGCTGATGGGCGTCATTTTTGTTAATATGACACTGAAAAGGACAAGCCCTGCCCTCGTCCCATGCCTGTGTTGGCTTGGGAGAGTCGCAAGAACAGAAGCGACATTGAACAGAAGACTGAGAAGAAAGACAATAATCCAGGAGACTTATCTATGTAACAATGTGTGATTTCCTATCTCCTCTTGTGGGCTCTGGGTGTTGCTGTGACACCAGCATCAGACAGCAAAGGTCGCTCGAGGATCTTGCAATCTTTTCCGACACCAGTTTTTGTTTCATCAGGTCACTCTTATACATGCTACACAACAAATATTCCTGTGCTGGAGGTCATTTGCATAGAACAACTTGGCCTGATTTTGCTGAAGACTGGCTAGGCTCAGAGCAACAAATGTCTTTTTTTTTGTGTGGAAAAAATGGGATTGAAGGATTAAAAACACCCACGAGGAAAAGGAGAATAGAAGGAAATGGGAAGAACATGGAGAGAAAAGAAACATATTCTTTAAGCTAAGGAGACAACTAGACCTTGAAATTGCACATGGTAAAGAAAGCAGAGGCAGATAAGCTTGGAGCAAAGAGAAATGGGAGAGGCAATGAGGATGAACAGATCAAATCCCAAGAGAAGGAGCTGAGTCAGGCATCATGTTCCTGTGATATGGACCTGTGTGTTTTTTCAGGTGTGGCTGTCTGTGCTTCAGACTTCTGTGGAGCTGATGTTCTGTCATCTTTCACAGCCACACTGCTTTTGCAGCTCCCACAGTGCTTGGCCATCATGCCTCTCTACTCTCACAATTTCAGGATTTAGGAATGAGACCTAAAAAGTACTTGCAATCAAGTGGGTCATTGCTTGTGTCAAAAACACGTACAAAGAAAGTAGGAATAAAAGAGGTGGCACCTAAATCCTACTCAGTCCAAACCAGTCGCGAGAGTGTGCTGCCAAAGACCCAGTACTGCTCAGCAACATCCTGAGCAGCCAGGAAGAGCAAGAGGGATAGACCTCCTTTTGTTACCAACAGCCTCTTTCCACTTCCAAAATAAGTACGAGATGCTCTGACTCAGAGTTTTCTACAATGTAGTCCAGAACATGAGGTAGGCATGCCTGTTGTCACCATGTGCAGAAATTTCACATCTGTAGAAGAGAGGTTAGAAATATTTTCTATAAAAATATTGGAGGAGTAAATATGTCAAAGACATTTAAACAGTCATTCTCTTTGGTAACAAGTAGACTTACTGGACAAAGAGGTTTTTAAAATTTGAATTGTCCCAAATTAATACTGATATGAGAGAAAGCTGAGGGGAAAGCTATTGCTGTTTTTGTAGGTTTTGTTTGCTTGCTTACCTGTTTTTATTTAGAACTACAAATAATATTGTGTAAACTACGGTTATGAAGTGTTTTTTACATGTGTAACACACTGCAAGGTGTAAAAAAAGTGTAACAAATTGCAACTGGTGTAATCAGGATTATAGCATAAGTAAAGATCTTAAATCATGATGTCACTGTTCCTTAAAATAAACTGCCAGCAGATTGCAGTAATTAACACCCCTCTCTGCTGCTCAGCATCCTTTGTGAGGGCAAATACAGAGCGAAACCTTATGGAGAGACATTAAGGACATTTGCAGGCCTTAGGACTTGATGGTAGTTGTACAAGTATATAACACCTAAAATCTGTCCTTGAAGTAGCTGTATGCAAAATTACTTGGCCATCTCTATAGGAAGTTGATAAGGTTTACTTTGGAGCCTTTTATATTGGTGTCTTCTATGCTAAGGTTTAATGTTGTCTCTAATGTCTTCAGAAGTTGTGCTTTAGAAAAAGAGACAGGCGTTAGAAGGTTTGTGTATGCTGGTACTGCAGAAAACAACAATTCTGTCTGGATTTAAAAATACTAGTAAGTTGGTGCTTCCTGTCTCCCATCCCTGTTCTTTCTCCCTGAAATTACTTTGCTTCCTGCTGCAAACTAGATTTTGTACCATTCATACTACTAATAATAAAATGACACTAATTGCTATGTGTAGTGAATGTTCTGAATTGAGCCTGAGGAGCTGAGTGTAGGCTGTATAAGATACCAAACATAGCGACTTTGCAAATAGGGTAAATTAGAGTCAAGGAAATGTTATATAACAGAGTATGAGTGGTAGCTTATAGCCTTCATTTTCATTCACACCCACAATTTGAGCTCTTTCACAGAAGCACTCTTACTGAGAGGTAATCTGTTGCAGAAAATTCATCAAAAACATGTCATCCTTCTAATGTTAACCATAGCAGAAAATATCAAAATAGAAAGTCTACTCAGTACAGTTTTTTCCTTAAGTGTCGAGGACACATTAAAAATATCTAGTGACACTCTAAAAATATTTTTTAATGCAGACGTTAATATGCAACTGTGGATAAGCAACCATTCATGTGAAACTAGAGTGACAGTTTTAAAGACACCTAAATGACCTGAGAGTCAAAATTAGGTTGTTTAAAACTGATCGGAACACCTGGAGTCTCAAGGGGCTTGCCAGACTTTCCTCTCTGTAGCTCAGAGAAGAGCCTTGTGTTGGACCCTCAGGCTTCCTCAGGAGCTGGAAAAGCTTTTCTGTGGTTACACAGCCTGGTGACTGAGCTCCTTGCCTTCAATGGTGACAATTTGTGGTAATTGCAAAGCTGCTTTTTGGGTTTGAATTGATCCTCACTGGAGATGGTGTCCCTGTGCCGGCTCCTTATCCCAGGGTAAGCATGCTGCTGTGCACTTGTGTAGTGTTGCCCCTGGTGTCTAATATCAGCATATGGTTTGAAATAAGTTGTGCTTTGTGGAAAACCCTTACTAGGTGTTTTTCAGAGCATGTCTCTTATGGATACATATTCTAAAACTCATTTGGGCAGCAATCTTGCAGGGATTTACTATTTCTAAACCTGCTGGAAATGAGAGGAAACAAATGAAGTCCAGGACATGCTATAGAAAATTTACACTTGGATTCCCCAAGAAAATGGGAACTGTGTGCAAAGCTACTGTGACTTCAGGCTGAGTGGGGAGCAGCCAGGGTTTCCCACCACAGGGCATGCCGGCTGCGTATATCCTCTGGCTCACAGCTTTGTGAAGGGAGTCTCTGGGGCCCCAGTCTGTGCCGGCAAAAGCTGAGACCTGCAATGCATCAGAAGCCCTCAGCCGCGGCAGTGATCCCCTGGGAAACATGGCAGGCAGCAGGAACCAAGCAGGACGTCTGGAGTGCCCTGATGAATGCCAGAGAGAAGCCGTGCTCAGTCCCTGCCTGCTGCGAGGGCAGAGGCTGCTTGCTGGTCTGGACAAAGGTTGGCAGCTTAATTTTGTTCTGCTGTTGTTACTAAAACTCCACATAAATCTTGTGCAGTACTTGGTGTCCTTATGAAAAATGCTTTGACCCCCAAATCTAATAATGCTGCCTGCGTAGTTTTAAGGAAAAAAATTTAGAAAAAAAGCCCTGGGAAACTGAACAGTATTAAAAACTGAAACCACCCATTTCCCAGCCTATCTAAATATGTGTGTAGTGGTAGTAACAAGCTGCTTATTCAACAGAAAGCATAAGGATGTGTAAGAAAATAAGATCTTTGCATAGTAGCAGAAAATAGCTGCTGTTGTGGTGGTGAATGGGGGAAACAGGAATAGTTCAGGGTCTGTGTCTGCCCTTTTATTTCCCTTCTGCAGCCATCCTGAGACTTGAAAAATGCTCCCTCACCAACGTGAGAGCTGCAGCCCCTTGATCTCTCTTGGAAATTTGTGCCTCTGGAAGTCTATGGTATTGCTTGATAAACTCAAATCTTGGCTTCTTACTTTAGACAATAAGTGCTCTGTGCTGCACCCTTCAGCGGTTTGTTCTTTAATATTTTGTTCATCTTCTTTAATCTTAGTTAGTGATTCTCTCTCTTGACAGAAATAAGAAAACAAATAAATGCTGTAGCTGTAACGGAAGGTCTGAAATTCTGAGATTAAATGAAAAGAAGGCTTCAGGCTGAACTGTATCCCTCATAAAGTATCTGAACTCGATTTCATGACCTATGCCTGCCCATTCAGTATCCTTTAATATCACACTGGTCTTTACTCCTGTCTGTGCCTTGTGCTACTTGCCTGAGGAAGTGTGTTTGAAATTCCTTGTAATATAAATCCAGATAATTGATCTTGTGGCTACACAGTTAATTGAAGATGGTAGTATGAATGAGTATAGAGTGAAAGGAAATAAGCCTAGTGTTTATCCCAAATCAAAATTAAAGTAAATTTATTTCACCGAAGCTTTGGTGTGGGTACTGGGGTCTTCTGTGTCCCATGGACTAGATAGTACTATTAATTTTGTTTCTAGATTGGCATTAAATCAGGAATGTGAAATGAAAGAAATCACATTGCTCAGTGCTGATATCTGTGGTTTGAACACTTGATACTTCTGCTTTGAGGGAGGTGGGACTACAGTCAGAACAACAACAACTAAAGATTACTTTTGGAGCAGAAGGTACTTGGTCAATTGAGATTATCTGAACTGGGGAATAATGAAGTTAGGGTTCAGACCTGAAAGTACTCTTTGCTCAGGAATGTCGTAATAGTTTCGCTGGAATTACTCATATGAAAAGCATTACTAGCATCTATGGGATTGGGCTGCCATGCAGTACACATTAATAATGCTCTCTGTTAACTTACTTGCACAGTAATTAAGGAAAAGGGTTTGATAAAATTCTTGGAACTTATTTTTCACATATTTAATAGCATAAATAGCAGAAATTTGAAATTCCAATAGATGGTGGGGAGATTTCATTCAGCTGAAACTAGAGAACTCACTGCCACCTGCCTGGCTCAGCTAAGGACCATTGTCCTGAAGCTGCTCTCACAAAACCGAAATAGCAATACATATTTTTTGCAGCAAATCAATAAACTTGATACTTAGAGCAAAAGAACTCATATATACAGAGTAAATACATACAGGGTGTTCATGTTAATTTTGCATGGAGTAGAAGAGTTTGGGATACAGATGTGTTTTGTGTGATCTGCAAGTCCTAATCAGTATGCTCATAGTTGCTGTGTCTTTATATGTATGTGTGTGTCTGCATCTGCATCTGCATCTGCATAGACATTGTTACTATATATAAATTCTATTCTGTTTCATTCATCCAAACTAAAGTTTTTCTAATGGATGAAATGCTTCTATTCTCAGTGTAGTCTAACACATTGGTTGTTTTGTTAATTTTAAACTTTTTTTTTTTTTGCCTGCTTGAGTGGACATAGGAGTAATGACCAGAATCATTAAAATTTTAATAAATATGTTAGTAAGTCACTGTTCTGTGTTTTTTCCTTTGTATCATCATGTACTTTCTTTTTCTCTGTGTAGATTTTGTCTCGTTTCCATCCTTCCTGTTCTGCTTGATAACTAAAAGCATTTGTCTTCACTTTTCATCTTCAGAGTTACTGCGTGTGACACAAGTTTTGCAATGCCACAGACATAGTCAACTACCCAAATACCTGTGCTGCAGGAACTACAGGACTCAGCAGACCCATCCCAGTCCTAAGGAATGTGTTGCATTGGCTGCCCTCGATTCCTCCCTGCTCAGCTCTACAGAAGCTCTCTGCTCTGCTCAAAAGCAGCTAGAATTTAGGAAAGCTGATTAAATTTAATATGATGATAGTGTTTTATTGGAGCTGATAAAAACTGCAATAACAAAAAATGAAGGTTATTTAATTATTGCTTTTGAATAGGATGTCTTTCAGTTGCTTCTGTTTTTCAATGTTTTTGTCTGCTTGGGCGATTTTGTTCAGGTCTCCTCTTTGTCAGAGGTTAGTGTAATCTCTGCAAAGACAAAGCATATGTGCACACACTTTGAGACATCCGAAGAATTGAATTTTATGATACATTTATTCTAATTTAAAAAAATAGTTTTCCTAGTAGGCATGTCTTTCAACAGCCTTGTTATTCAGTGGTGTACAATAGATATGTAGGCTTCACCTGCGTTGGTGAACAAGACAGGGTGAATATACACTTGGGCTCTTGCTTGTGATAATTCATACTACTTAATTATGAACCCGATCCTGCAGGGGTAAGTATTTTTTCCTAGAGAAACAAAAAACTTTAAAATTCATTTTTAAAAATTCATCATTTTCTCAGTAAGAATAGAGCTGGGTTTTGATTGTATTTTGAAGTTTCTATATGCACATTTGCTTCTGTAGAACCATGCTGCTTATTCCATACTTCCTGCGATTGTACAGCAAAGATCCTTTAGAATAAGACTAGCAGTGTTCAACAGTCTAAAGAGTTTTCTGTCTCTAAACAGTGGGTGAAGATTTTCTTCCTTTTGGTTTCTGAGTCTTTTAAGAGGCCCTTATGTATAGCAATAAAAGCTTCCCTATGCATTGGGAAGCCAGGATCCTCAAGACAAACTCCTTAAAATTACCAAAAAAGTAGAAATTAATTCTATGGTCTGTCTGCATGGTAAAGTCTCTACCAAGCAAGAAAGAGCTTGAATTTACAGTGTATTTCCTAGACCTTGTCATTTTATGTGTGAACACATTTACTGTATCTGAAGAATAGCTCTGGATGAAGAGGTGGAAAAGTAATGTTTATATTTATTTTGGCAAAATCTAGCTAAAATCTCGTGGGGGATCTCTGCACATCCTAATTTATCCCTTGCAGACGAATTTGTTGATTTTATTAGAGTCATAGGGACAGAGAGAGCTAGAAAAGCAAAGCATTTGCCTGCATCTCCATAGAACTTGATTCCATAACAATTGACTGATTTCTGTCGGCTAACTCCCAAAAATCAACTCTGTGGTTGATAAGAAAAGGAAAACACAGCAAATGAAAAAAAAAAAGATTTTGAGTAAAATATTTGTTATTTTTGAATCTTTCTTCTAAGTTCTTACTGTATCTAAACTTCTTGTCAATGGTAGTCTGAATATGTATTAATAGTTAATCGAAGCCATGTTGACCTGAGTTGGTAAAGCGAAAGTGCTTTCAGCATAGCTGCTGTTGCATCTCTGCTCTTCAAGAAAGACCTATAAAAATTTTTAGAAATGGCACTAGGAACCATATTCTTTAAATTTGTTTTTCTGGAATACTTCCTCCCCTCCCAGTATTCGTCAGAGACACCGGTTAGATATTATTAGTGAGGTTGAATTTCTTCCTTTGAAGTGAGCTTATGCTACTGTGAGAAAGATTTTCTCCCAGTATGAAACAGGTCTTTCATAGAGAAAAACCTTGATTTTGTGGCCAGTTATTCTCTCTGCCTTAGGAAAAGTCCAGGTATATACAAGAATAAATCCTGGATGCAAGCAGATGTTGCAGTAAGTAGCAGTATATATTTTTTTTGGTGATTGTTCATAGTAACAAGCTTATTCCAATCTAACCACTTAAGGTTTCCTATCTCTTTAAAAGGTGAGAAATCACAAGATGCAAGCTAAAGAAACAGCAATAAATGCTCTACTAGAATTCAGCAGGTCTGGGAGAAACTGACGTCTTCCAGAAGGTGGAGATGCCAATATATAAAAAAGTGTTCACATTTCTGGTTGCATCAGTTCTAATAATCAAACACAAATAGTTGCATGACTAGTACAGAAAGATGGTTTTCATTTGTCTTCTTAGATTCAGTTATGGTAATCACTGTACTGCTTATGCTCCTGTGTGTTTGATTGATTGCTCTCTGCTCCTGCTGTTCTGTGCACGGAGAGACCTGACATTTGATGAAGCTGAAGTTCAGAGTGGGCTGAGAGAGAGATTTCGAGGTCTTTGCTACAATAAGTTTCTAGTTATAACCTTACTTTATATGCCTAAGGCAAATGCTGAAATGAATATGGAAATAAACAACAAAAAAAAATATACTGTTTGATTTAGAAGGACCTCTACACTTGTTTCTGCAGTGCCAGAACCCAAAGATCTCTAGGCTAAGATCCTCATGTGTAATGCACAGGAACATATCCAGTTAGCCTAGCTTGTACACTTGTAGCTTTTATAAAAGATCATTGTTCTGATTCGATACCACAGGTTCAGAATGACATTTCTTTATGTGGCAAAAAATAATTTAAAGTTCTATTTAAAGGCAAATAGTAGATTCATCTGAGGCTTCGTGCATGTGCATGAAGAGTGGGATGGTGCTTAGGCATGTCATGAATGCATGATGCCATCTCTTCATTACACTTCTGTTGGGACTAGTGATGAACAGTTTCTGATATGGAACATATCACTGCTATTAATTTTACTCTTGATTATTGTCTGTGTGGTTTTTGAGCCCTACTGAGAACAAGTTAAGTCCCATGAAATTCTAACATCTTACTGCTCAGAAAAATGTGGAAAAACTGCTTTTATTCAGTTAAGTACACTGTGCACATGTAGCAAGAAGGTTATCTATTTAAAAGTGCACTGCCTTGTCCAGCTGAACATTTCCTCTGTGTCTTATTAGGAGACTGCAAGATGCATTTTTGTCCTTGACATCTATCACCAGGAAGGATATCTCCTTACTCTTTCAGCTAAAACTGAACCATATGGGATAGCTTCTGACAGTTGTTCTTTTTTTCTGGGGTTTTGTTTTGGTTTGTGTTTTTTTGGTTTGGTTTGGTTTTGTTTTGTGGTTTTGGTGGTTTTTTTTTGGGGGGGGGGAATGGGGGGGGGGGGGGGT